>WUAM01000107.1:30480579-30491400 GCA_024336885.1 Actenoides hombroni | reverse complement strand
CCCCCCCCCCCCGTTTTTTTCTATAGATGTTTACTGAACTTCAGCAGATGAGACAGCAACTACCAGACATGGAGTTTGGCCGACGTATGGCAGTTGAGCGTGAGCTGGAGAAAGTGGATGCAGTAAGATTAATTAATATAGTTTTTGATGAAACTGGACACTTCGTTCTCTATGGAACAATGTTGGGCATTAAGGTCATAAATGTGGAGACTAACAGGTAAGTTCCAGTGACACATATTAAGATAAATACATTGGTTTCCAAGTCTACATTAAGTCACATTTATACTATTTTTAAACTTGGTATTACTGTGGGGCTCACTTCTTTGGTTGTTGCTATTTGGGAGCCTTACATTGGATACTCTCGTGCTTTGTAATGAGTTGCTGCAGTTCAAAGGTTAGTAAAATGAGGAGAAAATACGACAAGCATATTTGTATTAAAAATGTGTAATCAATTCATCTCTGCCTAACTGGATGTGATAACATAAAGTAAATATGGATCATGTAGTTGAGATTTTACTATATAAGGAGTCTGACTAGTAACTTATGTAGCGAGTTTGAATAGAGAAGTGTCGTAAAAACAACTAGTAGGTTGTTTTGAGAGGGTATTGGAATTTTGCTTTGAGTCTTGCAGCCAGAAAGGAGACATTCTCTGACTGTGAGAGGCTAACAGTAGTTACATCTTGTACTTCAGGTGTATTCGTATCTTGGGAAAACAAGAGAACATCAGAGTGATGCAGCTAGCTTTGTTCCAAGGAGTAGCAAAGAAACATCGTGCTGCAATCACTATAGAGATGAAGGCATCTGAAAATCCTGTTCTCCAGAATATCCAGGCAGATCCAACAGTAATCTGCACAGCTTTTAAAAAAAATAGGTTTTACATGGTATGTGGTTTCTATTTAAATAACTCCATTTTTGTATTATCGTTTTATCTGCATTACTTTTTTTTTTAACTATTATTACTATTTTTCTCCTTGCACCTTTCCAGTGCTTTTTGTTTTGAGTGTTTGAGAACACAATTTTTCCAGAGGAGTTCCTTTATACTGCAAGTATATTCTAGAATTTCTAGCTTGAACTAGCTATAGATTTACTAGAAACAACTTTGTAGTCTTTAATTTTTTCATTATTGCTCAAGCAGTTAATTAAACTTGGATGCTTTTGCCTGTCTAAGTTATAGGTCTCCAAGAAGGGTATATGCTTTTGTTCTAGTTGAAAAAAACCAACAAAAACTTAAAAAAGAAAATTTTAAAAACCTAACCAGATCTTATACTGATAAAGAAACAATAATTAACTGTATAAAATGTGTCATAAAAATTAATCAAATTCATAGCAGTGTCAGGACTCTGTAACATCAAGTACATTGTAGGCAACTAAGTCAGGATTCATCTTCCTGTTCACAATTTTGATTTTAGGTGAGATGCAATGAATACGTCAAACCAACAAACAATTCTAGAGTAGTTAGTTTAGTTTATCTGGGATATGATCACCACAGAGTTTAGAGATCAGTCTGTGTGTTGCTACTTGTGCTTGAACTTGATCATGTTTTCTGTTGGAGCAAGATAGTATACTTTCTAAAGCTTTGTGTGGTCAGTGTGTAGTCTATAATGCAATATACACTATGAATGACTTGACAAGTGAGGAGGAAAAGTTAGACAAAGTCTGGAAACTGTACTTACTGTTAGAGAAAACATGACTGTATGCATGCAGAAAGATTAGTGATTGTCATTTGATATGTAAGTGTACTACTCACTTAAATGAGTACATGACCATTCACTTATTTATTCTATGCTTTCCTGTAAGTACTGTGAAGATTACATTTCTGAGATTTCTGCTGGTTTGAGTTAAATTTTCTGGGTTTCTGTGTTTTTTTATTAATGCATTATTGGAATAAGAGGACTTAGTTTGATTTTTTTTAATATATTTTAGTGAAACTAACAGTTTTGTGATGAAAACTGCCAGTTCTGTTTGAATAGAATAGAACAGAACAGAACAGATTGATATTCTACACTCTTTTTTTTAAAGAAAAGAGGCTGAACTACTGTGGGCTTTCTGTTGAAAAGAGGAGGAAGTTTAAAGATAGGAGATTATGAGAAGTTTCTTGGATTTGCATGTAGTTGTGCTGGAATTCGTGTCTGTGGAAATGCTGGTAACACACAACACTGAAATGCAAAGATAGACTGTCTACGAATTCCCTCTCTACATTTCAAATCTAGTTGGGTGTTTACAAGGTTGAACAATCATGATGATGTCTCAGGTGCAGAGCAGTGTGTAAGATCTGGGAAAAAAAAGAGAAAATGAAACAGTTAACCTTCTGTTCTTTTGTTTTGCAGTTTACTAAACGTGAACCAGAAGATACAAAGAGTGCAGATTCTGACAGAGATGTATTTAATGAGAAACCTTCTAAAGAAGAGGTCATGGCAGCCACTCAGGCAGAAGGTCCCAAAAGAGTTTCAGACAGTGCCATTATCCACACAAGCATGGGAGATATTCATATCAAGCTTTTTCCTGTTGAGTATGTATTTCCTAGTTTTTCTATTATTTTGATTTTTCTTTATTCTGTACTTTTTGGTGGCAGTATCCAAGACTTAAATTTCAAGCTAGTAATAAATCTTTTCTTCCCCTTTTTCTACTGTCCTTGTTTCCCGTCAGTTTCTTCAAGCTAGGAGTGTGACTCTTGACAAACACGAAGTAGGATAAAAATTAGGTCTAAGTAACAGTTGAGGGCACAGGTTTTTTTTTACGATTTTTGTTTTTATTTAATGATTGTCTCGGAGGATTTATGCCTTTCTTAACTTCTTTCTCTAAACCACAGATGTGGCTAGGTCGTTCTGTGTAAGCTACATATTATTGTATGGCAGGGCTGTTCGATTCTGTCTTGAAAAAGAGTGATGGTGTTGGCAACAGCAGTAGGTTCAGCAGTAGGTCTGCATAAGCCAGAGGAATAGTAGTTTGCAACTTCCAGGTGTGGCCATTGTACTATTTTTTATGGTACTGCAGCTCCTTCAAGAGCAACATAAAATTTATACCTGCATATAATATTAGGGCTGTGTATATCCAAAACCAGGCGTGTAATTGAAGAAGAGTTTTATGCATGGCAATTGCTAAAGTTACTGT
This sequence comes from Actenoides hombroni, assembly GCA_024336885.1. Classification (NCBI taxonomy): domain Eukaryota; kingdom Metazoa; phylum Chordata; class Aves; order Coraciiformes; family Alcedinidae; genus Actenoides; species Actenoides hombroni. Next base: position 30,488,289 of record WUAM01000107.1, on the reverse strand, counting down.
GTCAGCATCTTTCCTTTGAGATGCTAATACATGCAAAGATTTTGTTATGAAACGGTATATTGCTATACATTGAAACTTAGACCACTTAAGGGTAGTCCATGCTTCTCCAAGAACAAGCTCATGTTTTATCATAAGCACAGGTAAGGCAACACAACCTCATTTCTGCCCTGCAGGGCTGCTGGTCTTATACTGCTCTCTTCACCAGTTCTTGAATCAGGCCCTAGTTTCTGCAATTCATAACTGTAGCATATATGTTACAGTAATGATACAGCCCTTGCCAGTGAGTGACAGGCCAAGCCAATGATTTCTTACTTTATTTTTTACTTCTCTGGCCAGTGTGTCACTGTATTTGCATGCATAGTATTGCTAGGTGCTTCACTGCAATGTTTTGTATGCAAATTAAGATTAAATACAGTACTACCAGGCTTGGTTATTGTTCAATTTGTCCTTTCTTGTTTTAGCATTTCTTCCCAGCTAAGCTTTGGATTTAGAATCGCTTTAAGATGAATGTGATTGAAAATTTGAAGAAGAGCATATAGGATGTGGCTTTGCATGCCCTTGAAATCTTTGGTCTTGTGCTTGTGGAATAAAGTTATGAATGACTGACTGTGAACTGCTCAACAGGTACTGGGACTGTAGTCTTGGTCTGTACCACTGGTTATGCCATTGGCACTCTATTTCACGAGACAGTTTAGAGTATCACTAAGCCCAAGCTAATGTTCCTTGTCAAAGCTGAAGTATCTCTACAGACTCAACTTGGCCATTTCCTTATTTGTGAGGAAAACGTGTGACTGCATAAACTAGTAGATCTACACTGGCTACTAATCCATTTTATAAAACCAGTGGAAGAGCTATTGTAAAGAACTTTCACTCTTGTAGCAAGTCTCTCAGAAGTAAAAATTCAAGTCACAAAGTGAAGGGGTTGTTTGGCTTTGGTTTTTTTCCCATTTCATTCCATCAACAGTAATATTGACCTCTTCACCCCACTTCCAAACAATGTTTGTGAGTAGTTTCAGAGGAGGGTTCTAACTGATTCTCCTGACTGCAAGTTTCTAATGCTAAAACATTGTATTTTTAGATTTTACTTCTTGTATGCAACGCTAGACACTTTACATAAATAGCTTAATATAATTATAGAATTGAAAGAAAGAAAGAACAACTTTATGCTTACGGAGCATGCACTCCTTAACTGATTTTGTGAATAAACTATGTAAGTAGAAAGCTGGGAAAGGAACATCTAATCAGTGGTGCTTGGAACGAGGCTTTGAGGAAGATTTGTTTCCCAACAGTCATGGTTTAATCCCAGCTGACAGCTGAGCCCCACACAGCTGCTCAGTCACTCCCCTCCAGTGGGATGGGGGAGATGATTGTAAGACTAAAAGTACAAAAACTCATGGTTTGAGATAAAGACAATTTGCCCAGTAAAGCAAAAGCCACATGTGCAAGCAAGGCAAAACAAGGAGTTCATTCACCATTTCCCATGGGATTGGCATGTGTTCAGCCGTCTCTAGGACAGCAGGGCTACATGACATGTAATGGTTACTTGAGAAGACAAAGGCTATCACTCTGAACATCCCCGACTCCTACTTCTTCCCTGAGCTTTATAATGTGAGCATGACATCATATGTTATGGGATATCTCTTTGGTCAGTTGGGGTCAGCTGTACTGGCTGTGTCCCCTCCCAGCTTCTTGTGCACCCTCAGCCTGCTTGCTCTTGCAGTGCAGTGAGGAGTGGAAAAAGCCTTGAGACTGTGTAAGTGCTACTCAGCGATAGAATTACAGAATGTTAGGGGTTGGAAGGGACCTGGAGATCTTCTAGTCCAACCACCCTGCCAAGGCAGGTTCACCTAGGACAGGGCCTCCAAGAACACATCCAGGCAAGTTTTGAAAGGCTCCAGACAAGGAGACACCACAATCTCTCTGTTCACCCTCACAGTAAAGAAGTTGAGGTGGAACTTCCTGTGTTCTAGCATATACCCATTATTCCTTGTCCTACTACTGGGCACCATGGAAAAGAGACTGGCCCTTTCTACTTGACACCCACCCCTCAAATATTTATAGACATTAGTAAGATCCCCTCTCAGTCTTCTCCAGACTAACCAGCCCCAGTTCTCTCAGCCTTTCTTCATAGGAGGGATGTTCCAGTGCCTTAATCATCCTCATAGCTCTCCATTGGACTGTCCAGTATTTCTCTGTCTCTCTTGAACTGGGTAGTGTAAAAATGGATACAGTGTTCCAGGTGTGGTCTCACTAGGGCAGAGTAGACAGGGAGGAGAACCTCCTTTGACCTGCTGGACACAGTTTTAATGCACCGTGGGATACCATTGGCCCTCTTGGCCACAAGGGCACATCACTGTCATATGGATAACTTACTCCCTACTAGGACTCCAAGGTCTTTATCTGTGTTGCTGCTTTCCATCAGGATGACCCCTGATCTATACTGTTGCTTGGTGTTATTTCTCCCCACATGCAGGACTTTATACTTATTGAACTTCATGAGGTTCACCTTTGCCCAGCTCTCTAATCTGTCTAGATCTTGTTGGATAGCAGCACAGCCTTCTGGTGTGTCAGCCACCTCCCAGTTTAGTATCATCAGCAAACCTGGTGAGGGTACACTCTATCCCCGCAGCTAGGTTGTTGACGAACGTGCTTGAAAACACTGGACCCAGTACTGATCGCTGGGGAGCACCACTGGCCACAGGCCTCCAACTGGACTGCGCGCTGCTGATCACAACCCTCTGAACTCTGTTGTTGAACCAGTTTTCAATCCACCTCACAGTCCAATTGTCTATACCACATTTCTTGGTTTTTTCCGGTGAGGATGTTATGGGAGACACTATCAAAAGCCTTTCTGAGGTCAAGGTATATGACATCCACTGCTCTCCCTTTATCTACCCATTTGGTCGTGGCTTCACAGAAGGATATCAGCTTAGTTAAGAAAAAAATTCTCCTTAGTAAATCCATGTTGGCTACTTCTGATAACCTTCTTTTCTTTCATGTGGTTGGAAATGGCCTGCAGAATGAAATGCTCCATCACCTTTCCAGGGGTGGAGGTGAGGCTAAGTGATCTGTAGCTAAAATAGGTGTGTTACCAACACTGCTGCTGCTTTCCTGTGTAGTCATGCAGCTTCACACTCAAGCTTTTTTGCTTTCAGACTCAGGTTTGAGGACATGGGGATTTTTTTTTTCCCTTATTTTATGAAAGCCATTCCTAGAATGTGGTGAAACACTGCTCAGTACAGTAGGATCTCAGCTGTAATCTTATGGCCTTGCCACCATACAATTAAATATTTATCATACCCTGTATTTTCTGTTACATGATTTTAGGTGCCCCAAAACAGTGGAAAACTTCTGTGTGCACAGCAGAAATGGTTATTACAATGGACACATATTTCACCGTATCATCAAGGTAACTTGCAAAAAGTTAATTTATTTATTTTTTTTTTAGATAAGGTACCTTTGTAGTCAGTCATTTCTGTTAATCCTTTCGTTTCCCTTTTGCACAAAGATTTTCTGGAATGGCTTCAGAGTTCCCTGTAAAGTCTGAACTCTGAGATACCGTAAACAGCTTTATCACTTGTTTAATAGTTGTTTTGCAACTGACAAAGAAGAGAACTGAAAATGGAAAGGTAAGTTCAGCAATCTTGCTTGAATTAAGGCTTTGTTTAATGTCAGAAGGCATTTCTTGTAAGGCTTCTTATTTCTGTTACACCAGAATCAAGCTGATACAGCCTAAGTGTTCGTAGAAGGCACAGAGAGTCAGGTTTTCTGTCCTTCATCAGCCCAAAATGCTTTGTCCATTATCCACAGAATTTTAACACATTTTGTTGAAAGGTTTGAATTAAGTTTGAAAAAAAATGTTACCTGGCATAAAATACTTCTGCTTATTTATTCTACACAATGATGTAATAACACAATTTCTATGCAGGGTTTCATGATTCAGACTGGTGACCCAACTGGCACAGGAATGGGAGGTGAAAGTATTTGGGGAGGAGAGTTTGAAGATGAGTTTCATTCAACTTGACGACATGACAGACCATACACGCTCAGCATGGCTAATGCAGGACCAAATACCAACGGATCCCAGTTTTTTATAACAGTAGTGCCAACTGTAAGTAAGATCAAAAGCTCACTTTAAGGCTGGAGGTGCCGACTAGATAGTAAAAAATGTGGGTTTTTTCTGATAAAAAAAGGAACACTAGTACTATGTAATTAATCTTTTCTTGTTACTTTGCAAATACATGCTGTGTGCAACAATGTGTACTGTGTAGGCTTCACTGAAACCACCTTTTAAGAAATAGGAAAGCATATTTTGTCAGCTGTGGTCAAGAGGTCTTTTGCCTTTGAGTAAGGGTGATACGAAATTCTTAGTAAATCAGACATGTTTGCAGTTGTGTATTACTGGAGTATTTTATATTAATATGCTGGTTTAAATGTGATGGAAATATAGCTATTGCTTAGACTGAAGTTTTTGGATGAGTCCTTAATATTGCCTGATTATAGCTATGCAGAGAAGCCTGTATTCAGGTTTGAAGATTTCTTTTGATCTGTGTACAATTTCAAAGCAAAAAAAAGAAACTTTGGTATATGAATCTTAATGGATACAAAACATATTCTTATAGGTAACACTTAAAGAAACTGCATTCTTATAGCACTTATTTAAAAATCATGTGTCTGTTTAAAAAGCACCCATCTACCATAATGTTGATGCTTATTAAGTTATACCAGTTCCTATATTCAGAATGCTAATTGGGCATACTGTATGAATACAGCTTTGAATTGAGTAATACTGTGGACTGGCAGTTACAATTCAGCTGTGAAAGTACCCTGAAATATGAGAGACTGAACCAGCATTTCTGTGAACTGAGAATACACTTGAAAATAAAGCATGAAATGCTACTGCATTGGTAGAACTTGCCCTCTGTAGTACTTTAAGACAGGAGTTGAAAAGGTGAGTTTAAATGTATATGAATGCGTATTAGCTGCACTCTAGTATTCATTTAATTGCTAATACTTTCATGGTGTTAAGTTTCATAGTGTGAACATATAAAATATATCCATGTTCACTTTTCTAGGTCAGTCTCTGGTTTGGTATGTAACCTACATGCTGCTTTCTATTTTAATGTAATGCTTTTTCTTTCTCCTCCCATGCCCTCAAACAGCCGTGGCTAGACAACAAGCACAGCGTGTTTGGACGGGTGACTAAGGGAATGGAAGTTGTTCAGAGAATCTCAAATGTAAAAGTCAATCCCAAAACCGACAAACCCTATGAAGATATCAGCATCATTAATATCACAGTGAAGTAAACAAGGAGTTGAAGGTTCCATCTTAACCAGGAAAAAATCAGCATGGGGGGGACTCAGAACAGATCTAGAAAGGACAGGAATACTTTTGATAATTTCTGGATATAAGTGCCAGGACAGAGCAATCATCCGTTCTGCTATTTTTAATGTACCTAAAGTGCGCTAAGATTGTATTTCTTGTAACTTTGTATTTTAAAGTAAAAACATCTTCATGTTTCTTAAAAAGTATACTGTTTTTCTTGCACGTCTTCTATGCAAAACTGAAAACCCACACCACGTCTCATGATAAGGTTTATAAAACAGGATCAGGGTATAGCCTGTAACTTCTTCATGTGTATTTGCATCTTTCATATCTAATTAATCCTTTTCACAGTATTGAAATCTTTTGGCAGAGGAAACGGTCATAAATCCTAAGAGGGGTAAACTCTTTAATCATATGTACCTGTATTAAGTTATGATACTGTTTGCTATGACAAGGTATATAATCTACCTCTGTCTTTCTAAAATGTTTAGCTATGTTTCTTCTGTGTCCAAGAGCAATGAGCAACTGTCAGAATGCCAGTGTATAAAGTCCCGTGCAATTTGTCTGGCATTGCCAAGAATGGTGTTTTTTTTAATTTCCAATGTTGCTTTCTCATTACGCTAGCCTAGGGAGTTTATTTCTGGCTTCATTATTACAAAAAGTCCTACAAACATTACTACTTCTACTGACATACTTGGTTTAAAATAAATGATGACAATCACCTCAACTAAGCTTATATCAGGGGTTTCTGATGCAGTCAATAATGAAAGCTGAGACAACTTCTTAAGCTGTTGTGAATCTCTGGCTAGATCCAGCCCTGTTACTATGCTGTTGGATAGTTCAGTCTACTCTAAAAACAGTAACGTTAACTTCTGACTGTTTCTGTTCACATAACACCACTGCACTCATACAAGACTGAGGGGTTTACAGTTCTGGTAACTTCATTCAGGAAATGAGATGCAATGCACACTAATCAAGTTCAGTCCCTCAAAAGCTGCTAGTGCTAAGAAGCTTACCTTCAGTGAGGTAAAGGGTTATCTTCAGGGATTAGTAAGAAAAACTACAGTAAGTTAAATCTAGCACACCTCTACTATGAGATTACCTTAGCGTCAAAAAAAAATGAAGCAAGTTTTTAAAAATTAATTCTCAAAGTTTTAGATGCTTTTATTGAAAAGAATTATTTTTTTGGGCAATTCAAATTGCAGCAGCTCATGAATCATTTCCACTAAAAGAGCCTTTACTTTCAAGAAATCTTTACATAACATCCATACCTACTCCAACAGTTCAGAATAAGAACTTCATGTACCACACAGTGCACAGTAAGTTTGAAGGTAGCATACAGTAAGACCATACCAAGTGATAAAACAGTATTTTTCAGTTAGCCTAGACATACATTTTTGAGCTGAGATTCTTTAAAGAAAACCACAACACAGTCACTGGATGTTCTATTTACTCAACTTCACAAGTCAAAATCCTATGAAAAGTTACTCAGTTTTCAAATAATCCTCATAGTAATGCTTGAGTGAGTTCTAGTTGAGAAAATATTCCAATTACATATTGCATAAGCCAGTACACTAAAAAATAAAATTCATTAAACCTAGTGAAACAAGCTTGAATTTATAATTGAAGCAGTTTATATGTAGTATTAATTTATAGTACAAATAAACCTCTTAGTGTACCTGTTTACACTGAAGAGTTCACAGATTAATGCAGAATGCAACACTTTCACAGTTACTTCAAGTCATCTTAAATAAATTCCATTTAAAAACACTTTTATGGTAGCACTCCATGTGTAACAAGCAATCTTAGGTACTCAAAAATATGCATGAGTGACAATTTTTCCTCTGCCCTCAAATGTAATGTTACCAAAAATCCAAACTGGTCACCTCAAACATTTCAAAGTAGAACCATACTGAGAGGCATGTATAACTGAAGCATAAGCCAGCTAAAGTTAAATTACATAATCAGGGTTCTTCTAAAGAAAGCATGTCTTCTCTGTTAAAAATATTCTAGGAAAAGGTACCTACCATGCTTAGCAGAACTTGTTCATATTTCAAAAAGAGTTGTGAAGGGACAGTGAGACCTAACTAGGTCTGCAGTACAGGCGAAGCAGATGCTCATGTCAGAGCAGCCAACTGTCTACTGTGCAAGAAGTTACAGGCTGGGAAAGGTGAAAAATTTTTACTCTGTCTGGTCCAAGAAAACACCTTTCACTCTGTTGTAAACTATTTTCAAATTCATCAGGTTGTCTGAAGAAAGAGTAAATACACTTTTTCAGTGCATATGTAGGCATTGAAGCCCATTTCACTTATAAATTAAGTTTGATTCCCACAAGATAACTGGGTTTTATACCATTTCCTGTGCAAGATGACATAAAGAGGGAAT
>WUAM01000107.1:30411080-30442083 GCA_024336885.1 Actenoides hombroni | reverse complement strand
AAACAAAACCTTTCAGGTACAAGAGTGACCTCTCTAGAGCAGAGAGGTGCAAAAAAAAAAAAAAAAAAAAAAAACCCCCGGGGGAAACAAATTTTAAAACCCATTTTTCTTTAATGTTTGGGGAACAGATTGAAATAATAATTTATCCAAAATAATTATATTAGAAACACCAAGGTTACAACATCTGCCATGTCCTTGTTAGTAGCCTCAAAGTGTGTAAAGAAACATCAGCATTTGCTACTATAATTCATTCCTGATGATTGTTTGCAAGTGTGACTTGCTAAAGGACAGAATCATCCAGCCAATTACCAATGTAAAAGTTAGGTTTAACCATGCCTCTTTTCATCTCTTTTTGTGTAAGCGTATGTGTAAAAATATTAGTAATTTTTGCTGTTGTTGTTTATCCATCACAGAAAGCCAGGAATATTTCATTCTGCAGCTAAATTAACATTCTTTCAGACAGTAGAAAATAAGTACTTTTCTGAAAGGAGTTACTGTTTCAGAACTCAATGTTCTTTACCTAGGACGTCTGAAAGGCTTTTGCATCTAAACACTGTGCACAAAAAAGACTTTTTCGTCTTATACTTCAAACAGTAGTTGTCACATGTACACCTACCTGAAAATGCAGACATGGCAATCAAACAGTCACAAGAAAATACAGGAAACAGCTCAGTGCAAGTGAGAAATAGTTAGAACAATTTAAAGTTTGAATAAGTTTTCAGGTCTGGAAAAACATACAGAAATAGCTTGCTTGGAGGATTAGCATGACATTCATCTTTTTCTGGTTAAAGCTGTATGTCAAGTCTCTTTTTTTTCTGTTAACGCATAGAGGTATTGAAGATTTAAGCAGCTAAAATTTATTAAAGTTACTGACTTTGCAACACCCAAACAGTTTATATTAATTACAGATCTGCAAGATAAGTATTTATGTGCTATATATCTGTGACTATCCACTGACAGACATGACTTTAATAATGGAATCACCAGAATTAATGAATGACAATAAATGACAATGAAACCTATACCCTCAGTGTGATGAAAAGCAGATATGCACTTTTTCAAACTTTTTGTTTGCTTGTTTGTATTGATGGGTGGAATTTTTGTGATTTTTCTTTTCTAATACATGACAGGTCCTGATTCAGTCAAGCTTTGTAGTATTCCTGCATGGAAATTTTATTCAGAAGTCTCACAGTAATTATTTAATGTTTACTGGAATGCCACTTGAAACCTAGTGGAATGAATAAATGGAAGGACTTTTCTTATCAGAAAGAGAGAGAAAACATCAGCATTTAGGGAAATTAATAAGAAGCTTACTGAAGCAAAATTTTTTGCAGAAAAAAACCTCAACCAACAAACAGTTAAGTTAAAATTTTGACCTTTTTTTTTTCTGACTAGAGATAGTTGTGATTACTTGAAAGATTTGAACGTTATGCCTCTTATAATGCAGAAATCTCTGTGAAGACTACTTTTTAATCTTCAGTTCTTTGAGGCTAAAAAATTTGTCCCCAGCTTGGTACTTCAGGGGCCTCTCAGGATGCAGTACAGCTATATGTAAACAAAAGAGAAGTTTTCCCTTTGTAAAGGAAAATAAATGTCTTCAGTACGATAATTTAAATATGTTTCCTTGCAAGTATAACAGAAGATTATTTCCTTCAGTTACATCAGTGTATATACATTTCATATTTGAATGTATTAACTGTAGTGGCTTTATGCACAAAATTCAAGCACTTAAGAATCAACACTTTATCATCACCTTTTGTATCATGAAATTGTTTTCTCTTGCTGATTTAATCTCATGCAATTAAAATGATTTGTTGGCTTTTTTGTTTCTTGTTAACAGTTGCATTTTCAGGAGGGAAGTGAAGCCTGGTAATGGTTTGTTGCTTAAGCTAATCACATGAATAGTTCTCGATTTCATTTATTTTTAGAGAGGTCCTCAGCAACTTTTGCTGCAGAACACTGAAGGACTTGTAAATATTACATGATTCTTATTTGTTCTTGAAAGCAAGTGCAGATCACTTCAGGATACAAGATGGATGTAACGTTATTTTGCATAGATCTACTTAGTGCACTGAATTTGTCTGGTTTCCTAGGAGGCCAGTGCTTAGGTGGAGAAGTATTCGTTTTCAGTCTGAGGAAACTGCTTAGTAGCAAAGCAGTCAAGTGTGCAGATAAGCATTGAGTATATACTCTGAATTGTGAGGTTTTAGAAGAGATGATTATACTGTATATTCCATTATGCATCTGTTCTGTGTAAGATCAAAAAGAAAAATACGATTTCAGTAAAAATCTTAGCATTTATAAACAGTTTATGCTGAACTTCCCTGAGAAACCAATTGTCAATCTATCTGTCTTCCATTTCGTTCAGGTCCTTAAGCCACTAGATGTGAAAACCAAATTCTACAATGCTGAGGTAAGTGAGAGCCATGTGTATTTGGGTTTGGTTTGGTGTACTAGGTTTACTGCTTCACAATAGATGGTTAGTTTAAGCTCAGATTGCTTCTTGAGAAAGGTGGTCAATCTAAAGTGGAAAAAATTAGGTGCTGTGTTTGTACCATTTAGTTTAAAAATAGATATACTTTTTGGTAAAGGGGGAAACGGGATGGTAACTAAGGTAACAGATGTGCTAGGACCTTAATGCAACTGATGGGTTTTTGTATATTTTCCACTTTCCCATGAACTCAAATACCTTACATTATTGCCTGTATATTTAGGCTGATAGAGTACTTACGGTAAGGGAGGTTGTTTTCAAAGCAGATAATAATTTATAAGATTGGGAAAATTTAAATTATTGAACCGAGGGATCATACTTATACTGTGGATGTCCCAGTGTAAATATGACCCCTCGGTTCAACAATTTAATTTTTAGGTTTGTGGCAGTTATACACAGTGCTTTGAAACTAAATCACCTTATATATGCCTTGTATTTATTTTGACTTATTAGGTATTTTTGGCTATTTATGAGAAGAATTTTAAGTGAAGGTGACACAGTGGAAATTCTTACAAGTTACATACGGCATGCTTTTCATTTGTAGAGATTCCCTGTGGGTATAATTATTATGTAGGTCTGTTGTAGGGTATGAACTTTCACAATATCTGATTACTTAGGGAAGTTAAGACATTTGTTTCCATCAGTATCACCTGTTTTGTGATAATAAAGAGCTTAGTTTTGTGGATATCACACTCTATTGTTTGTACGAAGTTCAGACTGGTACTAGCCAAGTACTGTGAGAACCTCCATTATGAGTATTAAACTTTTTCCATGACTTCTGAAATACAGCCAGCTATTACACTGCTTGAAAACCCTCATTATTGTTCTTAAACTGTTTGAAATAGTTTTAAGAATAGAATGAAGTTGTAGCTGGCTTATGTTGCAGTGAATAGTAGATGGAAGGAAAAAGACCAAAATATCAGTGAGAGAAGAAGAAAATTGGCAATTTGAAAAATATTTTCAGCTAAATAGAAAATATTTTACTCTCCTATTTGTTCTTAACTAAGCAGACATACGTGCTGTGAATTTGCGTGTAGAAGAGCAGAGAGCATCCAAATCTATTGTTCTAATTATTTACCTCCATCATAGTCACACCTGGGGTTGATCATGCAAGATTATGGCTATAGAGGTATTAAAGGTATATTTCTTTCCCTTCCTGACAGTATCAGTAGACAAAACAGAAGGGAAAAATAACAGAAGAATTTCTGCTCTACAAATGAGGATTCTAGATGCAAAGATCTGTCTTGTTCAGCTCTGTGCAGGAAACTTTAACAGCAGAGAAAATATTTACAAAATGAATAGCATGTAAATTATGAGACATTTAATATATATCGTGTAATTTGTTTAGAAGGATAAATTGAGGCATAGGTCATAAGTGATTTAAATATTATAATACAGAGGAAAAAAATGAAAAAAAAATTCCTAATACTACTTTGGCACGTGTATCTAGGCCAGAGGCTTCATTGCTTAGATTGTCCAGGTGTGAGATACCTGAGTATGGTCAGAATGTAAGCACATTCCACAGGTTGGGTGCTTTTATAGAACCGGTGTTATGCATTAATGAGCATGACTGGAAATGTCTCCTGTGCTTTAAGAACAAAAATAATCCTAAGAAACTAGGTAATTCCTCTGGGAACAAAATAAACCTCCATTTTGTGTGTGGATTATATTATTGTTGCAGATAAAAAAAACATGTGTCCCTCTTTCCCCTATCACAAATATTAAATTAAAAGTTGCTGTCTTTCTCTACTTCCTGTGTAAATTGTGTTTTCTGCTGAAACACTTAAAAAATTTTTTTTTGCTGACTGGCCTTGATAAGGGGCTTTTAATAAACTCCATTCCTCATTTAGCCACCAATTCCTCATGATAAAGATAAATGAGAAGCTGTGGTGTCTGAGCTGCTACTCATGGGTTTTTTGATTTTGTTTTTTGATTATTTTTTTTTTATCTTTTTGGGGGCGGGGGGAGGGTGTTGGTTGGTTTGTTGTGGGGTTTTTGTTTGTTTGTTAGGGCTTTTTTTCCCCCATAAGTTTTAAAAGGCTGCTTTAATGCCTTTGTTCTTCCAGTTCAGGAATTTATGTAACTTCAGTTACCTTGGTATCCATATGATTGCTTGAAATAATTTTTTTTTAAAGATTTTGGGTTATATTAACTATGGAATTTTCATTTGCCCACCAAACTGATACAGTACCATTCATATTTCATTTCTGAAAGTATATAAAGTGCTGCTATGTGTTATGACCACAGAAGTTAAAATTTAAAACCTCAGAAATAAGTCTTTGGTTAGATGTTGTATGTTATACTATATTGCTGTCAAATCACCAAGACCTTAATCGTGAATATTATGAAAGAGTTATTCCTGGGAGTAGGGAGTGTGGAGTATCGGGGGAGGGATTAGTATGTGTCAGTTATTAGTTAACTCAATTAGGCCTTTAAAGATTGGCTAACCTGTTAAGTGTTACCATTGATACTACAGATATGATGCTATCTATTCATACAGTCTGCCACTAAAATTGTTTTCTAATAGAAATTATAATCCATAACTTCCTTTTTAATAAAACAAGGAATGATGCTGAACCTTAATTTTCTTGCTTGTTGCTCATATTGCAGTAGCAGCCAAATCAAGTTGATCAGTGAAATTCACGCCCACTAAACGCGTGCCCTGTCGCCCTAACCTGCTGCAATCCTGAGACTGAATTGCCGGCCCCATCTATAGAAAGTCTCTCACAGACTTTGGTGTGCCTTGGAAAAGGCTCTGTTCCTGCAAACACGCACAGGGAAACAAATATGCAGACACTTCAGAAAACAAAGTTTGCATTTAAAGCTGGATTCTTGGAACGATAGCTATTCGAAAAAGACTTTTTCCTGATTATGTTATGCTTTGCTAGAATACCATGTTATTGTTATTTTGAGACCTTATATATTTGGATACTTCAAACTACCTGTGAAATGACTAGGACTGTTTTCCATTTCATGTACAACCCATTGCATGGATTTAAATTCAGGACAAACTTCAAATCTAGTCAAAAACTAACTCTGTTTTTTGGGGTCAGTTTGTTCTACCCTATCTTAATTTGTGACTTGGGTGCCTTAGGCTCTACTTTAGGTTGGTTCTGAAGCGAAGCTAGTAAACCATGTAATCATACTAGCTGTAACTTATTAGAAATGTAGCTGTCATCTTTGTTTGCATCCATTTTTATTTATGTTTCTGTCTTACTAATGCTATCTTGTTTAGATGGTGCATAAAATGCAGAAATGCATTTTGTTAGAAAGTTAGCCTCCTTTTTCTTTAACATTTAACCCTAATTTCTCTAATGTGTTCTTTTTTTTTTATTTTCCCATTAGAGTGACCTCAGTTCTGTGGTAATTTTTATTTATTTTTTTATAAATATGTATGCTTTTTTTAATTGCCTACCTGTCTCTGTGATTGTTGACATTCTTTTAAAAACATAATGGAAAAGCAATGTTTGTTCGCATATCATGAACTGATGTTTCCTTATCTTTATATGTGCAGCTAATCATTTAAATGGTTAGCTCTTTCTTTAATACCCATTGTTGAAACTAAAAGTTGATTATTACAAACTCTTGCTTGTGGGAGATCTTCCTTTAAAATACCTCACCAAAATTTGACTAAATTAATTATTTCAAAACAGGAGTTAATTCCTTCTAAAATTTTCCTGCTCTTGATCCATAGATTTGTAGGTTTTACTACATCGTTGCTTGTGCAAGGTGTGACAGAGCTTTCTGTGTCTGGTTGGTGGAGACAGTGGGTTTGAGGAGAGAGCAGCAGTTGGACATTCTTCCTTCCTTTTGCTAGCTGGAACTGCACTTTTCAACTTCTAACTGCATGTAACAGTTGATGAGTTAATATGACACTTCTGCAGTCTGTTTTCACTTTAAGGTGTGCCTTTTATTGAAATAAACTACATTCTTCTGGAGTACTGAAGAATTTTATTTTTTTGAAAAACCGTGATGTTAAGCCAATTTAGGAATAACACAAAACTAACTTGCTTTTTCATTATGCTGCTTGTTTTTTCTTTTCCCTTTCAAATTAGCTTTTCCTAAACTTCTGCCTATGGTTGCTGCATTGAAAACAACTAAAATTTGGGTAAATGGACACTTTGCGCAATGGATTTATGGGATATAAATAGTATCAATTTAAGTGACAGTCAGGTAGTAGTAATGAGTAGTAATCAGTAATTAGTACTGAGAGCCACATTTTAGTTGGCATTATTTCCAGCTCCTGCAAGTGTGAGGTGTGTACATAACCCATGGAGCTTGCAGTTTTCATTACTCTCTATATATGCTATCATCTGGTCTGTATTTTAACATGTTTATAAGGCACAACAAGCAGTTCCATTACCACTCTGTATTTCTCTTTCTAACTTAATGCCTTTGGAGACTAAAAATATCTTGACTTTTTGTCCCACTTTTACTTTTGTAATTTACAAGCAGGACTCCCACTTGTATAATGAAGTAATTTATTTACACTGATTGAAAAGAAACTGTAAGCTTCCTTCCACCTTCCCCATAATAATACTTTAAAAAAAACCAAACCCATTTATCATAATGAAATCTCTAAACTGAATTTATAGAATAGATTATTTCAGCTGGAAGGGACCTATAATTGTCACCTACTCCAACTGCCTGAATTAATAACTCTCTTGTAAATCCAGATTCAGTAGCCCTTTTTTTTTTTTTTTAAATTGGCACTTGTGCTCGTATCTCTAGTAGACTTGACCCTTCTGTCATTATTCTACCCTGTGATTTTTAGACATGCAAAGTGACTTCACTGGTCTGCAGTTTCACAGCAGTGAGGCAAAAACACCTCTACTTTCATGTTTTTTCAGAATTTTCAAATTTAACAGTCTGTAGCTTTCATTCCTGTACTAGAAATGGTCCTTACAGACCATCTTCAGGCATTAGCTTCATTTAAAATTTGTGTAACAGGATGTTTTGAACGTAGAGCACTAGTTAAATTGTTGGATGAATATAATATTGGTAACCATTGGCATAATGCAGCTGAGTGAGAGAAGAGGCTGTTTTTTTGCTTTTTAGCTAGTGCACCAGTGTCTCAGAATAATAATTAAATCTCATAGCATGTACCTGAACTATTTTACTTCAGTTAAAGAAAAATAAACACTTATTTTAATTTTTTGTTTTTATACAGCTTGATGCACTAGTGATCTGGCATGGCATGTCACTGAGCACTGCAGTTCCTTACCATTTATTATATTTTTTCTTTTTTAATAATTCGGATTAAAACTTGAACCACTGCTGAGTTGATGAAAGTCTTGGGAAGTGATGACCTGATGCATTACAAATAAGGAATAGCTAGAACATAGCAAAATTATCCCACGTCCATTGTTTGGCAAGATACCTGTTGACTAACACTTTTGCTCCTGTTGTTACTGGGATTAAGGTTTTTTCTTGCATTAATTAATTTGATTTGCAGGCATGAACTTAACACATGACTTTTTTTTTTTAACAATAGGAGTGCCTGTTCTTTTTTAATAACACTAATCACATTTTCATGAACTTGCACTTTTGTCTTTTTCCAGACTGATGAAGTGTTTTTGGAAGCTCAGATTCAGAATATCACCACCTCTCCAATGTTTATGGAGAAGGTTTCTTTAGAGCCATCTATGATGTACAATGTTGCAGAACTGAACACAGTTGACACAGCAGGGGAAAGGTATGTTCAGATTCAGGATAATTTGAAAATCTTTGTTTTAGGATTTTATGAAATAAAAGCATTACAGTTAAAGAGTTGTCTGTAACAGAAGGCTTGTACTTGTTTGCTTGATTGCAAAGATCAAATTTCTGTTATGTATTCAGGTGGTAAAGCTGTTGCAGTTTTCTTTTTATAGAAACTATTCTTAAAACTTTGTATCTCTACCTAGTATACAAATCCCCAGCTTAATCCTCAAATAATTTGTAACATGGATGACATGGTAATGTAAAAACATACTATTTCTACAGCACCTCCCATATAAAATTTAGCCCAGATCTGGTTCTCACTTGATCTGTGTGTACTTATTTAGCTTCACAGGACCCAGCTGACTTGTCCTTGCTTCTTTCCAGTAGACTGGTTAGCTGTTTGCAGTTGTTCTTATCAAGAACTAGGAAGGCAGCAGTCAAGGTGAATTAATGGAATGCCATTATAGTATATTAGAATATAAACATTTGTCATGCAGAGAAATTGTCATTTAGTGTCAATCAGTAAAACACCAAATACCAGAACTGTCCACTGTGTTATGTAAACTGTTGGGGATAAAAAAAATCTCGTGATGTGTGGGTAGAAGTTAACTCTGGCCTTTTGTGCTTCGCATTTGCTTGGGTTTTTAGAGGAGGAGATGTTTGGGTGCTTTGCAGTGGGGGCCGAAGTGAAAATTCTATCGTCGTCTTGCCTGTCAAAGGATTCACCTGCAGTGTAGAGGAGCATTGTTCTTACCAAGTGTTTGCATCTGCTGTAACAGTTCTTGTACTGAACTGGAATCTTGGGTTATGACATGTACTGAGAGGGAGCCAAGTAGCAGAAATAAAATTGCCAGCATTGTTGTTTAAATGCTAAATGCCAGATAGTAAGTTATAATGTAGTGGAGTGGATTTCCACCTCGGTTCTCTCTGGCTCAAATGAATCATTGTTTTGGGTTTTTTTCACCTTAATCCTTGATGGTACAGAAATTCTAGAGTTGTTTTCTGTTGTGAAAATACAAAAATGTTCTATGTGGTTTGCCACAAATAGAATACACAAAGACTGGTGAGGATGGGGGGGAAAAAAGGTTGGGTTCTTAAGTCTTCTTAAAAATAACTGTTTAAATTAACACCCAGTGTTTTTTATTTTAGTGAGTCTACTTTTGGCTCAAGAACTTATTTACAACCTATGGATACACGACAGTACTTATACTGCCTAAAACCAAAGCAAGAATTTGCGGAGAAAGCTGGAGTAATAAAAGGTGTAACAGTTATTGGCAAACTAGACATTGTATGGAAAACTAATCTGGGTGAACGAGGAAGGCTGCAAACTAGCCAGCTCCAAAGAATGGTAAGTTTAACTTAGGTGTCAGTTTAGCTTAGCAACCATTTTTAAGGCAACTCTATGAACAATTCAACAGTGATTTGAAGGAAAAGTTCAAGCTCCTTACTTTCTCGACCTAATTCTGAATTCACATGTTTCTGTATGTATTTAAGAATGCTATTTAATTCATTTAGTCAGCGAAGTATGGAAAAAAACCCTATTCTGAGGGACTGTAGCTGATTAAAACCATTCTTGTTTGTTTTGATCATGTGAATGGCAGTATTTTTTTATTGGGGATTTGTTTTCTGTCACATAACACGCGTCTTTCTTTTTTCACAGCACTGAACAATGTAACTTAATGGATTGTGAACTTGAATTGCCACAGTCAAGTAACCTATGTAACCAAATACATTGATTAGAATAAAATTAACTTTTTGAATGCCATTTGACAACAAACTGAAAAGCATTGACAAAAGAACTCAACTTTAAGTATGCCAGCTGTTGACACAGAAGTGTTTTGGGTTTTTTTTCCTTTATATATATATGTCTTCTAAAAGAAGAGTGTAATGTTATGTTACTACACATTGTTTAGGAAACTGGATATAATTTTTCCAGTAGATTCCATCCTGTCACCTAATACAACTGAAAATGTGTGCCTTTTTCCAGTGTTGGATAATTACTTCTCTTTCTTGAAAGGTTCCACAAAATTTTCCTCAACCAGTCTGAAGTTTTCATTGGTTTGACATCCCTTTGCTCCCTCTAATGTCTAGTTTGATACACTTGCTAAAATGTCATCTGCCTTTAGTCTGTAATGAACTGTGTATGGCTAAAACCTGTTCCTAACATATCAGTTGCTGGCTTTATGGACCAATTTGGGAGTATATTTTAATCAAGCTGGAAATGTAACTTTTACTACAGCATCGTTATTTCAGCAGAATTGGAACACGTGTCACTAAACCTTGTCAGGCAGAACAAATTTTACCTTGTTTTTTTTTCCTGATGATCTATCACTTGTGGAGACTGAAAATTTAAAGCTTTTTATCTGCAGGTTACCACCTTGAATCAGCTGTGGTTGGTAGTAACTCGGATATTTATCATAGGTTTGTTAGTAGACCATATAAAATGTGTTTGGCTCTTGACAGAATTGGATAGTTGACAAGTCTTCAATCATGTACCTTTCTAACTGGTGGCAGTGAATTATTTTGGCAGAGGCAAAGGAGAGTGAACAGTCTCTTATGTGGAATAGTGGTGAGTTTATGCAAGAAAACTGTTGTTGTCAATAGTATATTTGTTAATCTGCCTGTCAAAGAAGACTTATAACAAAGCTGATCTTCTCAGGAACAGAGACAGGAACGCTTGTATATGAGTATTCAAACTTCAAGGATGTGAATTATCTGAAAAACTTAGTAATAAAGATAATCCTTGTCTGAATTGTTAAACTTACCAAGAAGGTCGTCATCACTAGTGGATGGAGCACTGCTGTGATCTGGGTACAAATCAAAGGCACGCAGAGTCAATCTTCTTTCTTCAAATTCCTTTGAATCAAAACTTGAGTAGTAAAAACTTCAGCTTTACTATCCAACATCTGAGAATATGTATTCTTTTACCTTCTCAGGCTCCTGGTTATGGTGATGTAAGGCTTTCTTTGGAGACCATACCAGACACCGTAAATTTGGAAGAACCTTTTGACATTACATGTAAAATAACAAATTGCAGGTAATGATGTCTTGTGATTCTTGTGCTTTTTTTTCCTGAGTTGGGTAAGTTGTAGCTGTCTTTGTTTCATTTTTCAGTACTTTATCCTGAAACAACTCAAACCTGGTCTTTACTGTGAGTTCTAGCAACGCAAAACCCATTGAAACAGAACTTTTGTGTTACTATGATTTCAAAATAACCAAAACCAAACAAAAAGAACCCTTCCATCACAAGATTGTGATGTTCACTGTTTGAACTAAGAGACTGAAAAAAATTGGTAGTGGAATTCCATGGAACTGGCTGCAATATCATTTAAGATTGCACCCCATACTTAAATCACAAATCATCTCCGTTCTTTTTAGTTACTCTAGTAACAAAATGAGTGCATATATAACTTTTTTTTTAACTACAGGTAATTTTATCAGAATAAACAATGCCATTTGTATACAGTCTTATTTAACCACTAGTTCTGCACCACTGCTAGAATGCCTGTTAAACATTGTCACTGTAGTCTTTTAGAATGCCTGCTAAACATTGTCACTGTAGTCTTTTGTAGATCTTTATCCATGTTTTGACCTGTTTTTACACTAGGATCTACAGTGGCCCTTTATAAAGGGTTGCATTTAAATGAAGCAACTCTAAACAGAAGTTTAGAAGCCAGGGACTAAAGAATGTATCTGGTCTGTAGATACTTCTCATGAGAATCTCATACTCCATCCAAAATATGAGCAGTATTATGCTATCCAGTATTGCTAAACCCAAGTCAGGAAGCTCATGTTGGACAAGGCTATATGCAACTGAATTACTGCACATCGCAGTAAATCTTGCATGCTGCCTTGTAATTATTGATAAATGCTTGATGAATAGTAACCTGAATAATAAAGTAATCAAATAATCAAGTCTGCAGTCCTTGAATGCTTAAAAAAAGCCCACGGGTTTATTCTTGTTTTTCAATTTCCTCCAGCAGTGAAAGGACTATGGATCTTGTTTTAGAAATGTGCAATACTAATTCCATCCACTGGTGTGGAGTTTCAGGAAGGCAACTTGGAAAGCTGCACCCAAGTTCATCCCTCCATCTTGCACTTACATTGTTGTCTTCAGTGCAGGGATTGCAGGTAAGTCTTTATAGCGTAGTTTTTGTTACCAAATAGCTGTTTTATAAGCTTACTAATTTTTTCTGATAACAACTCTTATCAATGTTTTTCTTTTCTAGAGTGTCTCTGGCTTAAGACTTACAGACACATTTTTGAAAAGAACATATGAGTATGATGATATCGCACAAGTCTGTGTAGTTTCTTCAGAAGTCAAACAAAGCTGAAGAAAAATTTCTGTGTTTCTGCAGTGCTTTTTTGTTTTGTTTTGGACCAACTTGGTGTTTTAGCAACCGAATTGTATTAGAATGTGTACAAAAAAACCCACCAAGCCCTATATATCTGTAAACATAACTATGCTTATTTAATTTTTCTATGAAATTTTTGAATGTTTTGAAATCTTTTGAAAACATGCATGTACTATCTACTGAAAATAAAGCCTTTGAAAAAAGTGTAACTCTAGCACATTATATTGCATTAACATCACTTTGCAGCAGAGGGGTGAGATTGATAGGAAGTAGTAGCACTTTGTACTTATGTTATTTTAATTATTTTATAAATATTTAAACGTTTTAAGAATGGTGGTTATGACAATTCTGCTTCAGTTTGAAGGAACTGGCTTTTTTTACAGACAAGTTCCTAGAATTCAAACCCCTACCACAAACACTGTGGGGTACCTGGCGTGTATTTTCATGGTACATGCATAGCTGTAAGAACTAAAGCCTGATAAAGGCATGAGATGAGCAAGTGCAGCAGGCACTGTTGAGATGCTAGCAGCTAGGAAGTGGCGTGTCAGCCAGAGAATGTGCTGGTTGTAGCTCAGTCTCTGGAAAGGAGTAACACAGCCAATCTGTCCCAGTTAGCTGCAGAGTTGTGCATCCCTGCAGTACAGGGCATGCTGTGAACAGGCGTGTTACAGCCCAGGTAGTAGGAACTGTAAATTAAAATACCAGAACTCAGCATTTTTTTATTTTTTTTTTTGTTAAACTGAGGTGGTGCAAATGATCCTCCCCATCCCAGAGCCTTTTAAGTAGATTTTTAGGGAAATGGGGGAAAAATGCTTCATGGCTGCCCTAGATCAATTCTCCAAAGCATACGCAGGAAGGAATTCGGGTCTTGGTTACCTGCTGAATTGTACTTTCCCCTAGCTCTGTTTTCAGAAAAGATGGAAATGTTCTTGGCCGAAAAATCTAAGGTCAGCCAAAGGCAGCCATGTAATAAGGGAAATGGTGTCTGGCTTTCCTAGTTTAACACCAGTTAAACTAGTGCTAAAGGTGTTACTCCATGGCTTGTCATATTTCTCAGCTACCATATTGGCAGTTGGCAACCTTAGTTAGTTTTGACAGCGCTTTACTAAAGGCTTTCCTGTGTATGAAATCTTTAAATGTAGAATTCAACATTAAAATATTGGATGCATGTAGGATTAGCTTACTAAATTGAGGGAATGAGCCTGTATGGGGTGGGGGGAATTTAAAACTGTATCCTGCACATCTAATAAAATGCAAAGCAACCAACAAAGTATTTTAAAGAATGCAATTTACCTATTAATCTAGATACACCCCCAGTAAACAGAAAAACAACTATCCAGACAAAAAAAAATGTAAATAACTTTATTTATAACCTATTTTCAAGTTAAACTGACACAAGTTGAAGATGTAAGCATATGGTAATAAGAGGTAAGAAAGAGAACAGAAATAGTAAATAAGTTGCATTTGCCAGTATGACTTCCTGTAGCCCTGAAACAGTGTATGAATCCACAGCTGCAGACTTAGTTCTTTTCAGTATGCATGAGTGATTTTACTTTGTACTTATTACAAAACCAAAAGTGCAACTGAAATAATTTCTCAGCTGAATATTTCAATACGTGTCTTCATGATCAGGCATAATTAGAAGTATATGCTTCCATGCAAGTACATTACAGGAGTTTACAATTGGAGTGCAAAACATTTTCTAACAATTACCACACGTTTATGCTGATGGAACAGTAATGATACAAAACTTATTCAGTGTTAAGTGCATAATTGCTCAGTTGAATGATAAAATGCCATTGACCTTAAATTAAAGCAGTATTTATGGGCATTGTGGTTTACTACTTGATATAGCAGGATGAAAAATTTTAGTGCAAAATAAAGTGCAGTTATTACACAGGAAAAGATTCCTTCCTCACCCTGTGATTAAGACATATTGCATGACTCTGTGAAACAATCTAGCCTATTCAAGGCAAAACAGACTTTATCGTAAGTGATCCCCATATTCCTGGTTTCAATGGAAAAGCATGTACTGACAGCTCCTGTTACTGGTTTCACTGGTTTTATGTAGGCTGTAAAGCCCTTTCTGTTAATATACAAGAAACAAAGAATGTTTACAAATTCAATATTGTGTCCATTGTAGCACATTTCTCCAGGGTTAGCTAATGCCATCAACATTGTAACAAGTACGTGTTACATATTATTTGTACTGGAGTAAAACCTAAACATGACAATACTGTAGAATGTGAAATGAGTTACCACTGTTTTCAAGAGTAGTTTTCAGATAGCTAACCCACGCATGCTTCATTCCCTTTGACCTTGGGACTAGCTTTCCCATAAATCCAGTACTTGACAATACAAATTCTACAGCCAGCACTTTTGTATTTTGTAGTTCTTAAGTATCTCTCTAGTGGTTCTTGACATGCTTTGTCTTAAAGTAGAAAGGTAACTGACTGCATGAAGATTGCTGTCACAACGTAGAATGATATTCATTTTGGTTGGAAGAGACCTTTAAGATCATCGAGTCCAACTGTTAACCCAGCACTGCCACATCACCACTAAACAACTCAAGCAAGCATAAATTGAGTGTGAGAGATAGTGCAGTGCTGTCCAATCCACTCAGGATTTATTAGTTCCCCTTATCAAAGTTAGTAAAACTCATTTTGAGCGGTTGAAAATGGGAAAGAGAGGACTAAGAGGAACTGTGAAGTTTTACAAGAGATATGCTAGGAGCAATGCTTCTCTCTTAACACACTACTCCAAGCACTGTTTGTACAGTAGTTGTAGCCCACCTACAGCCTCCATCAGTCTTTCCTGTAAGCGGTATCTTGTCCTATTAAATGTAACTGAACCTTAGTAGTACTTTTCATGAAAGGATTATATTCAGGATCCGAAAAAAAGATCCTGTTAGGGATTTTCTTCTTTGTCATCAAATGTTAAGCCAGGAGCTGTTACTTGGAAATATACTGAATGTAAAGTACAAGTACCTCTACAGCCTCAAAAAGCCAGCTACAACAATACATAGAGAATTGTAGATGCAAGCTCTATTGAATAAAGTATGAAATATCTTAAAGTTGTTTAAGTTGCTCTATTAAGCTTTAACTCATTATTCAACAGATGGTAATACAGACTTACTTCCTATTTTGATGTTTTCTCCAGTTCTTTGCAATTGCTTCTGCTTGAGGTGCCCTCTTTTTTGACCACAAGATTAATCAGATCTAATGTCTGAGATCCAGGAGTTCCTGTGTATTTCTCAATTTGGGAGTCTACTGTTACTCTTCTGTGTACTTTTTCCAGTCTAACTGGCCAACAGAGATCACTTTGTCTTAGGAATCAAAGCAGGCTTCTCAAATTAGTTGGGTTATACAAAAATGAAAATGTGACTGTTGAGAGTAAAACTCAAGTTACTTGAGTAAAAACATGGGTACCTTTTACCAGAAAGTGTGAACAGTAAGCAGAATGATAAAAGTTAAAGTAATAAAAATACAGAAAAACAGTGGTCTCTGAGAGTAAGATTAATTGAACAAGAAATGCAAAGGTAGGGACAGGAATGCTGTGAAGTGGAAAAATATTTAACTTGATCATATAACCATCAGTTATGTGTAATGAAACTTAAAAATCCGTAGTAGTTTAAACCAGTGATTTAAGACACAAGAACAGAAAGATAATCCTTCTCTTTAAGGAAGTTATTTTGGGATAAATTTTCAGTGCTAGTTATTTATACAGCCACAGGATCAGTTTTAGCTTATTACAGTTAAGACTTTTAAGCTTATGTTAAATACTGCATACATACAGTTTGCCATGCTTAGGAAAATAGTGTCATAATGCTGGCCTCCAGGGCTACCATGGTGGATATACATAGCAGTAGTAGAAAAGCCTAAAACCTCTTAATATTCTTTCATTTAGCAGGACAAATCCTGTTGTGGTTTCTGTGTATTATCCTACTCAGGATTAGAGCCTTCTCTTTCTCTACAATTTGTGGTACTCCTTCATATGCAATCATCTCCCTCCATTCTGCCCACTGGAGCTGAAAAATGTTTCACATTACTAATGATGGCCACTCCACAGGCTTAATGAAACAGTTTTCAAGCATTAGTTTTAAGTACGCTCTGTACTCCAACACAGATTTATGGTTATTATAAAAGGGCACATCAGATGGGCTTATTGTCTCACTATTTGTCAGGGAGTACAGCCATAATGATTTTCACCATAAGAATAATGTGCCTTTTACACTAGGATTTTAGAATTAAGCTGTTACGTGAGATCAGCCCACTATAGAACTCCTCCCCACTCAACAGCCCTGGAGGTCAGTCTAATGCACATACTAAAAATGACTTGTACTCAGGGATTTTAATAAACCACCTGTTTAGTGTATTAATTTTCAGAGGACTATACATAAACGATATCTTCCAATTTATGTGCAGTAGATCTGTTTAACAGATTTACTCTTACTTGCAAACACGCACAAAGAATTTCCTGTCTTCTATTCAAGCAGAAGAGTTACAGTGGTGCTTTTGCTACTAACTATGGTATGCATACTGGGGCTATATACCATTCCAATTCACATGCCTCTAAGAAAGTCAGGAATGCTCTTCAGTGCTGCCACTGAAAGATCTGCTCCGGACATGATTTCTCAGTTGCTCAATGAGCTCTGGGTTCTGCTGCTGTATCTGCTGTGCAAACTGCTGCCCCCTGTGTTGAACAGTTTTCAAGTAAATCAAGAAGTCAAAAAAAATTAAAAGCAGCATTCCTAAGAAAACATGATATCCCAGTACAACTGGGAAGTGCATTATATGAAATTTAAGACTAACAATAACTTGCTACGTAGTCTTAAGATATTTGTAGTATTACAACTTTACCTATTTGAAGTGTCTCCAAACAGACTTAATTTGCATTCTTTAGGACTATTACTTCTACTTGGTAACATGGTGGAAAAAGTATTACCTTATTTGGTAAAACTAAAACTGAGCAACAAGTCTGCTCCAGTGATTTGCTTCCTTCTTTCTGAAAGGATCCATTCCAGTTGTTTTAAGGTAATTACTCTTGTAGTTGAAATGAAACCTTGTATTAGTTTTTCCAGAAACACAGTGTGTGGCTGCCAACTGACACTTGGGAGCAAGATGGCATTCACAGAAAGCAAGCATACAAGTACAGCTTTATGTCTTGCATGACTGAAGTAATGACGGATCCTTCTCTGTAACAGTTGTGGCTTAAGAGTTAAATTAATAGGTGAGATTAATTACATAAAAAAGATAAGCATAACACTGGTTTACCAGAAAAAGCAAGTAAGTAAAACTCACTACTACATGAATAGCCTTGCTTGGCTTCTCTGTAACTTCTGCATTTTGCCCAAGTAGTAAATTATCAAGACTCCTTTAAACCAAACTGGAAGTTGAAGGAAAGCCACCATTTTCATTAATCTAGGTATAGGACATGTTTTTTGTGAAAACAGCCCTTGCTTTTGTGGTGGCACATTCCTGTCTGTGATGGGAATTAGAAATTATTTTTGCCCTGAAGGGGCAAAAATAGTTTGAAAGAGGCTAAAATGCTAAAATAAGGTAAAATTATGTGCCCTCGTAGAGGTCTTGCCACATAAGCAAATGTCATGTTTGTGTGTAGACTCTTCCAGATGGATTATCATTATTATACTATAAAAAGCTTGGGTCCTGAGTTTTGTAAAAGCTGCTTACTCATTATACTGAGCTCCCAAAGCCTTCCTAGTGCAACTGCAGGGATGTCAGAGTAGAATTTGTTGCTAAGTAAAGCTGTACCTTTTCTAACTAGTGTCTGGGATATCAGGTCGTAAATTTATCAACACAATTTGCAAGCAAGTGTAGGCGTACTTAAAGATTTAAAGAAGTATATTTAGTAAGTGGCATTTAGAAAAGTAAACAGTGTATGAGAACCAGAAACTGAGTACACAGTTCAGTCATTCCATTTGATGGAAATGTACAAAGCAAACAAAGATAGTGGAAGATAAGACTTCAAGTTCTTAGTTTTAATAATAATCATGCATACAATGGGGACAGGCCACAGCATAATTGGCCTGATACTTTTTTTTTTAACAGATGTTGCACAATGATGCTTCTACAAATGTTACAGTTAAAACTGTGCAGTTCTTACTTACGCATGGATCAGGCTGGACAAATCTGACAGGCCACCAACACCCGCAGCAGGGCCGCCAATGGCGTTTGACATCATTCCAGACATCCTGTAACAGTTAGCACAGTGTTGGCTTTGGGCTGTGCAGGCACCTTTACAGTAACCAATAAACAGTAGTGTTTTTTTGAATTTCTGGCAAGAAACAAGCTGTGAGAGGAAGAAACTTCAGTAGTTTTATTTGCAGTAAGAAACAACATGAACCCTTTCTCTTATTAATTCAAACCCTGAAGGACATTTGTTTTAATGATACTCCACTTTTATACTTACAATTGTTGAACTTGAGGATTCTGCATTAAGCTTGCTGCCTAGAATAGAAAAAATATAGCTAAAATTTTAACACATTTACTACTGAGGTATTATTGAGGAAAATGTGGGAAAAAAAAACAAACAAAGAAAACCTCACATGCTGTCTTCAGTATTTTAATACAAAAATTAAGCTAAGTTTATGTGTGCAGAAATGTATGGTCCCCAGCATAAAGAATCATTACAGGACTGTATTTCAAGGATATGAAGCTGAAACAATGTTATGTGTTAAAAAACAGTGGTTACAGATTCAGACATGAAAAATATGACAAGACAACATTAAACATAAAACCCCAGTACCAGAAACAAACAAACAAACAATCAAAAGTTAAAATTAAAAATAAATAAAAATTAAGACATCCAAGGACAAAGGTTTTCTTTTGGG
The DNA here is from genome assembly GCA_024336885.1 of Actenoides hombroni. Taxonomy (NCBI): domain Eukaryota; kingdom Metazoa; phylum Chordata; class Aves; order Coraciiformes; family Alcedinidae; genus Actenoides; species Actenoides hombroni. Next base: position 30,422,687 of record WUAM01000107.1, on the reverse strand, counting down.
CTTTTTGAAGAAAGATCTGTATTTTCAAAATCCTCAGGGCACCAAGGAGGGTGCACAGCAAGCTCACCACCCTGAACTTCAGGAGAGCAGACTTCAAACTCTTCAGGGATCTGCTTGGCAGAGTACCATGGGATGAAGCCCTGGAGGGGAGAGGAGCCCAAGAAAGGAGATCCTGCACACACTTAAAGGCAAAAAGAGAATCTACACAGAATGGAAACAGGAAGAGGTAGGCTGGGAGCACTACAAAGAAGTTGTCTGAGCCACCAAGGATCAGGTCAGGAAAGCTGAAGTACAGGTAGAATTAAATCTGGCCAGGGACATCAAAGGCAACAAAAAAACCCCACAACCTTCTATAGTTATGTCAGTGATAAAAGGAAGGCTAGGGAAGATGTGGGCCCTCTCTGGAAGGAAGGAGGAGACCTGCTCATGACGCATATGGAGAAGGCTGAGGTATTCAGTGACTTTTTGCCTCCATCTTCACTAGCTAGGGCTCTAGGTGTACCACCCAAGATGCAGAAGCCAAGGGCAGGGACTGGGAGAAGGAAGATCCACCCACTAGAAGTGAAGATCTGGTTCAAGACCATCTACTGAACCTGAAGGTGTGCAAGTCCATGGGACTGGATGAGATCCATTCGCAGGTCCTGAGGGAAATAGTGGATGAAGTTACAAAGCCACTTTCCATATATGAAAAGTCATGGAGGTCTGGTGAAGTTCTCACTGACTGGAAAAGGGGAAACATAACCCCCATTTTTCAAAAAGGGAGGTAAGGAAGACCTGGGGAACTACATGGCCAGTCAGTCTCACCTCAGTGCCTGGCAAGATAATGGAGCAGATCCTCCTGAAGACTCTGCTAGGGCATATGGAAATCGAGGTGGTTGGTGGCAACTGACATGGCTTCACAAAGGGCAAATCCTGCCTAACAAGTCGTGGCTTTTTACGACGAGGTGACAGCACCAGTGGATAAGGGAAGAACAACTGCTGTCATCTTCCTGGACTTATGCAAAGCATTCAACACTGTCCTGCACGACAATTGCGTCCTCTAAAGTGGAAGGACATGGATTTGATGGGTGGATAAGGAACTGGCTGGATAGCCACTCTCAGAGAGTTGTGATCAATGGCTCAATGTCCAAATGGAGACCTGTGACAAGTGCAGTCCCTCAGGGATTGGTACTGGGACCAGTGCTGTTTAACATCTGTTGGCAATATGAATAGTGGGATCGAGGCACCCTCAGCAAGTCTGCTGATGACACCAGGCTCTGTGGTGTGGTTGACATGATGGAGGAAAGGGATGCCATCCAGAGGGACCTTGACAGGCTGGAGAGATGGGTCTGTGCCAATCTCATCAAGCTCAACAAGGCCAACTGCAAGGTCCTGCACTTGTGGCAGCGCAATTCCAAACACAAATACAGGCTGGGTGATGAGATCGACATTATAGAAGATTTATGCTTCCTTCTTGTTTGGAATGTAAAATGACTTTTTTAGTTTAAATTCAGTTTAAAAAGTTTAAATTTAAAGTTTAAATTCAGTATAATGAAACCACTTCCATTATAATAAGCATTAAAATTGCTTCTGTTATTAAACAAGAGTTGTTCTCAAAACTTCAGTTTTAAAACAGTATAATGTAAAGTTTGAAATACACTCACCATACTAATGAAGGCAGGATTGTTTATCAAGCTTGCCATGTCAAAACTCAGTCCTGTTCCAGTCTGCAAAGAAATTGCAATTGAAGAAAGGTTAACCTACAGAATCCCTGTTAAAACTATTGTAAATAAATAGATACAGAGCTAACTTACAGGACTGGACATGTCTCTTAGTTTCTGTTCTGCTATTTTCAAATTTGACTTGTAAGAGTCATTCTCTGGATCAAGATCCAGTGCTTTTTGGTAACTGGTAACTGCTTCTTCGTATTTATTCACTGAGGTCAGAGCCAACCTAATGTGAAATAAAGAAATCCTGCGTAGAATATAAATGACCATCAAAAGATAACGATACATTTTCTGTTCTAAGTAAAACAGTATCTCACAATTAATCTTTAGCCTAAGTACTAAGTTAAAGCAAATTTTGCTATTGTGCTACTACTGCTTAGTGTAAACACTTGTTTTACAGAAGAGATGATCTCTCAAGAGCTCATCTTGCATTGTCTGTTCCCTATATATGCAAGCTTCATTAAAAACTCCTTGGCATCATCAGGTGATATAGTCTGTATTTGACAGCACAAGATGGATCCATCACCCATGACTTTTTGCATAAGCTCAGAAATTCCTCTAAATGTTTCCTGCAGTCCTTTAGTTCCAAGAGATTATTCAGAATGATACATGGGTAAGTAGGGTGAAGATACTCTTAATATGATTTCTGCAGCTTCAAGAAACAAAATACTGAAACCACAAGTTTCAGTATAATAGATTTTTGTCTTGGAATCAGTGCAAGGTCCTCCTTTGGATCTTCTTCGACAGCTTGACAAATGGCTTATACTGGATAGCAGTAACATCTGCAAGATGCTGTAAGAAACCTTGTATCAGGGAAGTCTGCCTAATGTTCTGAAAATTATTCTTCTCCAGCAGCTCAGGAGAGCACAGGACAGATGTACTCCTTTTGAAACAGGATTTGTTTTCAAATTCAATTACAACATTTAAAATATCACCTTTCTTTGAGCTATTCCAGAAGTTCATTTGGTTGCAGTTTCAGTTCTATCTTACACTGTATTTTCAATTTATACTGACTACAGAAGTAAACTGATCTTTCCCACATTTTGTGAAAGAGCTGTGCAACTTACATTTAGCTCTTTGGTACTCCAGTCCCCTCTTGGCATGTGCCTTGCTACACAGACTGGGTTGATAAGCCTTTGCCAATGCCCACTAACAGACCTTAGTCGCCTATCTTGGGCAAAAGAGCTCAGTGTGTTAGATACATCCATCACAGTCAGCACTCTCAGTGATGATGAACGCAGAAATGCCAGGAGTTTCAGTAATGCTCCTGGAGGAACCCATGCAATACTCATGTTTTCCCTCTTAACAACATTAGTCCCATAAGAAACATTCTCCCTTTTAGCCCATTAACTGGTCAAAATAGTTTCTGACCAGACAAGAAATGCAGTCTAGCATTTCTGTGATGCAATCATGTTTGTTTTTTTTTACAGAGAAAGTATGTAAAATTCTGCTTCTTGGAACACAGTACAGTTCAGAACTGCCAGTGACAATTTCTTTGCTCACAATTCCTACCCAGACAAGCGCTCTCTTAAGGTCATGCTGGAAGCATCACTGTCTACATAGGTTTCATCTGCATATTTCTGTGACACTTCTGTATCTTTCTGTGACATACAAAAAGTTTCTGCCAAATTCTGAGAAAAACTGATATGCCTGCATAATGCAATTAGAAAACACAGCTTTCTCATAAGGAGTATTTGTTGAGAAGGTGGTTTCTGTACTTATCTTTTTCAGTTATTACTAAACAAGAACTGTTTCTTTATTCAGCCTATGACAAATATCCCTCCGCTGAGTTAAGCAATGGCTTGTAGCTCAAAATAGACCTATCAAAACAACCGGACAATCCAAAAAAATAAAAAAAGGAGGGAGGAAAAAAAAAACACAAAAAACCAAACAAACTTGATTGCCCAAGAATGATCCCACTTACATTGTGTATCAAAAGGCACAGTGGTCTTATACCCAAAACTCTAAAATAACCTCCAATTTCCAATTAAATCAGCCTGCAGCTTCCCTCCATCTCACTGAAATCAGGGGATCTCAGGTTGTGCTATATGAAGAAACAATCTAAAGAGAGTAAAATAGGACAAAAGCAATTCAACAGTCCCTAAACTTTCAATGTCAATTAATCATCTCAATAGCCAGTCAGGCTACATTTGTATTAGAAAACTTTTCATGATACAGTTTATTTTACAAGTGATAGAATCTGTCATCTTTGATCTTAAGTAAATGCTCCCTGGCATGGTTTTGTCCCAGGCCAACAAGCATTATCCCAGACAATTTTGAGGCATGGTTCAGAATTTAACACAGGCCAATACAGTTTAGCAATAGGCAGTTTGGATGTAGCTACTCCATCCTTCAAACCAGATTTTAATAACATGGACTAAGGCCATTTTGTGCCAATGAGTAATGAACAATCCCAAGCATTTTTTAATTTGCTAGTATAGACATAACCTCAAAAGCCTGATGCAGCATTCAGCCCACACCCACAGTATGTTTGATTATTGAAACTGCAAAGCTAGATATCTTGGAATAACATCCCTTAACTCACATAGATATCCCATTCAGAATATTCCTTGCATTTTTTTCAGTGAGCACTTAATCAGACCCACCACCTAAAGAGGCTATGCTGTTAATCTCTCAGACATGAATGAGAAAAAACTACCAAAGGGACATAGTTTACTCTTGCTAAAAAATCTGCTTTCAAAGAGCTATTGAACAGAAAAAAAAAAAAGCCTCTATTCCTGCTAGTATGAAGCCCTAGTACTTTTAGGATTCTGTTCTCTAACAGCACCATTAACAGATTCAGTGTTCCAACTGCAGAATTTTGATTACTCATATCTATGTGGGAGGTAAAAAAACCCAACACATCATGACTTTCTAAACTAAATTTGTGAAGTCTGTAAAGAAAAAACATTGCAAACAGATGAAATCTGATATGAAAAAAAATCAGCCACATATATATAAAAAACTTCAAGTTGACAGCCTGATAGGCTGACAGAAAACTGCTACACTTTCAGAGCAAGAATGTCAGCTCAGGAAAACAACCTAGGTCCACTTATTTCAGGAAATCTATGGTGGTTTACACTTGGGTCAGGTCTTCAGTGTTTAGTCAGATTTCTGTTAGCTTACCCCATTCTCCCATATGCTTTGCTGTACTTTGGATCTATTGCTATAGCTCTTTCACAGTCCTTTATTGCTTCACTGTAGTTGTTGAGCTTACTTTGAGCAGCAGCCCTAAGAGGAAGATGAGAGGGAAGGGAGAGAGCTTTATAAAAAAAACACAATAAAAGAAAAAAAACTAACCAAACAAGCTGAGATATTCACATGTCCATGACTAACTTTAGACTTGCTTAATCTTACTGACTTTTCATTCACTATTTAGGCAATGCCTCAGCTTTCCTTAACTGAGTAGGACAAGCAAATGTTCTGAATTAAGTATGTGTTTAAGTGCATTGCTAGACGAGAGTTTTGGAGAACACACTCACCTTTGAGGATATAAAGGATAAACAGTTCTAAAGAACTGTTTTAGATATGCATGTGACTATGCACAAAATACATCATAAAACCTATTACAAGAAGTGAAACTCTCAAGTGGTAGCTTACACAAAATCATTGTTTAAGCAGAAGTATTTTACACAACTGGCTTTTTCCAGTGAGAAATATAGTTTCACTGCTGTTCAAGGGAATGCTGTGACTTTTCCCTGCTCTGTTTTGCAGCAGGCAACTCATGCTTGCAGGTAAATAAGGAAAACATTTCTCAATAATCTCTGAATTACTAAATTACAATTGCACCTCTGCAGAAGAGAAATACTAAATGTTGTTGACTTCTATACAGTAAGATGAAAGACTTTCTGAATTTAAAAATTACACTGGAACAGATTAATAATAAAAAATTCTCCAGTTTGAAATGTCTCAAAATCTCTAGTTTGTTCTTCCTTGATTAAAAAACTATTGTCGAAATGACAGTATTTCCATTGCACAATGCAATCTTCTTTTTTAAAGAATGCTAAATGTTTTTTAGGAATGCTACAATCATCACTACATTCAATCCTTTCCCCTGTGATAACCTCCAAATAGTTTTTTTCTGACTTTGCTTACAATCTCTTCTGAATGGTACTACTTATGTACTTTAAATATTTAGGCTGCTTAACAGTTGTACAACTCCACAGATGCCAATGAAGACATATAAGAATAATAAGCATGTCCCCAGCTTTTATCTATGTGTTTGAGCAGAAAAATGGTTTTTCCATGTTTACAAAAAATGTATATGGCCAGTTAAAACTTCAAAGGCATCTCAGGTCTCTCCTTCTCACTGATGTGAGTAAAAAACAATACAGTTGAAGGCAATACATCTCCACTGCTCCCAAGCTAGCTTAAGAAAGATAAGCCCTATATTTATTCAAATACTGCACCACCCACAAAACTCCAAGCACCTGCCTGTCTTCTTGTAAATACCTTCATACAATACTGTGCTTACTGACATCAAGATTCACTTTGATCCTTACAAATTATGTGATGATGTAACACACAGAATAAAGTATTTCTACTCTTGCCAATTATATTTGGTGCTTAAGCCCATTCTGCTGAGGAAACTTTCAGTGATTCTGGGAGGCTTTTCAATCTGGTCTTATATTTCCATTTTGTAACTAAAATTACTTATGTGATCTGTTTTCTCTGGGAAAATACATCATTTACACTTTGATCTGCCATCTTAAAGATGTAACATACTGGTAAACTGCACATTTCCTTTCCCTTTCTCTTTATGCTTGTCACAACACACTGAATCTTTCACCTGTATTTATCACAAACTAAACCCTGGAGTAATGGAAGCACAGCTCCAGAAGTAGAAAAGACCACTGGGTACAGTGCCACAAGGCCAGACTGACAGCATTTAAGTGAATATATCCTTCTGGTAACAGAGGCACTGAAGAGTGTAGGGCTGAGTGGCTCTAGAGGCAGGTCAGTTCCAGCAGGGCTCACAGGCTAAACTGCCTTTGCTCTTACACTGGTCTTCTGGGAAGTACACTGACAGAGCTTACTTCTGCTTCTGGGTTAAAATGCCCTTTCAGACTTCACCTGCTCCCACGTCACTACATCTTCACTATGGTGAAAAATAGATTACACAATGAAACTACAACAACAGCCTTGTTATTTTTCAAAAAGTCATGCATAAAAATGCTGAGTATCTATACAGTGCTTGAAATCTCGAAAATGGTATTCCCCCATTGATGATATTTTTTCCAGGGAAAGTCAATACTGGGGGGAGTGTGGGGGGTGTGGGGATAGAAATGGCAGCTGAGTCACTGGAACACCAGAAAAAACAGCTCTTACTACTCACAGACTGGGAATCACAGCCTGTGTAATGATTTAATATAGACAACAGAACACACAAAAACCTGATCTTAAATGTCACAAGTAATTTTAAAGCCTGTATTACACCTTTAACTGATACAGATATGCTGAATGAGCTCACTTCTGCTTTAGATCTTTTACAAATTCAACCTGACAAATTTCTGAATAGTGGATTTTTCTAGCCTCAAGTTGTTTTGATCTACTTCACAATTTATCTCTAAAATAATGTTAATGAAGTTCAGGAATGAAAAGTATGTTATTATTTTATTTTTACCTGTTGCAGTAATAGACTGCATTGTTTGGATCCAGTTCGATAGCCCTAGTATAACAATCCACTGCAGCACCATAATTTTCTTCTTTCATATGATTATTACCTGAAATAAATGACAAAAAGCCCTCAAGTAGTTAAAAGATACAGTGCTATGTATGAAAGAAATAAAATGGCCACATTCTACCAACTGTATAAGGTAATTATGACAGCACTTTTTTGAGATACATTCTCTTAAATAGAACTGGCATGGAATAATGCAAATACAAATATCTACTATGTCTGTAAAGTTTATTATGTACATTGTAGTCCACCACATAAACCTTCCCCTTCTTATCTTACTACTTCACACTCTCCAGCAGGTTTCTACTATTGAGCAAAGATCACTTTGTTGAGAAGCATAACTGTAATTGCAGTTCCATCCTAATAGATTCATCAGTCTTAACTATCTTTGCAAACCTCATAATCCAACAGGCTACATGTTAATTCCTTTTTGGTCTTTTTCTCTTTGTTTTTTTTCTCACATGTCCCAACAACTTGCTGTAAGTACCCACATAACATGAAAAAACAAATAAAAGCAAGACTAAGCATGTAAGACCCACTTCTGTGATGCCACATTATTAATTCATTAAGATAATGAGAAACATGTAGAGCATAGGCTACCTAAAATGATTCAGAGGTAACATTTCTCACCAAGAAAGCTCAGAACTTCTATAATGCAGCTTCACATTCCATATTTTTTAAGGCCAGTGGGGAAAAAACAAACAAAAAAAAAAACCAAAAAACCCCACATTTCTATGGAAAGAAAATTCTGGAGTAAGGTCTTTCAAAACAAAATATATCTTGCACATTCTTTCCTCCCCAACACAGGGCAGTCCTAGTAGTTTCTTTCTTTCCTGACAAGACAGTAGTAGAGAAGAAGTCCTAGTGCTGAGTGCCCAAGCTTAAAGTTGTCCCTGGTCCTGTGACTATAGATCTCCAGCCTGCTAGATCCTACAGAAGCCTTGTTTTCCCAGAAATGTCAAGAATTTGTCATGAAAACTATAGACTTCCACTGATGTCCTTGTATTTTGGCAAAATATTTCAACCCTCTCACAAAATAAGCAAGACAAGGTATAGGTCAACAGGTTACTACAGATGTAGGTAACTGCACAAGCAAAGGCCGGAAAAGTTCAGTCAGTGCAACATTTTGTCTCTGACAGAAAGCAAAAGACTGTGGAGAAAGCAGTCCTAGGTGCCTGTACTAACTGAAAACAACTGTACTTGCATTTACTTGTGAACATGGAGAGTTTAATAAATAAAATCAGATTTAAGTAACTACATATCATCAAGGTAAAATCACCTCTTCAAAACAGTGAGGTACTAGACTGCAACTACAGTCAACAATCCCTGTAACTGCATGCATACCTTCAAAATATACACAGAACGGAACCATATCTGTTTTATTTCTACAGGCCAAATGTCTATGCATCTTTCCTTTGATGTAAGATACAGGTCTGTACACTAAATTCTGTTGTCAGCTGAAAGACTTGGAAGATAGCTGCACTCAATGAGATTTCAGCAGTTAACACTTATCTAAATCAGTACTGTTCTGAACTAAAGATGTCCTAGGGTACAGGGCTAAGTCTGAGCTACTATCAGTGGGTGCCCTTCATGCTCGCTCTATCTCCAGCTCAAAATTGGCTAAACGAAAAGAGAAAATAGCTAGACCTAATATTGCTGTGAAGATTAAGCAATTCAGGACAAAAGGAAAAGGAACTGTAATATTTTAACATCAGACAAAAAAAAACAAAACCACAAAACACACAAAAACACAAAAAAACCCCAAACAAACAACAAAAACAAAACAAAAAACCAACAACAAAGCAACAAACAAACACTTATACCTTTGAATGTGTGTCCTCTGTAACAAAAATACTACCTATTGTTGTAATTTATATTGTGTTCTTAGATTCTTTTTTAGGATCAAGCTACTGATAGACTACGTAAAACTTGCACATAAGCTGTGCTCTTAAATACTTTACATTAAGCCAAAGTGTCAAGTGATACACAAGGGTAAACAAGTAAATTCAAGTATTTACTAGTCTGAGGGAGGTGTTCCTTCCTGTGTAACAAGCAAGAAAGAAAACTCAGCAATCTGATCTTGTTTTGCCATTCATTAGCTAGTTTCTACAGGTTCTCGGGCTGGTTTGAGAGCAGAGGAGGAGCAGACTGGTGGTCACAAAAGTCAGGGAACTTACTCCATTTGTAAGGACAAACAGATAGAAATGAGAAAATTAAGAGCTAAGACTTAGAGTATTGTAGAGGATATGGGTCATATAGACTTCCCAAAGTTATCTGATTTATGTCTCTAACTCAGGGCAGAAAATACGCAAAGCTGAAAAGCATACTAGTGATGATAGATACTACACATATGAAAATGAAGAGCATTAGTATGACAGAGCAGCATTAGAATGACAGAGCAGCATTAGAAAATCATTCCAAAAGTTTACATTTTATTATAGGAAATTAACCAGAGGTATTTCAAGCAGTTCCAAACTGCTTACTAATGCCTTTGTTAGCTGACACTTTCAATGGCCCTTTGTCATAGTTTGTCAGTAGATAGCATGGAATTGCTTTGGTTACACCGCACAAAGGTTAACCCATAGCACACATTAATTTAATTTCATTTCCTCAGCCTATTTCACAAACCACTATGGGCTGACAGATGACAAGACAGTAGTCACACATTTAAAACAGGCATTGCTATAACACCCACACCTGGGAAGTGCAGAGTTTCCCTACAGTCCAATAACCATACTGAGTGCTACAGGTATTCTTCACTTTCCATGAGCTGGCAGTAACAGACAGCAAAACAAAAAGCCATCATGCACAGCAGGTATGTTACAACTTACAAACTAATTTTCACTTATGACCTAGCCTTATTTGAGCCCTTATTCTTAGAATTAGAGAGCTAATGAGCAACCTCAACAACTACGAAAGCTTAATTTCAGAGCCAGTAATGGCATGCATTCATGACTACAGATAACCAGTTTCAAGGCAAGACAGACACAGAGCTCATTCCCAAAAACAGTAAAACTTTTTCCACATCTTTATCCTAAATTTTCTGAGAGGATTACTGCCTTCCAATTAGAAACTTACTTATGTTTCCTATAAAACTCAAACATCTGAAAATCCAACAGGTCTTAAAAAATATGATTTATAAAATATCAATCCACCTGATGACAATTCATATCAGTTCCTAGTGCTATACGCCTTTTTTCTTTTGTTGCTGTTGGGTTTTTTCCTTCCCTTTCTTTTTTTGGGGGTAAATAACATGGATTTCTTCTTGGGTAGCATTAGTGAAGAATTCTATGGTACAGCTGCTTTTTCTCACTAACAGTAATAACATCTACCAAAGGGAAAAGAAACAACAGGCTTTTCTGCAGTTTTTACAGAGCACACAAGTGATTTCACGCCTGTGAAATACTAATGCCTGTAAGTTCACAACATTTTTTTTGTTGGCTTCAGCTGCATCAGCTTTTTACCAACGTTTTAATATTCAGCTAGTGCACAATCCTTGACGTCACATAACCTTTTCAATATAAAGTAGAAACATGTATAGCAATTCCATGGAAAAACAGAGACATTGATAATATACCAAACAGTAACTGCTCATTCTTTAAAGCTTATACTACTCAGGAATGTAGCAGAATGTTACCATGTTATCCCTTACTTTTTAAGCAACCTCCTGTGAAAGAGAGAGAATAGACAATTTATTTATTTTTTAAACCCCAGATGGAGCAAATCACTTATCCCTCTTACAACAATCACCAGAAAATACTAGCTTAAGTTTTTGTATGTCATGTGTGTTGCCCAGCTGCTGTATTATCACTATCCCTGATAACCCAAAAATCTTAATATAAGTGTAAGATGTGCAGCCCAGAAAGCCAACCAGATCTTGGGCTGCATCAAAAGAAGCATGGGCAGCAGGTTGTAGGAGGTGATTCTTCGCCTCTACTACACTCTCGTGAGATCCCACCTGCGTCCAGCTCTGAAGCCCCCAACACAAGAAGGACATGGACCTGATGGAACTGGTCCTGAGGAGGGCCACAAAGATGATCAGAGGGCTGGAGCACTTCTGTGAGGAGGCTGAGAATTGGGGTTGTTCAGCCTGGAGAAGAGAAGGCTCCAGGAAGACTTTCTTGTGACCTTCCTACAGGAAACGTGGGGAGGGGATGTTTACAAGGGCTTGTAGTGATAGGACAAGAGGCAATGGCTTCAAACAGGGAGAGGATAGATTCA
>WUAM01000107.1:30334617-30345277 GCA_024336885.1 Actenoides hombroni | reverse complement strand
ATCCATTTCCATGGTAACAGGAATAGGTACAGCAGCATTCAGCCAAGCAGCTCAGAGCTCTTGGCTACGTCAGCAGTTGCTGAGGTTGGAAAGATACCATACAAACTGTGCATACAGATTTTCCAAGACTCCAGAGATTTCTTTGCCACAGATCTAAATTAAAATATCAAAAAGCTGTCCTAGAAATTATATTCCTTCTTTGTGAGCTGTATGGGCTTTTTTAAAGCTTTGATTTTACTCTTAGGTGAGTGGGCAGGTCTTCTAAAGGCTGGGCTGCAGCCAGAGTCCTCAGGGGAAATTCTGTCTGACTCAGCAACTTTTTTTTTTTTTTCAGCCTCCTGGGCTGAGAACAACAGCTTTGCCACTTCCTGACTCTTGGGCCTTGTCTGTTAGGCAAATTTCAAAAAAAAGAAATCCCACCATTGCTTTGAGCTTGTCTGAAATTGTAAACAGACTGTATTTGGAGTGGTTTATGTCACTTGAGTTACAGTCAGCATTACACTTACTTAGCCTGCCGTCAGCTGCAGCAAATTCCTAGCTATTTATGCTTTTAGGATGTATCTGTGGTATTTCCTCACATGTTGTAAATGCAAATTGTTCACATTTTATGGATGAAGCAGCAACAATTCCAGACTGTCGCTCCTGGTTATTCACAAAGCCATGCGTGACATTTCCATGCTCTGGAGTGAAAGTTCTGAAGTGATCTGAGTGGAGTCGTGAGAGAGAGAAAATCATCAGGTATCCTACTTTCTGCCTGGGTGAGCTTCAGAGCTCAAAACAAGCTCCAACAAAAGCACTTCAATGGGGAGAGCAAAATGTTTGGTTTTAAAAAGAGGTGCCTCCACAGGATATTTTAAAAATAATAAAAATGTAATAAGGATCACAAGGATTCTATAGTATCAATTCCTTTCCCTTTCTTCTGGAAATATTAACATCTAGAAATACTGTTTTTTCCTGTGATTAGCAGTGATAAATTCCAGAAGAAAATTCTTTGTCAGCTAATACATTTAAATTTATTTAATCTAAGTAACATTTTACTAAATTTTACAATTTATACTAAATTTCACTCTTGAGCCAGTCTGCTGTCTACAGGGAGATTATACATATCCTGTTTATTTAAAATAAGTAAGAACAATAAAGAAACCATAGAAAAATAATATATGGTGCCCTAGAATTTAAGGAGGAACTGGATGATCACCAATTTTTAAGACAGGGACATTTGCTTTAATTATGTCAGAATGTAGGACCTTAAATATTTCTATTTGGTTTGTTTCCTTTTATTCTTGACATTGCTTTTATGACATGGGATCAGTTTTCAAATTCTACATATCTAAAATAAATGATAGTTAATATTTGAGCATGTTTTATCTTCCCTATTAATCAAAGAGAGATTGATTTAAGTTCATAGGGCTTTCCCATGCTAAGAGATACTTCACAATTTCATGAGCTGTACTGTCCTATCCCCAGCAAAACCCTTAATGTACTAGCAAGGGATAAAACTCCAAGTGATTGTTTTATGTTTTCTAGAATATAAAATACCAGATGGTTTTGATGGCAAAGCAAACGTGGGGTCAGGGGAAGGAGAAAGAATTGTTGATGATATTCATACAGGGCTGCTGTTATTTTACTGACAAGTGACATGGTTACTAACCACAACTAGTCCCCATATTAGGAAAGGTAAAGATGTACTCTCTTCTCAGGATGTTTATGCTGCAGAGCCTGCCTGCTCTCCCTGGATCTTTCCACTTACTGAAACAAACCATGGTTTTGAATATCAAAGTTTTATAATGTGTTTACATGGAGACGGTGGTATGAGTCTAAGACTTCTTGTGCCATCCTCTTGTCCTCATTTGATTTCTTATTATTTTACTAATGTCCTTACACCTGGGGTTAAAGGGCCATCATGTTATTCCTGTGTTTTCTGTATGGTTACACATTAGCTACAGATTGCTTTGTCATGTGGGACATGTCTGTCTAACAAATGTGCAAGCCCTGCAGGAGCTGGACTAAAGCAAAGGCAGTATCTCACTTGTGTCTCCCATAACACTTTAAAGAAGTCTTCTGGTAAGAGAAACATGAGAAAAACAATTCTTAATAAATGTCCCCAGCTGCTAAGACAAAAAGGCTCCTCTGCATCTGAGCAGACTAGCTACAGAGCCTGATGTCTCATCTACTGACAACTCAAGGAATTCTCCACAGCTGGAAAACAAACAGGTTAAATGAGAGCATACGATGTTGTTTTCCATATTGGCAAAGAGATAGCTGTCATCCAAATTTCCCTCACAAGAGAAATTAGCAGAACTTTTGGATCCAGCTTCTAGGGCAAACCAGGGATAGCATACTTACAAATGTCTACATAAAAAAAATTGCAGAGTTAGGGAAGTTTACCCTAATTTATTTACACAAAAACAATGATCTGAAACTGAAAAACTGAAAGAAAAGCTGTTCTGAATATACAATAACGTACTCTGCTCATCTTCAGTTGCACTTTGCAGAGCAGGCAAGCAACTGGCATCTGGAGATGGGGAATCTAACACAGCAAACCTGCAGACTGCTGGGTCAGAAAAATGGGACAGTTAATCAGGTGCACCTGACACTTAAAATTTACATGCAGAATGCTTAATAATTTGACAGACTTAATTCTAAGTCTCTATTTGAAAGCAAAACTCTTACCAAGCAGAAGAGACTGAAGGAAAAAAAGGAGAAAGAGAGGGAGAGGGAGAAAGAGAGGGAGAGGAGACTGTGAAAAGGAAGAGCGAAGAGAAAAAGCTTATGGGGGAAGAGGTGGGAGAAGGTAAAATCTCTTCCTAGGACATTATGCTAATACCTCAAACAGACACTTTAGAGAACTGTTTCCATATACTGGCTCTCATATTTAGGTCCACTTTATGGAAACAAACAAATAACTGGAATTACAACTGGTCACAGATGAGAGAGATCCTGCTCTGCCCACGCTGCTGCTCATACCCCACTGAAATGCGTTTCCCAGGTTTGGATTTGCTTTCATTTGTAGCTTCAGTAGTGAGGCCCTTGGAGCTGTATTGTGCTGACAACAAAACCGTTCACCTGGGCTGCTTCCACCCTTGAGTTCGTCCTCACATAATTTTATTTATTCCCTTCATGCTTCCTTGTCTGTGTGGCTTTTTGCACCTTTTAGAGGAAGCTGTGCAACCACCTGTTCTTCTTGGCAAACTAAATTGCCGAAGTATTTGTTTCTCATAGGCCTGAGGCTGGCTTACAGGGAAGAATCCAGCAAAACACGACCATATTGTGCCCTTCACCACCCCTGAGCAATGAAGCACAGCACTGCAGGCTTTTGTAAGGCAGGAGGCATGCCAAAGTCCACACAAGGACTGTGCTGACCCTGGTAATACTGAATAACTAAGGAAAACGTCTACAATCATTTTTTTGCTGTTCTGCCAGTAAGCTATTATCATAATGTTTAGATGTCATGAAGCCTGCAAGTGTAGAAACTTATCCAGTTTATCAAGCTGAACTGCCTTTTAGTTTGATTGATCTCTTCTGGTTTCCCTGCTAGGTATAAGCAGTTTGTGGTTTGCTTGGGGCCTTCAGCAGTGAGGAGCAGGGTAGCAGCTCTGCTATTGACCAGCAGTGCTGGAGGACTCAATCATCAGATCCTGGGAGCTGAAGGTACGGCTGTCTCTCTTCCCCCGTGGACAGTCACACACTCTGCTGGTCATACCACAGCAGCCACCAGACATCCCTGCTGATAGAAGTGGTGGCTGGACTTGGCATGGTGCTGCAGCCAAACCCCGTGCTGGGTAACCGAGATGCTTCTGTCAGTCACATTTCCTGCGGTGGTTCAGCAGATGCTGCACAGGACCAAGAAGAGTTCAACGACTTTGATAGGTTCCTTTCACACTACAGCACCTATTATTTGTATTACAATGGTACGCCAAGTGCTGCAAATACTAATCAGGAAGGTTCCCTCTCTTGAGTTGTGTAATGCCCCAAACTGGAAGGATTATGGCACCCCTGCTACACATGGTCCGCAGCAGACTGGGATGCAGATTTCAGGGCTTCTAAATCCTAGATTACTGAATTAACAAGATTATCCTTTCACTCCGAAAACAAGATTGAAAGAGATTTTGATAACAGCAGGCCAAAAATTAAGTTACATTAAATTGCCTGAAACTCTAAACCATTTAGATACTTAAGGAAAAAAAAACACACAGAATGCTGATGGTAGAGTGTAAAAGTGCCACCTTGATAGTAAAGATACAGGCACATGTCATTTGCAAGGCTGTTTGAAAGTTATGCTACTGATACGTCTTTTATTTTAATAGCTCCTGTGACATTACGAGTACTTTCAGAATTAAAATAACTTGTTCCATGAAAGAGCAGATGTCACGGTATTTAAATGCACAGTGCCACAACACTGAATTCTTCTGCATAATGACATTAGAAGCAATAGTTTGTCCTGAAGAACAACTCTGCTGACATCCTAGATGCTACTCAGAGCCAGAACAGGTGGGTCTTTCATAAGAAAGAGTTTTAATGGGCCAGATTTCTTACAAAGGGCTGGGTGTAGCCAGTGCCACAGAGTAGTTCCTGGCATTGGACACTTAGACTGGTCTCTGAATTTCTATTATATACTCTTTCCTGATGTTCGCAACCTGCTTATATGAAGTATTGCTTTACGCACAAGCAGTACTAGATGAAGCTGGGCCAAAAGGATTGATTGTCTCAGGGAAAGAAAAAGTCACAGACGAACCTTACATTTAAAATATATCTTTGACAAAGAAGTCCATAAACCAAAGAAGACATCAGCTGATCTCACAAAATTCCAGCTACACACCTTCCCTAGCTTCTCTTGCAACAGAAGTGGTCCTCCCCTATTGCTTCATCACCTGTTCAACACATCGATTTCTTTCTTCCTCACAATATTGCCACCTGCAGCCTTCATATTATTTAGGGTCTGCTGAGGATGGAGTAACAGAATGGCCCCTCTGAGACCAGGTTCTTGCAGGTGTAAGAAAATTGCAGCACATCATGACTTCGAGTGGTGTGGCGGTGCCCATAGGGTCTGGCCTCTGTTCATCTCCTTCCCACACACCCAAAATATGGCAGCACTTCAGCGTAATGACAGAGCTGTCAAGATGAGCAAGGGCCCAAACTGCTCCTCTCACTCGAGAAAATGGTGGATGGATATCCGTTAACATCATACAACAGGATACCCTCCTGTTTGCCTGGCATATGGGGCTGGGAGGAAGGCATATCCTGCTGTGTGACAACTTGTATACTCTTTGTGGGGCCAAAATCAGCTGTCCCCTGTTCTATGGCTAGACATGCACTCAGCGCATGGTAGAGACTAGGAAGAGTTTGGTCATCTCATATTTAAATTCAGTACATGCCATGGAAGAAGCTTTGTCCATGTGTCCCTACAGCGCCTCCTTAAAAGGCTCTATTGACCTAACCTGGTCTCAGAGTACTAAATCTCTGCTCTAGACACTAACTCCTGAATAACACAGTGGCTGTGCCCAAGAGCTTTCAGGACTTCATAGCACAGCCTTGAGGAGGGAGGGAAGCAAAGATGACATAATTGTAGATGTGTTTACTTGAAGCTTGCATGGTAAGAATATGATCAGTGGAAAAACTTTAATGGGTTTGCAGGACTGAATCTGCGCTTCCATCGTTATTTGTCACATTGAGAAAGAACATCCATGCTATGCAATAAATTAAATAATAATAATAACAATTTCTTCTAGCCCAGTTCTGTGGCACTGCATTGCTGGATCATTTAGCTAATTAGCATGACTTGCATTTACAGCAAAACTCAGGCAGACAGTGAGGATGAGGGAAAGCAGAACTGTACTGATGGTTAATGGCCATTTCCCAGTGTTACCATATTCCCAGAGTAAGAAACTCCAACCTTCCCATTTAAATCCATTTCTAGGTGTTTAAATTCATGTTTATATTGTATTATTCCATTAATTTTTCCTGAAGGTTTTAATTTGCCTGGATGGAATACACTGTAGGTTGAAATCAGAAATGTACAGTATCTAGACTGCCTTAGGAATGTCCTTACTCTGGGAAAGGATTTTACAGATTTGCAAACCATCCTGCTTCCATCAGCACATTGCTGCACATGTTGCAGGAGTGGGCTCCAGCAGAGTAGCTGTCAAACAAACATCAGCCCTTCCCTCTGGCTGTTCCATGCCTCTGTCACTGCTTGTTATCTGACAACAAAAACAAATGTCACTTGTGTGCTATGTTGCAGTCCACACCTCAGTCAGGGCCACAGTGCAAACCTCACAGCCTGGGTTGCGAGGGGGAGAAAGTGCCTGTTGCTTTTCCTTACCGCAAGACACCGGAGGCTCTGATGGTGCAGTGGCACAGAGTCACTCCTGGCAGATGGGACCCCGCTGCCCACTCAGTCCCAGAACACAACCTACGCTATAAATCATGGTTGACGGCTGGATTCCTCCAGGTCTGGAGTCGAGGGGCTACTCTTTGAAGCCAGCCCACACTGGAGGACTGGAAAAGTTCATTGGTTTTCTTGTTGTTGTTGTTTTGGTTTGCTTTTTATTTTCCACAGGGTGTTCTAGCTTTGAAAATTGTGAATCTACAGAGAAAACAGTAGCAGAATCTGCTACTGTAGTCAAGTCTTTGCACCAAATTTTGTGATATAGCATATATACCTTTAAAGTTTTGCCTCTTCACACTTATTATAGAAATATTTGCAAGGAGCGGCTTTGATTCTGAGTGACTGGATAAAGCACTGGCGTGAAATTTCTCCTGTTCCAAACCATTCTTATACATGGCATTAACACTGAATCTTAAGTTACCCTGTATATTTGTCTGGCAATTCTGTATTGTGTTTTGGTTTAAACATGCCTTAATGTCAATCTTTTTTTGCTTTCAGTTCACCCTCTGCCTGGAAAAGGCACATGAACACTGGGAGTTATTTTAAAGATAGAAGTGATTTTAAGTGGAAGATTTTTCAATCTGAACACATGTGCCAGGACAAGAGTTCAGTGGGAATTTCACAAGATATTACCCTTCACTATCAAATTATTATGAGTTAAAATATATTTCTGAAATCATCTAGCACATAGATATGCAGTCAAGATTCATGTTGAATCTCTGCAACTAGATTGTTTAGTAACTGAGGTTAACAAGCAACAGGGTAGGCGTATCACAAATAAGCAGAGCACTGAAAATATGTATTTACCAGTCTGGCTTTGGAAAATTTGCAGCCTCCTGAGCATTTTAGAAATACAAAACAGCAGTGGGCCTAAGTTCCATAAATTCAAGAGAATCTTGTAGCCACTTCAGTTCAGCACATCTTAATTATATATTAAGACTATTCAGTTTATCTGATTGTCTGTCTGCTGATTGAATGCTGATTTTTAGCACACCCCTTCCACAAGGTCTTTTTCTCCTCAAAACCAAAACAGTACACTAGTGACATGTGTGATACCGTTACAAAACAAGTAATGATCCTGGGTGTTTAACGCTGTCTTTTTTTTTTATTTCTAAGGCCTCTGCAAAAGCCCGCTATTTTTTCTTGGAGGCTAGGTGCGGCATCGTTGGTGGATGTAATGGGGGAAACAATACAATCCCACTTAGCAGTTAAACAAGCAGAAAAATGGTTTAGGAAAAACAAAATAAAAATTCTCAGTGCGCAAAGACAGAGGAGCAATAAAAGTAATGTGACCTGTCTACCTTAGTGCTGCAGTTCATCCTGAAGTGAAAACTAAGAGAAGTAGTAAACTATCAATACAGATTTTTCAAGCAAATAAACATTAGAATGTATTCATAAGTGACCTTTCAATGTTTTAATGAGGCTGAATGATTGAGAAAAAGATTCTTGTTTTTCTTTTAAATCTGTAACAATGCCACAGCATGACAGTGCTATTCCTTAAAGCATTTTCCACAAGTGATACACAGCATGACTACTGTACAGGTTTCAGATTTGGAACAGAATGGTATCTGTTTATTGTAAACTTAAAACCTGCTTTCCTGTGTCCTAAACACGTCCTTCTAAATAACCTATGAAATCAGATTACTTACAGTCACAAAAAAAAACCCCAAACCACCTACCAACCAATAAACCTTATGTGTTCTGCTTGCTTCCTTCTGCTGATCAAAAAAAGGAACTTCTGTTCTTACCGTATTACCTAGGGTGCATTAGCATACATACCATGAACTCCTACTTTAGCCAATGTGAAAGAATTATCTTTTAATTTCTTCAGATAAAGCATTGTTCAAATGGTACATGGATTCAGAAAAATATTTTACTGCAGAAAACAGAACTAGGTACAAAAACAACAACAAAACAAACAAACAAACAAAACACACACAAACAAAAAACCCCACAAAAATAAAAGAACTTGAATGTAATTAATTAATTGCCTCTGCTTCTTTTAGCACATCACTTAGCACCACTAACTTCTGAATGATTACCCTGTATTTTACAGTCAAAATGCATCACACAAAAGATCTCTAAACAAATGTAATTGTACTTTCACCATATTATGCTTAACTTTATTATACTAAGAAAATACATTCCTTCTCCATCCTATATTAATAAAATCAGTTCTTTACAATCTAAACATATATTTTCAGCAAGAAACTAGATGATTCTATCTTTTTCCAACTAGTAATAGGGTTTAGAGATTCTTATTATTTATCGCATAAATTCTTATTACTATAATTCTTAATTTAACTGGACATCTAAGTCAGCAGGAAATTTCCAGCAGTAACAGGTGCCGGTCAGAATCTCAGAAGCATGGTTTAAGTGAGAAAATCTAGCAGAGCATTTTGAAGACAAAATCTTAAATGCTGGAAATCTCAAGATAAAATTATTGACATCTTATGTTTGATATAAAAAGCTAATTTGTCGACAGTTTAAGGCATATTTGTTTTGTGTTTTCTAGATGAAGACTAATGTAATACTCATAACAGTGAATGTGTTTTGTAACTGAAAATATTTCTAACTGGGATTTTTGAAAATATCAGAATCTTCTTATGATTTTACGTGGGTCAGAGAGTAGTAGCCAGTTGATCACCTTTCCCATGCAAAGCCATCTGCATTGGAGGGGTAGTTGTTTCTTAATGAGATTTGACTGTCATTTTTAGATCTTTTTCTGAAAAGACTTTTAAGAGAAAGAAATGTAGATTTACAGTAAAAGTCCGTCTTTGACCTTTGCTCTAGTGTGTTTAACAGAACTGGTAGCTTTTAAATGTCTGCCTTTGCCTCTCTTTCCTTACCCTGTCAAGCTGCTGCAGGGCAGTAACCCTTTTCTATAATCACTTGATACATGTAAAGCTTTCTCTTTCACTTTTTATAAAATATCAGTCTGTACTGTAGATAAACAGAAGATTGACCTTGCATAACAATATAATCAGAAACTCTATCTTTTTACTCAAGCTAGTTTTGTATATTCTATAAATACACAGATCGAATGTTTTTCTGGTGTTTCTATACCTTGGGACATGCCACCTGGAAAATAATGGTTGTGTACTGTGGGGAAAAAAAAAAAAAAAAAGGAGACAGGCTATATATAAGCATGATTAAATCAAGCTCATTTTTTTCACTGCTGTGTTTGTAACTGAAATCTGAAATCTTTGAAAAAATATCTGAATGTGGGAGAGAGAAACAGGAAAGGGTTTCTGTGTGTTATTTTTCCAAAACAGCACAAGGAATTAATTTTATCTTAGGTTTGTGTTATGTAAATTGCCATAATCAGAAATGGGAAACTTGTAAGACAAATGTAAACTATTCCAGGTCATTTTTTTAACTGTGGTGTGACTTGTCCAGTCTTTTAATAATTTTATCAACAAAGTTTAACAAGTAGTAGTAAGTGAAAGCAGATTATTCATAAAAGATGGATTTTACAAAGGTGTCAGCTACATAGCATTAGCAGCCTTCTTCAAAAAGATAATTGTTTTTTAAAAAAAGCATAGCAGTCAGCCTCAATACATATGAAAACATTCCTTAAAAAACAAAACAGACCAAAATACCTAACAGAATGGAGTATTTCCACACTTTTTTGTTTATAAACAACCAGCGAATAAAAGTCTCCCTATATATAAAGAAAATATTTGCTCTGTTTAAAATTTAATCAGCCAGCAAAGCTCACATGAACAGAGACCCCATTTTTAATTATTCAGTAGTCAGGTAATAAGAAATGAAAAATCATACAAAACGTTAAAAATGACAACTATCTATATACACTTACAAAATGTTTAGTACTTTACTCACTTAAAAGGCTGCAAGTCAAAGTAAAATAATGGTCATGTGCAATAAAATTAATTTGGATGCCTCAGCTTTATTTTTCCAGAAAATAGACATTATATTTAACACCTGAATAATTAATTTCATGCATTAGAAAACAACTAAAATATATCTCAATTTAATTCTTTAAGATGGGCACTGGATTAACAAAGTTTATTCTCAGTGTATCTCACCAACTACAAGCAAAATATCATTCATTTAGATGGGTTGTGTTTGCTGCACTATGGCACAGGCACAGCTGACTTTTCCTGCATGTGTTGAGAGTTATCAAGTGAGATAAATGAGCAGAGTTCTATGACTTCCATTGTAACTGTCCTTTTTGCAAGCAAGAAATTCAGTGCACATTAGAGGAAGAATTTAGGAATCTTACTTTCCCTAATAAAAGGGAGGGGGGAG
>WUAM01000107.1:30312945-30324741 GCA_024336885.1 Actenoides hombroni | reverse complement strand
AAGCTTGGGAAGCAGCAGCAACAACAACAACAGAAAAATCTCTCCTCTGCTGAAGGGGGTGGGGAAAAAGGAAGGAGTTCACGCTTCGTTTTGATATCCTGTTTTTGGCCTTTATTTTTCTGGGTTTTCCGCCTTGCATAATTTAGCTGCGCTTTGTGTCTCTCGCTCTCTGGAAGTGCTGTTTGTATGTACGTAGTCGCTGCTTTCATGGAGGCTGAGGGAAAAGTCTGGTGAGGCAAAGTTTTTAATCTCAGACACAGAAGTTTCTTTGTTCGTTCGGAGAAGGTATTGAATTGAAACTGCTCGACTCCGCGACTCTGCTGCTTCGACTCCTTCCCTTCCTAAACGACTGCTAACCCTGCGCGTGTAATTAACTTCTCGGGAGCTAAGAAAATCCTAAAGGAGGCAGTATCTTTTATTTAATCGAAAGGTCTTGAGGCTCGGCGCTGCCTGTTCCTGCCCGGTTTTGTTTGTCTTTCACCTTGTTTTTTGGAATATCGGTTAGTGTCTGGCCGGTCTTTTTAAAGATACCTGTTCAGTTTCTTTATACAAATGTGCCGTCGTAGTCCTCTGTAAATGCTGTCGCAGTTTTTCCCCCTGGCCTGCAGCCGCCACCTCTCTTCCTCCCCTCCGCCCCCTCTCTGTCCTCCAGATGACGAGTTAGACTACTTCTTTTTCAGCTTGTGTAGGAGAGGTCGGTATTGCATTTTGGTCCTTGCAGAGTTTATTTTAAGACGCTCAACCGAAAAAAAACCAAAACAAAACCAACAAACTAACCAAAATCCCCCCAAAACACGACACCTATAGCTTATTGGCGTGACTTCTTCAAGTATGTGCAGTTGGACCTCCGAGTTGACGTAGCCTTGTTTGGTTTTCATGACCACTTTCTCCTTTTTCATTTTTGAAAGGAGTCTTGTTTGAAGCTGTTGGAGCGGAAGATAAACGTGAAATTTGGGTGTAAGGTTTTGTACTTTTTGTATGCTGGTGCTTGTTAAGTTGCGCCAAGAAACTAGTTGCATGTAGTGAAAGCAATATTGCTCACCGTAGATTCATTTCGCATGCCTCAGAGAGGCAATTACTCATTAGTTCTTTCGTGAAGGGAAGGAATTTCTTATATTGTGAATGTTTAAAATGAGCTAGAAGCCATAGCTGGCTTATTTAAATAGTTGTCTGCATTTTTCAAACTGGAAAGCAGCATGTTGGCCAGGTAGGATGTGTGTGCTTCAGTCTCTCAAGTGTCCGAGATGTGTTGGAATTTGTGAGGCTCTGACAAAACAATTCCTATGAAAAATGTATCACACTCCTACATATGTAGTTCTTTAATAGCATCAAGTAATGTAGTGTTTGGGGAAAAAGTAATTAATCCAGCTCCATCTGTTTGACATACTGTGAGGAAAAATGTTAACGTTAACATCTGACTTCGAGTGGCTTCTGGGGTTGATAACAAGTAAATGATTTGGCTTGCAATTTATAGACTTACCTTTCCAGGCAGCCGTAAGGGTTATTCTTAGGCATCAGAAAGGGTTGAACAAAATAAATGGCAGTGAACTTCGGTTTCCTTATATGGCTGATGCTTGGCAGAAAAGCAATGAAGTCTAAATAGAGTAATCCTTTTACAAAGAATGATCAATTTCCAAAGCAGCATTTCAGTCCCAGTAATGACTTGAGATTCTTTGGGGGAGGAAGGGAGGAGGGGCTGGGAGAGGTGGGAGCTGGGGAATTGTAGCACTGCATGACAAATTTAGTTGAAAACCACTATGCTCATAATGGATGCAATTTTGTTTCTTTTCAGACCTTTTGTGATTCTCATGATGCACTTGATATTTTTCAATGCCATGTAGAAGAATAGATCCTTGTAGTGGAGCCACAACTTTATGCTAGTGTTTTGTCACCATGGTAGCTATAGATAAGGCCCTTTTTAATGATGAAAGTGTAATTCAGTACTGCTTACAGTTAATGGTTATATCATAGAATGCCATTCATGTCATTAACATAGTTTGGGAGTTATGAAGGAGTGTATTCTTTCTCGAGATCAACTCTCAGCTAAAAATCAGTCTTGACATTGATACTCATACTATGAATAAAATGATTTAAGTATACACATGGTAGCTCATGTTGCTTGAAACAACACTTTCATAGGTATGTGTCAGTGGCTTGGGGAAACATTCTTTTGACCTGGCACTTCCTTGCTCATGAATTAAATTAAGCTCAAGTAAACATCAGTAATTTTAAGTAGGTATGCTTGCAATCAGAGAGCTAGAAGTTACAGCATGTGGCACACTGTGGAATATAATTAACAGTAGGATGATTATCATATTAGTAAAAATATGAATATATTTGTCTTATGAATAAGCTGCCCAGTAGATAATGTTTGGTATTAACATAGTGCTCTGTAGGGTATCCATTTGCATATCACATTCATGTAGAATTGATGAGAGGTTAAGCTGATGGCGTAAGAAACAGTATTATGAGGTGCCCGCAGTGGAATTCACTCAGAGTTTGTAGTCCCAGTCATAAAGAGCCATGCTTGGAGCATCAAAGCTAAGGAAGGGCTTGCACATGTGTGATATACATTATATGCAAGGTGTTAGGAGTTGGTTCCAAAAGTAGAAGGGGATGGCAGTAAATTCCTCAACTCGGCTTTCCTATTGGGATGTGATGAATCACTGTCTTTTCCATTTTGTTCTTGTCCTTCCTGGTCCCAAGCGAAAAAAAAAGGAAAAATCTTCCAGGGAAAGTGTTACATAAAGATCAGATGATCAGTCTGTCATCTCTTCATCAGGTTCTCCCTATGGAATAACTTGATCTGGTAAAGGAGGGTCTGACATTTACTCCACATAGAGGAATTATAAATCTGACCTTTTCTGCATGAGTTACTAGTTGAGTTGGTGGAAAAGCTGCTCTTATGGATATGAAAATAGTAGACTGTATTTGTACGTGAGCATGCAAATGTTGACGGCGACAGTTGATTAAGGTAGTTAAATATGAATTAACTGGAAAATTAAGATTTAGAAACACTGCTCTTTTACCATGTCAACTTTTGAGTATGTAAAACAATATGTCAGACACACTTTTCACAGAAGAACAAAACCGTGGAAGGTAACGTATTTATCAGTTTGTGTAGTAAGCAGTCTGTAGATAAGTACCACAGCCACCACCTTACAGAAAGCGCAGTGTTTGTGGTAACCTATTACATTGCTCGGTTAGTGCTTTGGAACATCTGTGAAGCTCAATGCACTCCTGTGAGGTATAGGTTATGTCTTCTAGAATTTCTAAAAGTTTAACTGATTTTGAGAGTTTTGAATGCATAGGGAATATCTCTTTGTTAGCATTGTGGGTAACTTGTGAATAGTTCTGTGACTACATGCATGAGAGACTCCGGTCCAGTTCTGGACAAGAAGTGCTTTTTTCAGTGGTTTGGGGGCTTGTGAAAGTTTCAAACATGGGTTTCCCTGCAGTCCATATAGTTTTCCTCATCTCTTGAGGAGCAGCTGGAGTGTGCCACTGCAGTTTCCATCTGTGAAGGTGGCACGCAGAGTCCACTGTATCAGCACAGCTGGCACGCTTGTCTCTTTCTGAGTAAATATTGGTAAAAATTAGTGGACCTAAAGAATACTGCCGAGTAATTAATTGTTAAGCAATTCTATTGAGCTTAAGATTTTAAGGGGTCAGGTATAGAGAAACTTGACTACCCTAACAACAAGATGGGTATGGGATTTTTTTGCTGTAAAAAAGGTTACTTTACTGAAACAGCCTTCGCTTCTGATTACGAATACAATGTTGGAATAGCGTGAGTAAAACCTTATAAATGTTGAAGTTTGAAAGGAAGGTGCTGGTTTAGGAGAGACTTATAAGCCTCATCATGTGCCTAAGAAAACTGGAAAAAGTGAATATTGCAATTCTGTAGCTGGTAGTATTTTTATTATATAGTAATCTTTGGATAATTCTGCTTTTTCTGATGCTCTCCGTCATTAGTTGCCAGTTCTTACTTGTTTCCCTGAGGCTTAAATTTCAATGTGAGTATTTGGCTTACTACTCTGTTTAGTTTCACCTGTACTTCCCTTGAAGGTGATACAGAAGCATGATATTTCAACACAAAATTGCACCTTGCACCTTTAAAAATACATCATGACTTTGCATAATTGAGAAGTAAAGCTAAACAAACCTCTTAATTTGGCCTAAATGAAACCAAACTGAAGTGTACTTATGTTGGAGAACATCAGCTTCCCTAGGGTAGTTAAAGCTAAAAACTAGGTTAGTTCTTTCTGAACCTGGAACTAATTTGTAGGTGCTTGATACTACGTGATCATTATAGATAGGAACAAAAACTGATGATCAAGCAGAGTCTGAGGACAATGTGAATGATCTTGGCTGCCATGGCTGTCCTGGAAGTTGTAATAACTTCAGAAGGTAACCAAGCCTTTAGAGCTTCTCACACTTGAAGACTGAATTTTGTTAGATGAAATAGTGTTCACTCTCCTCCCCTTTTTGTCCACTTCAGTAGATAATGAATGGGATGGCCATATACTCTTCTATCCTAATTTTTAGCATGGCCAAGAAAATGATAGGTGTTGAGCTTGTATACTTGAGTTAAGGAAGATGGGGGCAATGCTTTGTGCCTTCCTCTGTTCTGTATCTGTGCAGTAATTAGGCACAGGCTAAACCCTAAAGTTTTCTTATGATAGTAGGTACAACTTCTGTCCCTATAAGAGCAAAGCTACCCAACAGAAGGCCATTACAAAATGCACAGATTTTTTTCATAGTTTCTCGGTTTTAAAATGTCCGGTATTATGCACACTTGCATCTTTTGTAAATAGAATTATGACTTTTGTTTAATGCTTTTGTATAATTTAATTCTGCAAGCATAACACTATATTATATATGCAGAGCAAAGCACCTGCTAAAAGCAAGCATCCTTTAAGATTCCATTATTTAGATGCACATTGCGAGAATAACAACTCGGTGTCTTCAGAGTGATCAGTTTGAAATTCACTGGGTTCATAAGCTCCTTTTCCAAACAAAAAAGTCTGGTAAGCACACTGAATTCTCCACATTTGTATAGTTCAATACGTACAGTGATGTGCTTCACATTTTGTAATCCTTGTCATGCAGTTGGCTGTGCTGGAACGAAAAGTGATACGTAGACATGGTCCAAGTAGTAAATGTTCTGACTTTTGTGAACTATCACACGCTTCCAGGGGGAGAAACTGCAGCTGTTTGAATAGAATTTCCTTTCTAGGAACAAACAGGTAGGAAGGAAATACTTGTTTTAGGAGTGTTGACTTTTGTGTTCTCTTGAACTTAAAATTGCACTTCTGAAGTAGCTGTTTGGTGTACAGTTGTCTTCCTGTGTGCTCCTAGTGCTAAGGGGCTACTTCTTGAGTCTCTTATCTGGGGCTAGCTTTCTGAGTAGAAGAAGCTCTGAACTGATTTAAAGTGTTACTAAGAGTTACAAATATTTGCAATGAAACACTTTAACTCTTAATTTTGAGTGTTTGGTATCTCCCTCTGAAGTGGCCAGTTAATAACTAAATACCAAATATTTGAAGTTCTGTTAGTATGTTAAAGGTAGATGCAGAAGGATGGTCTTGGTGTCTGAAGTGCTACACTTTGAAGTTTACTGCTGCCTTTGGAACCTTCTTGTCATCTTCAACTTTAGTTGGCACGAGAAGTTCCTCTAGCAGCTGTTTAGGGGGCTCTGTCTTCCCAGACAGTTCTGGAAGAAAAGTTTCATGTTCTTCCTTAGTCCTCTGTCCCATAAGGTGGAGTCTGAGATTAGTATTGGTGCAGAAATTATTTCTTCAGCCTTCCTTGCCCTCTTTATCCTAGTAGTTTTTATCTGTATAAAACTTGCAAGCGTCCTAAGAAGAAGAGAGGGCATAGATGCTTTGATCTACATGAGTACATCTGAATATCTGAAATGCCATGCCAGATGCCTGTGAATGTCAGTCACAGGTTTAGTCATCCAGAATGACTATGGGTTTCATCCTAAGTGTTTGAATAGTGGGAAGTGTTTCCAGGATTGTCTGGAAGACTTGTGGTAGGCTGCTAAGAAACTTTTTGAGAGCTGCTGCTTTTTCCCTCACATACAACTGTAGTTGTCCTGGCATTACTCTCCCTGAGGGGAGAAGAGACAGTTTAGAAGATCAACCCAGTTGTCAGCAATTAGATCAAATTACTGCAGGTCTTCTGTCTTTACTTACAGGTAACTGTGAGGATAGGACGGAGGTTTATATTTGAAACTGAGTATCAGAGAACTCTTAAATAATGATACTAATGCAAATTATAGGATTTTTTATTCCTCTGTGAAAGTGTTATGCTTAATAATCTCTATGTGCTTGTGCATGCCTGTGGTTAAAAAACAAACAAAAAGCCCAAAACTTGGCTGCAGAAGTGTTCACAAGGCTGAGACCTGTGCTTTCGGTAAAAGTATGGCAGTATGACAGTCTAAATCTTTTGTGACTTAATTGCTCTGTAGATACTCATTTTCCATGCACATGCTACTGTATTATATGCAGGTGTTGAATTTACTTAGTTTTCACTTCAGCCTACAAGGTAGGCATATCTGAAGGAGGAGATGAATGTGCAGACAGTTGCTGATGTGCACTTATACCCTGCTGCTGGGTGTTTGCTTGCTGTGGCAAATTAGTCTGTGGTGACTTGGAATGTCAGCTTGGTAGTTAGCTTATTTTAGGAGAATGTGCTCATTTTGGGTTGCTTCTGGTCACATAATTTTATGTGATATTAACCCTGGAGCTGCACATCACTTAATTTCTAGAGGTGCTCTCTATTTTTTTATGGGTTGGCAATAAAGTTCTCTAAAGGAGAAAATACAGAAGTTCACATCTTTCTGATTAGTAGCTATCCAGATATGATGCAGTCTACTTCAGTTGTGTTTTAGTAAACTTACAGAAGGTGATTTATTCTAAGTTACTAATGAATGTTTTGGTAGATCTCCTTCTGTGAGAAATTAGAAGAATTGAGTGTAAAATGCTAGAAAATAATATTTGGAACAAGCCTAGAATTTTACTTCAAGGTCACTTTTGTTGGTTCACATACGAATGCTGGGAAACTGTGGAAAACAGGATGGTAAGTTAAGGACTCAACTCTTAAGTAGGAAGAGGAGAAGGATGGTTAAAGCTATGTGTTTCCATCAGGAAGGGGAAGGGGAAATCAGTTGGAACTCTGAATTCGGCAAGCCATCTGTCTCTGATTCTGAAGGATAAGGTCAGAAATGTTGATATGAGGGAGGGAAAAACTATCAGAGCTTTACTATTTTATTACAGTATTGTTTAACTCTAGTACATCTTATTTGGGACGCTTTTTTCCTGAACGTTGTTTTGCGAGGGAGGGATTTTTTTGTGGCTATGAGAAAATCCGGTTCTTCCAGTGTTACTCTTAATCTACACGTTAATGCTTTGGGTTCAGTACAAGAGATTCCATCTAAATAAATGAACATATAGACAATAAAAGTACTAGAAAAGTAAGGTAGCATTAAAATAGATTTTAATAGACTTAGATGAGAATAATTTACTCTTCTGCTCATATTTATCTGTATGAGCTCCTCTCTTTTTCAAGGAGCACTTACTTGGTGTATTGCTCTACTGAAGCAAAGCAGAAGTGCAGAGGATCATGGTGTTCCTGCGTGCTTTTTGCCATGTTGCTCTTACTAGAGAAAGGCAGTGGAGCAGGCAAGTATTTCTGTGGGACTTTCCTGTGGAAAATCTCTGGGAAGTATTGTAAAGATTTCAAATGTCCTTGGTCTTTCATGACATTAGTATTACTGAATTAGTTTTGCAGCAGCAGCCTGTGACTCCTCAAGGGAAAGATTATGGCCCTGCCAGTGGAGCAGGTTAAAAGAAAGTGCTATGAGTTAGGAGAGAAACGTGTCTCAATACTTATTTTCGCATCCGCTTTCTTACTTCTCAGTCCACATAAACCAGCTGATCGAGAACAAATTGTTCTTTTAAGTTCTAAAAGCAGTGCTCGCTTTCCCTTGTCTGTTCCAGAAAGAGTAAGTCTCTGCCTATTTCCTCTGAATTCAGGTATGTATTTGCTCATTTTAGATCCGTAGGCCATCCATCATTCCATTTGTGTTAAATTTTGACAAAGTTTGAAATTTCAGCCTCGGAGTATGAAATCTATGCAGAGGAATAACCCTCACCCAAAACAGAATGTTACTCAGTTTTTCCCAAACTTGTGTTAACTTATTTTTATTCTTTGAAAAGTCTGAAGGGGCATAAGCACTGGACAATTTTAAGTTATTTGAAATCACAGTTACAAAATTTTCTGAAATTCCTACATTGTGGTATTCAGTTCCATTTTCCTATTCTGAGAAAAAGAGGCTGACATGTTAACAGCAAATCAGCATGGCACTGTCCCACTTTTTACTTCAGTACTGTCAAAAAAGTATTGTACCCCTCCCCCTCTTTTTTTTTTCTTTTGCTAGAAAGCGCAGGATGTCAAAATAAGCTGAGTTATTATTAAATCATCTTTGCATTCAGTTTTCAAGCTCTAATTTGCACTGTGAGGGGAAGGAAGAATCTTAGTACAACTGAAACCTCCTGTCAGTGAAAAACTTATTTTTGACTTTAGATAGTGAATTTTTATCTATGTTGATAACAGCACTTTAGGAGAAACTGAACTTCAGTATAATTGTCCAGATAAGCAGTAAGCTATCATTCTGCCCCTGTCTAAAGAGGCAAAAATGCTTTGCAAACCTTTCAAGAATAGGCTTCTGTTAATTTTGGTATGTAACTGTTGCTTATGTGATCTCCAAAATGCCTGATGTAGTAAAATAAAAAGGACATAACAGCTCTTTTTTTTGTGTAATCATCATCTCTTTGCTTAGAGGACAAAAAAATGTTAGCTTAAACATTTAATTACCCCGTTGGGAGTGAAAAGAGATTATAAATTGTCAAAATTCAAATGCACGTTGTGAGAGCAAAGCTGAATAAACGGAGGATAAGAATAACAGTGCTTAGCCATGTGGGACATGTGAAGAGTCTTGTAGGTAAAACCACAGTTAATTGAAAGAAGAGTAATTTTTGTGCATCACAATTGTGAGCAATGAATCGCAGTGGATTAGGATTTATGTATCATCTGTAAAATGCATGTAGACGAAAACAATAAACAGAAGTACAGTTCAGGGATTGCTTTATTTGCCCGGGATGGTAACTCTTAAAACTGCTGAGAATAATGTTGAGATAATATGTGTCTTAATTATTGTATAAACTGGAGGGAAAAGGTTTTTAAAATCTGGAAAATGCTGATTTTTATTTTTAAACTTCTGCTCTTTATAGAAATAGTGGCTACTTTTTATTGTAGCAGTGAAAAAGGTGTAAAAGTAAAGCTTTCTGAAGCTGCATTGTAAATGAAAGCTTACTGGTTTTAGTACCGCATTTTATACTAAACAAATGTAAAAGCGAAAAACAAACCAGCTTGTTGAGGTAATACTTAGAAGACAGAGACAGAAGTTCTTTAAGGTAGAAGTATTCTAAGGTAAAATGGAAGTCCAGTTATATATGCTGTTTCTTTAAGTATTGACTTTAATTAGGGCGCTGCACAGGGTTTTAAGTGTCAGGGTGCATCTTTATGTCTGTTTCTTCAGTAGGATATTTATTTTTAAATCTGACAATCCCAAAATGGGGAATGAATGCATATATCCACATGCACTCCTTTCTTTTGAACTCTAATCTACGAATGTGTTTCCACTTGTGTTGCTGTTACCACAAACTGAATTGTCTAACCTGTCTAGATTTGGTGAAGCGGGTTTTCTGGGCAGTTTATCCATCTGATTTGCTAGGTGGTTTTGAGTGTGGTTCTTTGTCCCATGTACCCAGCCTCAGCTTGCTTTCTATCTCAAAGGAGTATTTGTGGGCTTGCTGTGTTCTCCTGATCTCTGTTTGATCCATTCTAGTTTTATCTAGGAGTTCTGGTAATTACCTTTTTGAGGGGAGTGCATGTAATACACGGGCATCAGGGGCTGCTCTGTTTTTAATATGAGGACTACACAATCTCGAAAGCAAAATAATTTAGTAACCAGGAATCTTCTGATAAGAAATAGTTTCTAAACCCTTTCCTCCCCTTCCTGTCTCAATTTGTACTGAACAGTTATGTGTTGTAGATTGCCTGCAGATAAATTCAGGCAATTAGATGGGGAGTCCGGTTAATAGACGAGAACTTTTCTTGTGTGTTGAAATACTGCATATTTACAGTGGTGCAGCTTGCTTGTTTAAAAACCTTTGGTATCTGCTGCAGATGGCTGCATAGTGTAAGGAGTGGCTTCCTGGCTGCATTGTACATGAAGCACGATGACAGCAGTTTTGTTCTGGAATGCCAAAATACATTGAATCCGCTCAGGAAGCAACATATGTCAAATGAATAAAAATACCCCACTCATGTGAAACAGAATGTGGCGGTTACGTTTTTCAAATTTGGTTTGTTTCCTGATTTAAGAGGTTAAAATGACTTCTTATATTGAGAATAGTGTTAAGGACCAATTGCTGACTTACGCTTTCAGCATTTTTGCTACCGTTTGTTTCCCCAGACAGTATTTTTATTTTTGATCAGCATATACCACAGATCAAAATTGAAACAAGGAGGTTGCTTTATAGGAAAAAGAATATTGTGTTTTCCTCCTTGGGTATCTAGATCTGTGCACAGTATGCTGGTTCTTAGTGGAGGTTTGGGGTTTGGTTGATTTTGGTGTGAGGGTTGGTTTGGTGTGTTTGTTTTTTGGTGGGTATTGTTTGTTTTTGTTTGTTTGGGTTTTTTGTTTCTTTTGGGGTTTTTTTTGTTTTTTTTTTTGTGTGTGTGTGGTGGGATTTTTTTGGTTGTTTTGTTGGGTTTTTTGGTGTTTTTTTTTAAGGCTGGTAGCTTATGTGTTTCTTTACATTCCTATGAGAGTCATATATAATTTCTTCATACTGAAAGTAGAAAACCGGGCTTGATGACAAGAAAAATGAGCAGTGAAGGAAGTTGCTTCTGCCTAAACTCTAATTCCAGCAAGTTCTCAAGACAGGAAGTGGGAACATTCACAACTAATAGCTCTGCGTACTGCAGGATTTTATTATGATAAAGAAACAAGCCCAGGGCAGAGCTTGTTTGGTTGTGTATTACTTCCTTGGTTGCAAAAGACGTGGTAGTCACTTTGATTCGTCTTAGTTAGAAGACAAAGATACTAAACATAGCACTGGCAGAAAAATACATGTCTCTCTAGAAGCTGTAATGCCATCTGATCATTTTCTAATTAATATTTTGCATGGATTTTTCCTACCTGAAATAGTTTCAGGGCCTTGATTTTATAGTTCTCTTAAACCCAGAGGAATGAAGTATATGTAGTTAAATCAGTTTTGCTTTACTGTTATTTTTCTTATGTTTGTTTTTTCCATCACTTTGATTAGACATACAGTTAAAAATTAACTTCAGTAAATTATCTTATGTAAGGTCTTTATTGTTGTTCTGCCTTGTTTAAGAAGCCATAGGTCCATGAAAGAGGAGAGAGTGAGGGCAAATGTTTTCTTTTTGTAACTGTGGAAGGTATGCATTTATTTAAATCAAATATTTAATAATAAAGTAGCTTCATCTGAAGCCTTACTGTGCCCTCATGGCCAAGAAGGCCAATGGCATCCTGGGGTGTGTTAGAAGGGCTGTGGTTGGTAGGTCGAGAGAGGTTCTCCTCCCCCTCTACTCTGCCCTGGTGAGACTGCATCTGGACTCTTGTGTTCAGTTCTGAGCCCCTCAGTTCAAGAAGGACAGGGAACTGCTTGAGAGAGTCCAGCGCAGAGCCACAGA
>WUAM01000107.1:30302564-30312732 GCA_024336885.1 Actenoides hombroni | reverse complement strand
CAGAAACATAAGGAAAAACTTTTTCACTGTGAGGGTGATGGAGCTCTGGAACAGGCTGCCCAGAGGGGTTGTGGAGTTTCCTTGTCTAGAGACATTTAAAACCTTCCTGGACACATTCCTGTGTGACCTGCTCTAGGTGATCCTGCTCTGGCAGGGAGGTTGGACTAGGTGGTCTTTTGAGGTCCCTTCCAGCCCTTAACATTCTGTGATTCTGTAGCAGAGGCCATAATTGCCATCATTTCTGTGCTGCTTTTTTGGTGATATTAATAGCTTAATTGTGAAGCAGAGTTGGAAGCTTGATACATTGCTGTCTGCTGTATTCGAGGGGAGATGCTGGTGCTTCTTTTAGTGTTTAAAATTCTACCCTTTCTGTTCCCTTAGATTTTTCAGCTGTCCTGTGGTAATGATACCACCACCTAAGGATGTGCTTATTTTCTCAGAAATGAGGTGTGCACTTCAAAACAACTTCTGGAGTTGTTTGTGTCTAGGTTCACATTAGCCGAGTTCTCATGTGCTTCAGTGTTTGTTCTGATGGTCCACCTGCCTTGTGAGGTGTGTTAGTTTGTCTGGTCTCAGCCTTCTTTGGGATAGTTACAAGAGAATGTATAGAGAACATGCCAAGGTATATAAGAGCTTTCCTCCTTCTCAGCCTTTGTTATTCTGTGAAGTGTGGTGTTTTATCTTCACTTTAGTTACCATGATGAATAAATAGTGGTCCTGGTGGTCAGAGCGAGGCCTGACCTGATCAAGCACAATGCATTCCAGTGTTTCTGCTTGCCTCCCAGATATCAGTGGCTGCAACAGTGTTCTGTAGCTATTGAATTGTAGGAAGTACCAGAAATAGTAGCACAAAGAAATGTTCTGTCAGGTCTGTGTTTTCCTTATGTCCTTTTGTGTTTCTGAAACATACTTCCAGTGCACCATAGCAAGGTGTCACCCTCCTCTCCCCACCTTAGAGTGGTATCTGTTATTGATATGATATATTGTTGATATATATTGATATATTGTTGATATATATCTTGAGTTTGGCCTGGTTTGCTGACATTTTCAGTGTGAAATATCAAGTTAAAAACTTATTCCCACTTCAGTCCTCGTTATCACTAGCAACAGGAATTAATTTTCAAATGAAATTGGAACCTAGCTTACAGATCTGTATTCAAATGGGACATACTACTGTCATAGTGTTAATGCAGTTTAACAAAACCTAATCTTAACACAAAACTGGGTTTTGCTGTTCAGAACCTGTAACTGGTGGCAAATTGCAGTGTATTTGCAACAGTTACAGTATGTTATCTTTTCTCACTGTTTGGCCAACTTAAACTGTAGTCAAAGCACTTGTCATTTCTGATTTTAATAGACAAGGCTATGGAGTCCACTGATTTTTATTTTTTTTTCCCCTCTTCGGAGTTAATTTTAAATTTGCTGCTAACATCTTTCTGTGCTGTTGACAGTATTGTAGAACAAGCATTATGGATTTGCCCAGTTTATCTTTTGTTACCACTCCATTAAAGAGTTGTATTGATTTTTTTTTTTTTTTTTTTAGGTGTTTCAGAACTTCATTCCACTCTGTGTGATTTAACTAACCATGACATATAATTGATGTGACTTTTAAAAGCATACTGGTTGTTATGCTGTTTCATCCTTTCTTGTGGTTTCTTCCTGAATGTCTCTTCTCCCTAGGCTGTTCAAGACATTGATAATGTTGACTTGGAAGCAGACCAGATGACAGCATCATGGAAGATTTTGGGTTTTTTAATTATGAAAAAGCTGTTTCCTTTTCTTTCTGTCAGGATTTACTACTAGGTGTGTATTCCAGGTCTGTGTTATGGGTGGCTCTTAGTTCATCGATTAGTAGAAGAGGAATTTGGATGAGAAGCTTGTGTGCACTGCAGAGACCGGTTTAATCCATGCCAATTATTAGATGTGCTTTACATCCAAACACCTAAAAATTACCAGAAGCTGGCTTATTATGTGGCCTTCACATGGGAGACATATCTTTCCTGTTAAAATGGGACGTAGGTTGCATTCTACTCCAAGTAATGGGCAGCTTCTGATGCTGTAGGAAACTTGGCGTACATCTTGTGTATCTTCAGTTACTTTTTAAGAGCACTGGGATGGATGAAAGATGCA
Source organism: Actenoides hombroni (assembly GCA_024336885.1). NCBI lineage: Eukaryota > Metazoa > Chordata > Aves > Coraciiformes > Alcedinidae > Actenoides > Actenoides hombroni. The sequence goes on along the minus strand of WUAM01000107.1, from coordinate 30,310,602 downwards.
TCTTGATCAGTGGTGCTGTTGTGTATTTCAAGTCTCAACTTTAATTTTTACAAGGCTATTCAGTATTCAGGGTTTGGATTATAGGTCGATACTCATTGAATATTTTTCTACTTTTTTTTTTTAACCTGAATTTTAACCTTTAGCCCTAGCTGAGGCTGCCCAAGAAGGCATCCTTCTTGTATTGGTCTCGTTGGATTTTAAGAGGGGTTTTCCTTTGGTTAAAATAAAATAAATGTAAATAATTTTTAACTTAGTGTGTTGGGGTTGACAATGTGTTTTGCATACTATAGTCTTACTTGCTAAAGCCTTTTATATATAAAGCATTGTAGGCAGGTAATAGACTTTTTCTCACAAAAACGTGCAGCACTTGTGGAGCAAGGGTGTCTTGCAGTTAAGACCACATCCTGTAAGTATTTCTTTCAGTTCTGAACTCAAGAGTGTAGAACACCAACTGCTGACACTGCTTGGACCATAACTATTTATTGACCTGACTGAGTGTCTTCACTTCTTCTTGGTTGCTTGGAGATGCTTGTCATCATCATTTTTTCTTTAGGCTATTCCCCCTATCCCTCCCAAACTTCTTGTCTTCACTGATTGATTCTTTCAGGAAAACACAACCAAAGCTATGAATCCAAGGCAGACTATATTACAAAATATGACCCACGTGAATTAATTTTGCTACCAGCATGTGCTGCTGTGAGAATTAAAATATATTTGCATATGTTTTTTTTGACACATCTTTTTCATACTAAGAAAAAAAATTCAGTAACAGTGACGTTACCACCTTGCTTTCAAGGAGTCTTTATTTAGGAAGCCTTTGTCTGAAGGTACAGTTTTACATTCTCCTGCATCTGAGAGTAGGCAGTTTGCTTCCTCTTTCCTTCATGTGCTGTCCTTTGTTTCATATGTGAAGATGTGGTATTGAAGGCTAGTGAGTGAGCAAGCTGATCTAATTAGGAAAAAACCTCAAAACAAGCCCCTGATACCTTGCAAGGTTGGGCATTTTGGGTCAGTTACTGGTTGCGCTCGTGATGTGGTTATTGAAACCCTGGATTTAACGTAAGGCAGGTGTGAGGGGAGAGCACGGCTTACTCTTTTAGCAGTCTCTAGTTTGAATTAAGCACAGTGGGAATTGACTTGCCTTTTAAGTTGCAATTGCTGGTTTGGAATAGTCTTTCACTTGATCACTGTAAATGTTGCTCTTTGTCATCACTAATTTGATCATCAATAATCTTTCCATAGAAGTCAGAAGTGCAGTTGAAAGCTGGGATACTTATCCAGTTATAGGTCTTTCTGGGCAGATTTGAAGTATACCACCCCCTACCTTTACTGCTTTTTTTTGCCATATGCAGGTCAACTTCTAGACTTTGGAGAGTAAGCTGAGAATTTCATGCCTATCTGTAGAATGGTTTATAATTGCTGCAAGGTTGGGAAGTAACTAACCATGGTAAGAACTGAAATTGGAAAAGGAGAAACAGCAATGAAGTCCTTTTCTCCTGGAAGTTACCTGGCAGAGCACTTGCTCTTGAGACTTTTGTACCTAGTCTCTTTAGTTCCTAGGGATTCCTGGCTTTGTTTTTCATGATCTGGAGGGATCCCCTGACTGGAATGTGTAGGCCAACAGAATTTGAATGTGGGCTGCTCTCCTTTCAAATTAGATCCCCAGGCTAGTGTGGATGGAGAACTGACAGGTGATGGGCAGTCAATATGATTAGTAAACAAATTCATATGTATTATCACTGGTAGGGTGATGGGCTCAGAGATGTCTGTCACTGATATTTTACTTTTTCATCTCAGAAGGGCAATGGAGAACCAGCTTCATTCATGGAGGGAGTAAAAGTGCGGCATAATTTATGGGTCAGGGATTGAAAGAATCGAAGGTGTTTAGCTTCATTATTCTAAAATCTTTTGGGAAGATTTGCCACCTGGGTGTGAAGGTGCTATGTGACTGTAGTATGCGGCTGTGTTTAGTAGTCTCACTTGGCTATCCTGTACTCGTGAAGTGCAGGTGACAAAGCTTCTCATCTTTCTTTCCTCTCTCCCAGAAAGGCCAAGCCCATACAGTAGGGAGAAGGTGGCACTGTTGTGCATGAGGTAAACAGAAACAGATTTTTCCTGTGTTGGTGCCAGCTTTTTAAGACTACACTGCTTATCTCTGCTTGTCTGAAGAGACTAGAGTGGAATGATGTGGAAAAGCACTAGTGTGCTTTTGTCATCTTTCTAATAGGAGGAGGGCAAAGTATCGCAGTTCCTATTGCCTCAAATAAAATTAGTTTCTTGATATCTGAGTTCAAATTATTGTTCCCTACAAGGCATTTCTTCAAGCCACTACAGGAGAAACATTTGAGTTGTGTGCACTTTTTCCTTCTTCAGTCACACCAGTGTTAGCAACAATTAGTTCAAAGAGAGAACTTAGCTGGACATTGCCTGCTTTCTGGATTAGTAACCTGTCAAATGGATAGTTTTGAAAACATCATTAAGGAGATATTTCTTATGCTGGTAGTTGTTTACTTGTAATGTACTGCTCTTTAATCTGCAAAATAACTGTGTCTTCTGGTGGATAAGTATTTCATGTAGTACATCAGAGGAAATGGTGATTGCTGGAAGATAATTTCTTTTCCTGTGGTGCAAAGATGGAAACAAAGTTCAGCAGAATATGTTAAATATCAAGTTATTTTGAATGTTATATTTGAGAAGATAATTTAAGTCTTAGTTTTTCTTTCAAATTATGTACTGCAAGGATTAACCTATGCAGGATTTGGAGACAGTGGATACTTTTGTTAAGGTAGTTTCTGAGTGGTGATCTTCTGCATACTTGAGAGGAACTACTGTAATGATATTAAAATTCTCTGGGACTGAAATTTTATGTTACAAAACCAAGATTTGATTTTGTAAGATAAAATGTGATGCAGTCTTTTTTTTCTTATCTTCTTCTTCTTTTTTTTTTAATCTCTTCCAGCTCCCCAGATTCAAAATACACTGGGATTTTTCTTAAAAATGGATTCCCAGTCTAGAAAGGAACTAAAAAATGAAGAGTCTGTTGGCCTTACAAGTGAGCATGAGATGATTGTACTTTTTTTTTCATGGTTTCTTCATGTGTCTACTTCATGTGTGAGAGTTGATCTGTAATAAGCATCCAGAGCATGGTAAATTGGAGTCAACTCTGAACCTGAGGGTGTGTGTACCCTTTTTGTCTCAACTTCATGTCTGTATCCATCCTTCCCCATCCATGTGAGTGTGTGATTGAAAAATTATGAACCACATTCACTTTAAAAAAGAAAAGTTATCTATCTTCTGGGTTTTTCCCACTTAAAACCTGAAGTAGATTTTTTTTTTTTTGAATGTTGTAGTCTTTTCTCTTTTAGGGAAGAGTCAAAAGACTTTTGAGGGACTGGAGTCTAATCTTATTGCATCTGTCATGTCTTAAAAATGCTGGGAGGAAAAGGTTCATGGAGGATAACTGTAGACAATTTATTCTGCTGTGGTATTAGAATACAAGTTGGACACCGCTTTTTAGGTTTATGTGTATGTATTTATGTCTATATGTCTTGAAATAAGAGGGAAAAATGGATAGCAATCTGAATTTCTATATAAGCACATTACCTGTTAACACTTTGAAGGACAGTAGTTGAGTGTGTTTAAGCACTTAATGATTTTTCTAAAAAGTGGAATAAATGTGTGTCAAAAAAAAGTTATTTTAAAATGCACTAATATTGATGTGTTAGCTAACATATGAAGCCTCTTTGTCTCACTTAGTGGAAAAAAAGTCAGATATACAAAGTGTATAGTTGCTTTCAGAAAGTAATTGTAGAGAACATTGTTTTGTTTATTCTGTTCGTCCCCAATTACATTAATGTAGCTACTAAATTATCAGTTTTGTATGTGCATTCATAGTAATTGTGTTCATGAATTCATAAGCTCATAATATTTCTTTATTTGGGAGTATAGATTCAGCTAAACTATGCTTAAAATAAGTCTAAATATCCTTTTTTTACTTTGTCATAGTAGATGAAGAGTATGGAAAGGGAAGAGTCGTGCAGTAATAAATGAATTTTTTTTTTTCTGCTCCTTGTGAAACAAAAATGCTATGTATCTATTGATGCAGTAGAACTGACTAATGAGTATCTCAGATTGTCTCTTTGACCCTACTAAAACTTGAGTAATGGGATATTTCTAATTAATTTTTTTTCTTTAAGTGATTGTTTCCATTGCTCACTGCTCTCAATGATCGTACCGATAACTGCTGAGATTGTGGTGTGATGATGCTTTTTGGCTTTGTGTGGAATTTGTGATGAAATGAGAGTAGTGCCTGTCATGGTGTTCCATCTGGCATCTTCCAGTAAGTCTAGTCAAAGTGATAGGTGGCCTTGGATTGTAATGTAGTATTACTAGTGATTTAAGCATGGGCTCTAGGATACATTCTTTCTAAGTCTGAAGTGCTTGTTGGCTGTACTAACCCCACCTTCTTTTTTGCAATAGTTAAAATTTCGTATACCTGGGCAGACCCTGATCTTTCATGTCATGGAGCTGTTGAAAAAAGGAGCAACAGTAACACGGGACTAAGAGAGTGCAATGAAAAAATGTTCTTATGGGTATTAACTCACAACTTTTTTTGAAATGCAGTGTGATCTTAATAAGTGTAAAGATGTAGTGGAGTAAAATCTCAGTCACAAAAAGACTTCTCCTCTGTCGGATGTTGTCTGCAGGGAATAATTTTTTACATTCAACAGCACAAGTCTGTCTATTTCTGAAAAGCTGTGGTTGTTCATGACTGTTTTAAAATAAGTTTATAACTCAAATGTAATATGGGTGCTTTTTCATACAGTGACCTGCCCATCAGGGGTTTGAATTGGAATGGCTTCTTTGTATTAATTAGGCAGGATGTGTTTTAATTAAAAATTAGGAGTCCGTGATAATGAAAAAGTTAGGAGTAGACTGTAGACTTAGTTCTACTTAATTTCTGAGTTATGATGTGGGGAAAACTTGCAATGGGGAAAGAAGTGCCAGAGCAAAAGATCTTTATTCTAAAGATGTGTAAAATACTTACTTTCCTACTCCTACCCAACATGTAACTTTTGGTGTCTAGCTTAACACTGAGCACTTGCAGCATGTATGCCAGGGTAGTCAATTTTTTATTAAAGAAAAAAACCCCAAACTTTGAATTGTTGACTTGGTAACAAGAAGGTGATTAATGGTCATGGGAAATACATTGTGGTTGCCAGTGGACTGATGCCTGTGTTTTGAACTTTAGTAACAGCATCTTATTTATCAGTAGGGGGAGAGAAGAGAGGGTGAAGGGGTGTTCCAGTCCTCTTTCCCAGTCCCTACGTAAAGACTTTGGTAAACATTTACGTAAAGATCCGTGCAATTGTCTGTAGTTTCTACAGGCTTACAGTTACCCTCTTCTTTTTCTTGCTACCTGCAATTATAGTGGAAGGGTTGGCGATCAAAGTACCAATGGAGGGTACTGCAGAATTCAAAACTTGACAGAGGTAGTGACAAACTTGAACATGTGATCTGGAGGAGCTGACGTGTTGAACAGTCCACGGTCTTATCTTTAAGGATGCTGCTTGCATCTCAAATTGAACTGGAAATTTAACCTTCTGTGGAAGATTGCAAGACAAGGGAGAGGGAGGTTACTCGTCTCCTTACTTAGGAGCCAACAAAGCTGTTCCAGTCCTTGCATCACAGAGAAGCAGTTTCTAAATGGAGGGTGTATGAAGGCAGTTGCTGGCTAGATACAAACTTGATTTAATGCAATACATACGTTAGTATTTTCAGTCATGCAAAACTTTTGGCTGTAGGTGGGAAAGCAGTAGGAAAATTTCAGAAGGTAAGTGTCAGAGCCACTGCTATAAGAGGCAGAAACCCAAACTTTTTATTCCCAAGCAAGCCAGGAAAGCAGCAGTACAGTCATTCACCCTGGCATCCTTTAGAGTCTGTAGCTGTGCTGGCCATGGCACCATGGGGAGCTGATACCAGCAGTGTTCTGGAAAAGGTAGCTGAGATGTGTCAAACAGTTGTATTAGCATGCAGGTTTTGGAGTTTGTTAAATTCTACAGTGTTCTGGAAGTGGCAGAAATAGTTACTTTAATGATGATTCTGTTGCTGCTTTTAGTTTTAGAAACTTCAGAAATCATGAAATTTAGTTCTATGACTGTGTTTTGAATGCTTTATGAAAAGAGTATGCTAATCAGGGTCTGATCTACTGAAGAATCTGTTTCATTCAGGAAAGAATCCTGTTATCAACTTAGTAACCTTTTTTCCCTTTTGTTTTCTTTGGTGGGATGTATTTTTTTATTTTTTAATTTTTTTTTTTAAAGCAGATGACAAAACTATTCTTCTGTAATTTATGGTCCACTCTGTGTTTTGGCACCTTATTTGGACTGGCTCCCACCTAATGTTGTAATGCTGAGGCTATGGGTGTGTTCCATGTGCATTTTAGACTTACTGCATTATTCCAGCCTACTAGCCAGGACCACATAATAAAACTTTGTACCCTCAACATAATCAGGTACATGTCAGTACTCCACAAAAAAAAATCACCAAGTGAAGTAAGCTTCTTAGAAATTGATCCAGCTACTTGTTAGCAACTGTCTCCGCTCTTGCCAACGACTGTGGCTGCAGACTTTCAATAAAACCTCACGTTAAGCTGAATGAAAGGCAGCTGGCAGGTCCAATTAAAATAATTGCAGCTTTTTTTAAAGCCTCATCTGTTGCAAGGAGTTGTATTTCCCCAGGAGGGCTGTGGGAGTATTTGTGACAGTGTGGGTGGTATAGATTCTCTTTCAGGGAATGTACTTGCGACGCAACAGAGCAGCAGTGCTTTAAGAGGAAGTCATCCAGTTGAGGTCCTGCACATAACTTCCTTTTGGTTTTGGTTACATTTTGTTAACCTAATATTTGCATTAAAACTCCATTCATACAAGTAACAGAAAGGGAGATGTTTTAAATGCAGCTTGCTAGCAACACATGTGTTTTGTTTTTGGCTGGTGTACAAGGAGGAGATGATCATCAGTTCTGCCTTATCTGTGTTTTGGCACACTGCTTTCTCTGCGTTACTTTAAAATTTTGCAGGAGACAAAAATGAGTAATTGTAGAATAGTGGGTAACCACTTGTGTGTATTCTGTGTTTAATTCTGGTGTAAAACAATGTTAATGCATGGATTTGAAACCGACAGTTTTGGTGCAAGGCCCCTTAAACCCTTAATCTTGAAAACACTCCTTAATTGTTTTTCACAGATCGATGTGGATGATACAATAAACGCTGTTCTGCAGCCTTGTGATTCTGGGGATCAAGTTCAGAAGCTGCTTCAGACTCCTGTGTTGTGAATTGGCAGTGGTGGAGCGATTCGGGTAGGTGACTTTTCAGATGCTTTGAGGCAAAGGAGGGGAGAGAAATGTTTTGGGTGTACTTACTGTTTCAGTTACTACAGTGTACTAATACTTTCTTTTTCCCTCACATGTAAGAATGACAAAGTTCTGTTTTAACTGTTGAATTTGTGATACAGTAGCTTGTAGGGCAGTAATGTAAGAACTGTGAATTGTGGTCGCTTTCTGTGAAGAAGCGATAGGTTTGTTCACTGCAGTGGCACAGTCAGAACATTGTGAGCCTGTAGTTTCAACATGTTGATAGGGCTCTGTGTGAGTACCTGTGTATAGGCAATGTGGCTTCCATTGCTTCTGCTATCATTTCTGTATTTACTTTGAATGCTACATAATGTACGCAAGGGAGTAGCCTCTTTTATGGTAATGTATTCAGGTAGCTCTGCGCAAAAAATAAAAACAATTGCAAGCAAATATTCCTGCCCTGAGTAAGCTAACTTAAATGCTATTATCATATCTAGAGAAAGGTTAATAGTAGGTGGGTGGGGGGTTGGGTGTGGGGTTTTTTCCGCTGTTTGTTTGGGGTTTTTTTGTGTGTGGTTGGTTTTTTTGTTTGTTTTGGGGTTTGTTTTTTGTTTTTTTTAAAGAGTGTCAAAGTTTAAAAAAAAAATCCTTACTTCAGAACTTATTTGAAATGTTTTTATTATGGTGC
>WUAM01000107.1:30289683-30300062 GCA_024336885.1 Actenoides hombroni | reverse complement strand
GCTGTTCTAGTTTCCTTTTCTAATCACTAAGTCTCTCTCCCTTATTCCCTTTCTCTTCCCCTTTGGGGAGGGAGGGGAGTTAACAGAGAGCATCTGTTACAGGTCTAGTGGGCTGCCCTGACCCTAAACTGTTACAGTTAGTTGTTTGGGGTGTTGGTTTTTTTTTTAAAAACCAACTTTTTGTAGTCCATACTCTTCATAATAGGTGAATTTGATGAGTCCCTGAATTCTTCACTTGTAGAGAGTGTTGCAGCTTCTTTTGCAATAGGGTATATTTGGTATTCAGACTGTGTTTTATTTAAGGATGCAGTTTTGAGCTGTGTGGTGTTTGAATCAGTTAAAGAAAATCCTGTTTCATTATTTTGCCATCAAGACTTCCACCTGAATAAAGAAAACAACATTGGAGGGACCCCTGTATCCCATCACTTCAGCATGCTTGTGGCTCCTTTATTTCAATAGGTTTTGAACATGTTCCAAGCTTCTTATATAAGTTCTGCTTTGCATATTTACTCTTTAAGCCCTCTTGACTTGCTGATTCATTTCTTCTTGTTAGCAAAAAATGCTTGCCCAGATCTCCCCCTTCTTAGTTCTATTGACAGGTTCTGGCATGAAGTGATTGCTCAAATGTATCTCAGGTGGATCATCTATGAATGTTAATCCAGTCAGCACAAGATCTGTTTTATCTTGGCAGTGCACTATGGGAACTCATCATGTCAGCCTGGTGTTCCCTGTAGTACAGAAGAGGTATGGACAGGCTGTCTTGATAGGTGAAATGACTCCAGGCCCAGGGGCATTTCAACATGAAAATATTTTAGACTGCTTTGCTGCATGTTTTTTTAGTTGAAGGACTTGTGAGTGGTAGTACTTAGTTTGTTGCTTAAAATATGTACACTGATAGCAGAGTCTGTCTAAAACAAGATTAGATTATTGGAGGCTTGTTCTGTGTGACAAACTTCCTGGATGTCACATGGCCAGGATTAGATATTCTAAGGAAAACATTGTTCATTCTGACTGCATTTAGGCAAATTTGTTTAATTCCATGCAAGGGTTAGGTATTGGGAAACTTCCTCTTGCATTGCATAAGCAGTTTTGGAATCTTATTTGTCAATTCAGCAACCAGGAAATAATAAAAAAAAATAAAATCTATGTGGTGCCATAAATGTACATGCTGGTTTCTGAAGAAAAGTGTGCATAGAATACTTTTATTTAAATAGTGTGGTGCATTCTCGTGTCTTTTTCCTCACAGAATGGTAGGGGTTGGAATGGACCTCTGGAGATCTCAGGAGTCCAACCTCCCTGTCGGAGCAGGATCACCCAGGGCAGGCCACGCAGGAACAGATCCAGGCAGTTTTTAAAACTCTTCAGAGAAGGAGACTCCACAACCTCTTTGGGCAGCCTGATCCAGTGCTTTGTCACCCTCACAGTAAAGTTTTTCTTCATGTTTAGTTGTTCCTGTGTTCCAGTTTGTGCCCTCATCCTATTACAGGGCACTGCTGAAAAGAGACTGGCCCCTTCTACTTGACATCCAAGCTTCAGATATTTCTAAACATTGTTAAGATTCCCTGTCAGTCATCTCTAGGCTAAACAGTCCCAGGTCTCTCAGCCTTTCCTCCTAAGAGAGGTGTTCCAGTCCCTTCATCATTCTCGTAGCCTCCGTTGGACTCTCTCTAGTATTTCCCTGCCTCTCTTGGACTGGGCACCCCAGAATAGAACACCGTACTCGAGATGTGGCCTTGCCAGGACAGAATTGAGAGGGAGGAAAACATCCGTCGAACCAGCAGGTCATACTCTTCTTAATGCACCCTGGGATACCATTGGCCTTCTTGGCCACAAGGGCACATTGAAGTTCCATGAGTAGTTCATTGTCAACCAGGACTCCAAGGTCTTTTTTCATGGAGCTTCTCTCTCTTCTTTTCCAGCTACATTGTTCAGTGGATATAGAATTAAGTGCTAAATAATATATGCAAGCAAACTCAATCTTGACATTTGTCTTTGAAGGCCTTGGTCAATGTAGTTTGCTGGTTCAAGTATATTGGTGCCTATTTCTTCAGATATGGCTTCTATGCCACTCACAGATACCACTATTTCCTCCTTTTCTTCTGTTTATTTTGTTTGTTTTTCTCCATGGATTTTTTTTCTTAACAATGCAATTGCATCCATTATAATACAGAAGTATATTTTCCTGCTAATGGGAAGAAGTGACAGTGAGGCAGAAGTGCCTAGTAAAATGCTTTACTTCCAGTGATGTCATAAGCAACCGTGGGGAGCTGTAATGGATGTGCCGTAGTTTGTTTTTCTGCCAAAATGCTTTCTTTCATACGAAGTACAAATTGTACCTGTTCAGAAATTTAATTGTACAAGTTTATATGAAGTACACATTTCTTCCAGTACTGTTGACATGTCTGTAGGATCATAAAACAATGGCGTGGAGAGCTGCACACAATGATGTGCCATAGAACTCCACATCAGTATGAGAAGTACCAGCTGTCACTAACTAAGAGCAGAAAATGGAACAAGATAGTTTGCGGCTGGCCAGACTGCAACAAGTTTTTGGGGGTATTGATTGACAGGCGGCTGAACATGAGCCAGCAGTGTGCCCAGGTGGCCAAGAAGGCCAATGGCATCATGGCCTGTGTCAGGAATAGTGTGGTCAGCAGGAGCAGGGAGGTGATCATTCCTCTGTACTCAGCTTTGGTGAGGCTGCACCTCAGATACTGTGTCCAGTTTTGGGCCCCTCTCTACAAGAAGAACATTGAGGTGCTGAGAGGGTACAGAGATGGGCTACCAAGCTAGTAAAGGGTTTGGAGCATGTGTCTTACGAGGAAAGGCTGAAGGACCTGGGGCTGTTTAGCCTTGAGAAAAGAAGGCTGAGGGGAGACCTTACTGCCTTCTACAACTACCTGACGGGAGGTTGTAGCAAGGCGGGAGTTGGTTTGTTCTCCCTGGTGACAAGTGATAGAACAAGAGGAAATGGCCCGAAGTTGAAGCAGGGGAGGTTCAGGCTGGATATTAGGAAGCATTTCTTTACTGAAAGGATTGTTAGGCATTGGAGTGTCCTACCCAGGGAGCTGGTGGAGTCACCATCCCTGGAAGTGTTCAAGAGGCGGTTAGATGTTGTGCTTAGGGACATGGTTTAGTGGTTTTGATAGGGCTAGGAATAAGGTTGGACTTGGTGACCTTGAAGGTCTCTTCCAACCGAAACTATTCTGTGATTCTATTCTAAGTTCAGACTAAAGAAGCCTTGTACACAGAAAACAAAGAGAATGAGTTGCTTTTGATTTGTAGGTAAAGGGGTAGTATGGAAAGAGTGCTGTGTGTTTAGGAATATTAAATTACCAACAAGTAGTTTTCCTGCAGATTTCGTGTTCATAAAGATCTTTAGCCATCCAAGATGGACAAACTCTTATTCTGATGGAATTTACACCAAGACAGTTGGAAGATGCTAATATATAAATGGATAACAGGCAGGTGCCCTTGATAGGAAGAGTGATGTGTTTGATGGTTAAAATAGCTGCCTATAATTGAGGGAAGAGAAAGTGAGGGAAAAGCATAGTGCTATTTTGATTAAATTAGCTTTACCTATTTACCTATTTTTGACTTCTGAGACCTGGGAAAAAAAAAAATAGTTGTTAATTGTATTGGTCCCACAAACCATCAGCTTGCTGTCACGTACAGGATAACTAGCTCCATAAGTACAGGAAACTTAAATTTTATGTACAGGTGGTCTTGTACTGCTAATACACAAATGTGATTAAGAAGATGATGGCTGCAATATTTTTAGAAGTCAGTGAAGTCACACCTGACATCGAAAGCTGCCAAGTAACCAACTGCATAAAATATAAATGTGTATGAATAGATTTTGGTTGTACATAATAACTACAAAATTTAATCAGCAGCATTTATTTATTCCTTTTTAAAAAGAGCACTTGGAAGTCATTCAGCCAAATCAACTGTGAAGACATGCCTTTTTTACTCCAGTTTTAAAGGAAGTTTTACTAGATGCTCAGGAAACAGCAAATTGAAACCATTGTAACGTCATAGTAGTGAAAGATGTCCATCTGTTATTTAAATGAAGAGAATAAGAAAAAAGATATGCCATTGAGTTTGCGTTAGAAGCTAAAGACTGCAGAAAGTGAGGGATGAAGGAAGGCCACCTGAAGTATATTGGATGCTAATATTAGGACCACAAAAGTGCTTGAGAACAAGATAAAATATACTGACCTTTTCTTTTCTTATCTACTTAACAGATACGTTTCAGTTGCTTGGCGAAATTGGATGCTTCCATAATTTAGAAAATTGAGAACTTGATGATCAAACTGACTCCTTTGTGGACTTGTTCAACAGACAAGTGGCTTATTTTTTAAATTTCTTGATCACTCAAGAAATTACTGAATTATGTTCCTATAATTAATTTGGTTCAGTCTTGTTTTAGGTTAGAGGATTCATACGTTCCCCAGTATATAATGTGAAATAATGTTTTAGCCTTATGCTACCTTTCTCTCCTGCTTGAATTAGTTGTGTATGTGAGAAAGAAACACTGCTTATCTTTTGCATGTAACTGCTGCTGTTTGAGGACACAAAACGGCTTAATGTGCCAGTCACTCTTGGGTTGATAAAGAAATGTCTGTGGTATTTCTGCTAGTAGCAGGCTATGTAGAACTCAAGCCATTCTCTTGCTCAATTTGGATGTTTGTACAGCTGCTGATGGTCCTTCATTCCTTCCCTACCTTTTGTGCTTCAAGTAACAAGTATTCCAGACTTATTCTGAATCTCTACAGTTACAAATGTGTTAGTTTATTTAGGAGCTGATATATCTCCCATCTAATTCAGAGGAAGAACTCTTTGAAAGTTTAGACCTGCTCAAGCGGGTCCAGAGGAGGACCACAAAGATAATCAAGGAGCTGGAGCAGCTCCCATGTGAGGACAGGTTGAGTACGTTGGGTTTGTTGAGCCCAGAGAAGAAAAGGATCCAGAGAGATCTTATAGCAGCCTTCCAGTATCTGAAGGGGGCCTACAGGAAAGATAGAGAGGGGCTCTTTATCAGGGCGTGTAGTGGTAAGATGTGGGGTAACAGTTTTAAACTGAAAGAGGGTAGGTTTAGATTGGACATTGAGAAGAAATTATCTAGTGTGAGGGTGGTGAGACACTGGAGCAGGTTGCCCAGGTAAGTTGTGAATGCACCATCACTGGATGTGTTCAAGGACAGGTTGGGTGGGCCTTTGAGCAATGTGGTCTAGTGGGAGGTGTCCCTGCCCCTGTCAGGGGATTTTGGAACTAGGTGATCTTTAAAGTCTCTTCCGACCCAAACCATTCTGTGATTCTGTGAAAGCATGAAGCTGGTTTCTACAGTGGTAGCTGAGCTAATAGGAGCACAAGAGGAAAAACCCTATCTTCTTTTGAGTATCAAGGAAATTGCTTAACTACTGCCTTCCGCCTTTGCTCTCAGCACATACCAAGTTATAATTCTGGCCCAATTCCTACAGTTTGTTTTCTGTGTTATATTGGAAGACAATCAGTATTTAGTGCATTTCTTCTTTTGAATTTTATGTTTTTATTAAACTTTATTTGTATTTTTGCTTGCTACTATTTGGGACAGTAAAGAAACAGATCAGGTAGATATCTCTGGTTTAAATTTTCGAGTTAGCCTGAATACTGGTTTGTACCAGCATAACTCTGCTGGTTTTATTATGCATGTGTTGGTATAGATGTTAACGTATGTAATGCATTTTAGTGTGTTTAAGAGCAGGATGTGTAAAATCAATAATTTTCCCAAACAGTATGATCACCTTTTGTGATGATGTAACCTAAAGGAGTTTTAGTAAACAAACTGGAGTCACCTATCATGATTTAACACCAGTGTGAGATAAACAGCAGATTGTGTGTCCTTCAGGACAGGTTAAGGTGACCTAGATGGATAGAGGAGCACGTGGTGTGCTGTGTGGTGGTAGGAAGTGTTGGTTAGCTTGATGGGCCATGATCTTTGTACATCAACAGCATGGTAGTTGTCAGGATTTCATTTTTAAGCATTGCTGTGTAAACAAGTGATAAGGAAGATGATGAAGGAATCAATAACAAATTGGTTTTATGTATCTATATGTTAGATGGTGTTTTGAAAAATTGATTAAGTGATAGAAAACAACAGTTAACTTCAAATGTGTTATTTTCTAGATTTGTATAGGTTTATGGGGGGAAACTGGACTCTGTGTGTTGTTGTAGAGCACACGCATTAGAACTATATTGAATGTTTTTATCCCTGGCATTATAAATATGTCTCAGTTCTGATCCCTTAATGGTATTAAAATGAAAGCTGGTATCTAGAATGGAATTAGTCCATTAATCTCACTACTGATCTTTACTGCAGACATTTTTCTGTACTAGAAAGAGTTTTTAGTGTTTTTTCAGCTGTTAACAATGGTGACCGACATACTAAAAATCTACCTCTTGGAAAAGGTGGGGGTTTTGTTTTTGTTTTAGTTGGAGTGTCTTACTACTAGATAGAATATTGCATTGAGATGTCACCCAGTGCAGTTTAATAAATGTTTTCTAAGAATTTAGTATTTAATAATCTGCAGATAAACAGGTGATTCCTTTGTTGATATGAAAGCTTTAAATGCGGACTGAATTGGTCTGTCCAGATCTTTTAATGGCTCATTGGAGAAGATCTGGAAGATCCAGTAGAATGTATTTAAGATTAGATTAAATAGATGTCAGGTTTTTTTTAGAGCTCAAATATGATTGTTAACTTTTTTACTTAGAACTGAGAATGGATCTGTATTTAAAGCCCCCCAAATCCCTGCTTTGTTTTGCTAGCAGATCTAATAATGTATTTCACATATTACTGGAAGATCCTGTGAACTGAAATGGGCAACTGCAGTCAAAAGGATTCTAGAAGATGCTTGAATATAATCTGCAAAATGCGTTTTAGGGCACGCAGTTTGGTGGCATTTCTGTCAATATCTGAAGGGCACATTCCTCCAGGCAGTATATTTCTGTACAACAAGCCTGCAAAGAATGAGAAATTGGGAATGAGGAGAAACTACTGGTGATTTGCAGACTACATACAAACAGCAGTTTCTGCGTGTTCCACTTATGATGTGTTAGTTCAAATTAAGTTTCATAAAAAGCCATTAAGAATTGAGGCAAAACAACCATCACTATAACCTCATTATCAGAGGGAACACAGCAGACTTGTATCATGTTCCTTTCCAGATACTGCCATTTTCCCAGTGTTTTAAATAAAACTTGTGTTCTTGCTTTTTTACAGATTCAGAAGCTATTTCTGCATTGGCTTCTTCAGGTTTGATCTGCAGAGGGTTGGTTTTTTAGACAGGAAAAGCAAGGACTATTTTCCGATCAGTTGAATTCAGCATATTAATTTCCTTGATTTTTTTCTTGTGATCTGGGGATTAATTACCTTGAAGCACTGTGATTTCAGATGATAGAAGTCTTTATTACCTTAATGAACTGTTTGCCTTTTAGTTCAGCTGGCTTGTGGTGCTGGATTGTTCTTCCATGTTAGAAGAGGATTATTATCTTGTTACTATGTAAAATCTGGGGGGATTTTATAAATCACTTCTAGAACAATATTTCCAGAATGTAAATTAGCTTGCAACAGGGGTTTGGGTAGCTTTAAATTACTGTTAAAAAGTGACAATTTGCTCCTTCATCATAGATTCTCAGGCAGGTTGTGAGGAGATCTTACAGCAAGCCAACGCTTAATGTTTAGAAATTGGCTCAAACCATGAGATTAAGCAGCAGCATTAGTCTTTTTAAGAGTAATGTGATAATGTTATGGAGAAACAGATGATAGCTCAGTGGCAGATGGCTCATGCCTGTGTGAAGTGTAAAAGAGTAAAAATAGATTTAGTTTTGACATTGTATATGTGTAGTCACAATCAGTAGCTGTTTTGGTTAGTTATGAATTTAGTATGAACTCAAAACAGGAAACTTCAGCTTCCAGTAAGATACCCATTCAGTTGTTCACAGCTTACTAAGAAGTTTTAATACTGGACACTTGCTTTGAGATTATATCCCTATTTCAAATAAGTGCATTTAAAAAAAAAAATCATATTTTTGTTCCTGCTCCACTAATTCGTATTTTGAATATAGAAGTATATTAATTTATCCTAGTTACTTCTTTTGTTACTGTCTGTAGAGAACATTGCCATTCAAGAATGATATTCATAATGTGCTTATGGGGTGAATTAATGATATACTGCTAAGATGGTGATGTGCATAATAATTGTCAGATGAAGCTATGAAAAGTTTCTGGCAGTTCTTTTATTCTTTAAACTCACTTAAGCAAGAAATAACACCCTAATATTTTTGTATCACTTTGTATGTGAAGGGCACAGCTGATGTTAATTTAATTCGTAGCTGTGAATGTTTACCAGTTTTGCAAGAAAGTTCTCAGCTTGCTAATTGTATCTGTAATCAGACTGGTTAGTTATTTTTTCCTAATTCAACTTTGTGAAGTGCTGAGGAGCAAACTAAATGCAGAAGGAAGTAAAACATTTATAATAGTAATTGTTAACTGGAAAGTTATGGCTGTACACGTGCTGGTGTTCGTGGTGGAAATGATGTCTAAAAATAGATTTAAGTATTGCTTGACTAGCACCACTCACCTCTGCCCTGGAAGGAAAGAGAGCTCAGGAATTTATGTACCCTAACAATGACTTGGCTTGTAGAGTGACATCTATAATTAAATATACAATTATAGCAACTATTTGTTGTTTTTTATTTCTGAAACAATTTTAATTTGATATCTCCATTATGCTATAAAAACGTTTCTGAAATATGGGAAATATAAAAGATTCATCCAGTTCCTAACAACTGTTTTCTGACCTATTTCAGACAACTACTAGGTGCTTATTTGTTTTAACAATTTAGTATTTTATGCATAATTTGATAAATTCAGATATAAAGTCTCACCAGTTTAGCAGTTCAAACTCCTGGATTAACCATGAAAGACCACTGGCACAAGACAAATTCATGCTTTTAAAGTGCACAAACATTAACAGATTCTGTAAAATTCGCAGCCTGAATTCTCTCTATGCCTAGGTTTCTGCTGCATCCTTCTGTATTTTAATCTGAAACAGCTCTAGGACCCAATTTTGTACCAAGTCCATACTCACATTAGTATCCAGATCACTTTGATCCTCCTCAGACTATGTCATTAAAAGTCATCATCTGTATTAGTGAGTCAGCATCTACTTAATATTTAGCTGATCACTCCTTGCTTACAGAACTGTGGGTGCTGGGTGCCACCAGCATTTTATACGTGCCCATGGTTCCTATAAGACATGCTGTTGATTAAATACTGCGTAAATAAAATTAGATAAGCTCCTCCCTAGTGTATTTCAGTATCTAAGAAAAGACTCGGGTTGTGATGCAGCAGAAGAGGGAAAAGGGCTTATGGGATGAGTGGCAGAAGGGAAAAAGAGATAAGGGTCATGATAATAGTGTCATGCAAGTTAACTACTAATTTAATTTAGATCAAATGTGTCCTTTCTAGAAATGGTGTACATTCTGATGTAGTTTAGTGTGTGTCTATGGCTCCATTTCATGTTTTTAATTGGAAATCTTACTACTGATTAAATTGGTATATTCCATCTCTTAAGTATTTTTACTCTCTTCGTTATTTGCTTCCCAAATTTTCCACATTCCTCTCCTTTCTCATCATCAGTCTGTCTTGTGCTGCTATGAAAGAAGGCTGAGGTCTGAGCACATTTGCTGTGGCTAAGAATAAAAGTCCTGAAAAAGCTCTGACCATTTGGAGCTGTCGCTGTCTCAGATCCATGTGCTGATGGGAAACCCTTAGGAATTGTAGAGGAAAAAAAGCTGTGAAAAGGAAGAGGGTCACATAGGAGCAAAGGGTGAGGGCACCAAATCTAAGTAGTTTTCTCATGGATTTGAAGCCTCCCTTGTTATCCCAAGGGCTCATGTCACATTGTTTGTGGTGCTAATTGGCCTCCTGATGTGATGTGGGGATGTCCAGTCCTCTCTAAAGATGTTGCCAATTCTGTAGCAGCAGTGGAAATCTTTGAAATGGCTGGAGCTTGGGTGAGAGTTGTTACAACATTTTTTTTTGTTTTGTTTTCTTTTTAATTCTTAGTTTGAGCCTGGTTGGATTCTTTATGTTACCACTAACAACAGAGCTTCCTCAGGCTTAACTAGACCTCGTTGTGTAGCTTGGCATAGCTACTCACTTCTAGTTGGTGAGCTAGCACAAATGTCACTTACAGAAAAGTAACTTGGTAAAGAATTGTGACAGTGCCTGAGATGCAGAGAGTTTCTGGTCTGGTATATGCTGGTTTTGGGGTCCTGAAGCCTAGACTGTGAGGTTAAGCTAAGTGGTCCAGGAAGCATGTTTTCTTGAT
>WUAM01000107.1:30263174-30275133 GCA_024336885.1 Actenoides hombroni | reverse complement strand
TGGCTGTGGGTGGCTGGGGGAAGTCATGCTGGAGCCTGTTCCCATGGAAGAAGCAGGAGGAGGTTGCACTGTCTCTTTTTCTGACTTTCCTAATCTGTGGAAATCCCCAACATGGAATTTGCAGTCTCTAAACTGTTTGCATTGCAGTACAGTTAGATATTTTCTTTTAGATTATTTTTTTTTTAAAATAATGTGGCTGGAATTTTATGGGAACTGTTAAGTTTTCTGATAGCTAGTCAACACTGTAAAAAAATCCTAGCAATAGTGAAGCATTGTTAAAAAAGTCTTGACATCCCACAACTTTCATGAAGAGTTTCCTTCCATCTTTTTAACAGATGGATGTAGAATCTGACTGTATCCAGCCTGAGTGGTAAGTTGTACTTCTGTTTATTGAAAATGCTGAAGTACAGCTGTCCTTCAACCTATTGTCATATAAAATAAACATACCGTGAAGTACTTGTCAAGGTAGCTGCTCACAGAGAAAAATCCCAGTGTGTGGCTTTTTTTATTGTCTTAGAAGAGGAGTCTTGCAGCCTGTGACTTCATATAGTGCAGCGGCCATGCTATTTTATTTACTCCCTACATTACCAGCATACCGTCTGAAAGTTGAAGTGTACTCTGCTAGATGTGCCTGAAAGACTTTTTTGGAACTTGAAGAAGAAAGTTTCCTGTCACCAATCCAGAAGTTGAAATTTCATCAATTAAAAAAAAAAAGGGGGGGAGAATTTTAAAAAAACAAGCCATTGTAATTTGGAGTGTTGACAGTTTGAGAAAGTAAATAGTACTGTTTTGGAAAAGTGTGTATTTTTAGATCAGTTTCCTGAGGAACTGAAGCTTACATAATTGTTTTGTCCATCTGCACGTGTTGGTCCTTCCTGAAAAACTGTTGAGTCTGTCATCGATTTCAGCCAAACGTGAAATTTAAGGTGACATTTTGAATAGGATAGTTTCTAAATTTTGTGAAAATTCATTGCTAATTAGGGGAGAGAGGCCTAAACTTGTGCTCATGTTGAGGAGAAAAGAAGAACATGGCTGATGTATGCCATCAGTAATCAGCTAGTCAGCACCATTTAGGTTTGTTGTCTCCTGCTGAGATGGAACATTGTAGAAGCTGTGAAGTGTAGAGGGGACTGTTGTAACAATGATTGAATTTAAAGGAAGAGAGATATTTTTCCATAGCAAGGTGAAATTTCCTTAATTCCAGTGCGCACAACAAGATGTGTTGAAGTTTTCCAAACTGAATGAAGTTGCAGGAAGAAGTCAACTTGGAAACCTTTCATCTTAAACTGTAGATAGAACAGTTGGTAGATTCACAGAATGATTTGGATTGGAAGGGACCTTAAAGTCCATCTAGTTCCAATCCTGTTGCCATGGGCAGGGACACGTCCCATTACACCAGGTTACTGAAAGGCTCCATCCAACCTGGTCTTGAGCACATCCAGTGATGGAGCATCCACAACTTCCCTGGGCAACTTGTTTCAATGTCTCACCACCCTCACAGTAAAGAATTTTTCTAATGTCCAATAGAAATCTACCTTCTCCCAAAAAAGTTACCCCCTCATCTTATCACTACAGTCCCTGATAAAGAGTCCTTCCCCAGCTGTCCTATAGGCCCCCCTTCACATGCAAGAACTGTGCTGGATCCTCTTGTTGTAGGCCATCATTAAATGACGGATTTGAAATTAAGTTACATTAATCTTATTCATCACACACACTCACACATGCAAAAATGCCTTTCCTATGGCTGGGTTTTAGTGTTCTGTAGCGGGTGGGTTTTATTACAGTAAGCATATATATCATCCCAGTAACCTTTGTAACGATAGGGGTAAGCTATGTTGTAAAAACATGATTCACACTAAAGAACTGCTGCTTCAAAATTCTCAGCTTTTCAGCAGTGTAGGGCTGTGTTAGCAGGTGAAAAATTACAGGCTAAATTGTGACAATTTTCTGGGATCTCTAGGTGTTTTAACCCCATTTAATGCCACTACAGATATATTGTGTTTGAAAGGAAGTGAATACTCTCTCTCCCTGCTTTCTCTCAGATATGTGTTGTCTACATATATGCAGATATGTATGTGCTTATTTCTTTTTCAAGTACTTAGCAGCCAGTGGAATTTTGAGAAGCTGCCCATATGAGTATTTCTGTATTTGTCTTGCTTTTTAAATGGACAACTTTCTCTTTTCCAGTGCCTGAAAATGACAACAAAGCGGAATTTGTTTGTGCGGCTGGTGCCATGCCGCTGTCTGCGTGGAGAGGAGGAAACAGTCACTACGCTTGATTATTCTCACTGCAGCCTGGAACAGGTGCCTAAGGAGATTTTTACTTTTGAAAAGACCTTGGAAGAACTCTATTTAGATGCTAATCAAATTGAAGAGCTTCCAAAGGTATGTTGGCTGATTTTCCTATTAGTTATATTTATTAATTCCATTGCTTCCACCAGCACTGTACAAGCTGATATTCTCTAGTTTCCCACTTCAGCTTTTGGGCTGCAATTTGCCAAATATTTTTAGCTAAGTATTCATCCCAGAAGAAGAGGGCCTGGTAGAAGGAATGTTTATGTATTCCAGCTTGACTAGTTTGCTGCATGAATTTGATGAAATTGCTCAAGCAACTGATCCAGCCCGAGAGAGGTGGAAGAGGCTGGCTAATTTATTTTTGTGGCACTATCTGCTCAAACTGTCTTAACAGTATTCAACAAATTGCAAGATATTTTGAATTTCTGGTAATGTCTGAAAAAGCAGATTCGTTGCCAGGTGTGCAGAAAGTCCAATAGTGGCACACTCAGGAGAGACATTGCTTATCTAATTCAGAGTTACACTAGCCTGGGTGCTTGGTAGTTTCCCACAAATCAAGCACACCAAGCAGGACTCTCTGTGCTATATTTATACACAAAGCCTACAAAGTTAGTAATTCCCAGGCCTGCCCTCTTTAAGATGATTGGTTAGTAATTTACATATAATTGTAATACTGCTGACTCCATACTTCCACTACTTCATATGCTATGGGGAGGCGTCTTTGCCTGGGCAAGGGTCTTTTTGACCTGTGGGTGTGATTTTTAGTATTATAAAGAGGCTAGTTCACTTAAGAACAGTGCTAGTTATTGTTTAGCTGACAGTATAAAACTCCATAAAAACAGTATGATCTCGAAGTCCACATGGTTTATATGTTTTCCAGGATGTTTCTTCAAGGATGGCCAATTCTTGATTAAAAGTTCCCAAACTAATGATGTTGACAACTTCAAGGATAGTCACCTTGTTATACACACTAATAGTTGTCAGAAGGCTTAACTAAATTAATTAGCAATGTTTCACAAATCCTTCAGCTCTTTCTTTGCTTCCTTGTTTGCCTGGGTAGAAGACAGTAAGACATGAAGATTAGAAGCAGCAAGATTAATGTCTTGTTCAGATCTCTGTGCCCACAAAAGATAGCTACAACCCAAAAGTATCTATTCCCTTAAAGTCCTGCTTTCTTCTTCAGCAGGTGACTGAAGAGACTTTCTGAAGTATCTCAGATTACTTAAATTCAAAATCTAGAAGCTGGAATGCCCTTTTGATTACGTCTTTGTTTGGATTTTTTTTTTTCTGACATCTGAAGACCAACTGCATATTTAATTAGCAATAAAAAAAAAAAAAGCAAATCTTTGCCAGTGACATTTTTGGGAACTACGAAGTGATCATTGCAATAGACTTGTTTCCATTACCAGATCGTATTTGGGTGGAATTAAAAACTTAGTAGGTAGATTAAAGACTTAATACTTTTTTTTTGGTTTTGTCACAGTTGTGTGCAAATCTTCACTGTCATGCAGGGCAACTATAGAATGTTAGTTTTTTGGAAAGTTTGCTATAAGCACTTCATGTTTTGCTGTTTTGGATTTTTTGAATGATAAAAGGAAATAAAACAATTTCAGGATAGTAACTTGTCAGTTATCAGAAGCCCTGAATTCCAGTAAAGCTGACTTAAACTAGCTGAGTGCTTTTGAAAATCCAACCTTAAATGCTCCTGAGATGCCATCAATGAAAATCTGTATTTGTACATTTAATAAAGCTAATAAGATCTAAGTTAAACCTAGACATTTCATTATAGTTTAGAACTTCCATTATTTTTGTCTTGTCTCTTCCCAGGCAGATACTATGTTGCTTTAGAGTTAGTCACTTTAGGTTTTACTAGCCTGCTTTTAAAGACTTTGTATTAGCCTTTGAGCTTTTTTCTCAGCTGATTTCACAACTTCATTCCTGTAGCACATTCTTTATTGGAGAAGAACTAAATGGAATGCTTATCAAACAGAATAAAATACCTTTCTTAGCCAAAAAAAGGAAATGTTCCGAACTCTTGCATTAACTTTCCATTTCCCACATCATGTGAACTAAGCAAATGTCTTCCTTCCAAACTCACATTTCTCTAAAAAAAATCCTTTTATTAATCTTAAGAGGAAGAAAGGCTGTACTGTAGTGATCAAATGGGTGCACGTTGGCATTTTAGACCAGAAAAAGTGGTCAATCTGCTTTGTCTTTGTGGCAAAAAGAGACTAGACTGCAAAGTTCAGGTAGACTATCCATTTCGGTTTCACTTGCTGGTTTAACTGCAACACTGAAGCAAATGATCCACTTTGGCTACAGTTACAGGTTTAATACACCACTATTGCACGTTTTCCTGGATGCGGTGAAAGAACGCACTATTACAAATAAAAGCAAGAATGCATTATAGCCTAAAAAGCACGCTGAATATTTTGTGTGTGTGTTAGTCAATTGCCTCACTCACAAACTTGCAGCATGCTAAATATTCCCTTGCCCGTCCAGGTAAGGGCTCTGAATCCCACAAAAGTGACCCTGGCTGGTGTCCTGACAGGCAAGGTATAGCACTGGATAGGTGACTCCCAGTTCCTAACGCAAACCTTAGGGCTTTTATCTCCCGATTTACATGGCTGTGGCAAGACAGTGCCTGAGTGGATTATATTGTCTGGATAGACAATGTTGTTGGCTGAAACTCTCCAGGTTTTCTTTATCTTACTTTCTCAGGCAACTGAATAGTGGTTTGTATTGAAACTCAGGACATTTTTGTTGCAGGATTTCAAGGCTCAGCCCAGGTTTTGGTTCTTTGCATGGTGCAGCATTGCCCTGTTTGGTCTGTGGCTTATGGAGAACTCAGGGCTGAGCTATCTACACAGCTCCCCATGTGTCATCTCTGCATAGGTTGAGCCTCAAGGCTATCAAAGGCTGGGTCACTTTCACAACCCCCCATGAGCCGCCGGCATGCACTAGACATTACTGAAACTTGTTTGTGAACTATGAGCCAGATGGTCCATGCAGTCTTCCTTTTCTGTTTGATTTCATTAGTCAGTTGCTATATGAAATCCATTTTGATACATGAATAAATGGAGAGGTGGGCAGTCTAGCCTTGGTCTAGCCTTAAGATTAAATTACACGCACAATTAGAAAGACTACTTGGACATTTATAGTGTGTTCTTTTTTTCTTTTCTTTGCTGAGCTGCAGGCACCTATAATAGCCTACAGTTGTTTCATGTTAATGTGTTTGTACATTGTAGTAAGTTACCTTTATATGCTTATTTTTGAGAAATGAAGCTTTTTTTTTTGTCTTTTGAGTAATTTTGGTCAGTACTATTCACTACCCTTCCAGTTTTCAAAAGACAAAAACCAAACACACGTTAATTCAAATACTATAAAGGAAACAAGCAGAGAGATTAGAGAGTAGTAAAGAAAAAAATAAGTGTTTTATTTAATCATTTGACTGAAATTGTAATCTTAAAACTATCCATTGAAGATCTATAAGGGAAGGCTTGTAATGTTTGAAGTTATTCAAGCTGATTTGGAGCCAGAGTTTCAAGCTGTGTATACCTTTTCCCTAATTCAAGCTTTTATTTAGTCTTTTAACTCTGAAAAAGGCTTCTAATTAAGCCATCTCAGATGAAGGGTGCGGTACTTGAATTAGGCTGTCTCCAGCTTTCTGAAGCCTGGTTAGGACATTCCCACTGTCCTCTTTGCCCTGGTGGTGTGTTCTTATCCCTATTTTGCAATCTGCTGCCTTTTGCATACCACAACACAACTGGATTGGGGCTGTCTTGTCAATCTGATCACTGAAATGGCCCGTGAGTATGTTTGAGAAGATTGCCTCCGGTTGTTTCAGCACTTCAGCATACTTCAAAAATCAATTTTTGCAGTACAGCTCCTTAATTCGTTTTGCTGGCCGAGGGCACATCATGACCAAACTGTGGTGGAGAGATAGATGATGGTTAGAGAAGGACTTTGCTACACACCAGTACTCCCTGTAAAGTCTCAGATCAGGCATTTGAAATGCTTTCATCTTGTGTGCTAAATCACATCTGAAAAGGTACCCTGTTTATCTCAAGTGCCATGGTGTGCATTTGTGTGAAAAAGCTCAAACTGTAGCATTTTTAGTTTCCCTCTCACTTTGCTGTTTGGAAGAAATTGGAATTCTGCAGTAAAAGAGTCCTTAATTATAGGACTTCTGCTGTTACTAGCAGTGATGATGATATACTTAATCACTGAATATACAAACATCGAAGAACAACAACAGCAAAAAGAACAGATATACACAGTCAACACCATAACAAACTTTCCTCCTCCCCAATTTTCCATTAGGAATCTTGCAATTTCATGTGCTGCATTTGCTTTCACTTGACTTATTTCTAATGATTCCAAGAGTCCAGATTATTGTTTTCAGGGCAGAGTTTTAAGTATCTGTTCTTGCTTGAAGTACTGACATAAAGGAATGGCACAAGAACACATGAGCTCATTGAAATTCTCCTTCCTATATAGCACATTAAGTAACTTGTAACTCTTCAAAGCCTTAACAATACCAACTAGTTCTAACAGGTGCACATTTCTGAGGAATTTAAAACATCAGTAGGCAAGTTAAAGCTCATTCCTTGAACAGTCCATCTTGCTGATTTATGTCTGCTTTTGTTCTGGGGTGGCGTATGCAAACATTATGTGAATGGAGCTTGTTCAACAGGCTGTGGTTGAAATAATTGAGAGACACCTGAAAAATTTTGGTTGAACTATGTCCATTGCTATGATGTTGATTGGGATAAATTTTCTTCAGTACTAGAACACTTACTCATTTTTTGACCTTTTCTTAGGCTTCCGAGAGAAAAGAACAGTAACTTACCCAGAATTTTTGGGAAATGAATGTTCATCATAAATAGTTCAGATGAATCTTTTCAACCACTTGCTTATTTGTATTTATTTTGTACCATCTGTAAGCTTCCTAAATGTCATTTGAGGATTTTTCTGCTGTTACACTAATTTTACTTGTCCTGTTTTGTCAATTCGTAAAGCTTTGGGTAAGAACCTTAATGTACTTCGCATATAGGAGGAAAACTGGCTCTGAGCTAATATTTGATATAAATTATAATGCATGTGTACAGAAGAGGTTGTACAGATTTCTATATCCTTAGATCAAAATTTCACTAGTTTTCATCATAAATTTGTTGGAATTTTGTGTACTTGATCTAGGATGCATGGAAGGGGAAAAAAGTCTAAGATACAATGGAATAAAAATGTAAACCTTTGGAAAAGATAATACCCACTCAAATCCTGTATTCCCAAACTATTTTACTTAAAAAAAATACATATATCAAGTTTTGGTTTTGGCGGGGGGGGGGAGGGGGAAGTTTGTTGGTTGGTTGTTGACGGGTTTTTTGTTTTTGTGTCTTTTTTTGTGTCCTTTTTTTTTTTTTTTTCTTTTAAGAAACGAATTATCTCTGGTGTGTGATATGGCATGTGTATTATGGAAAATATTTTGTGATGTTTGCAGGATTGTGTGTCACAATTTCTGAGATACTGGAAGGAATTTGTAGAATGCATTAAGCATAGCTGTTGGCTTGTTGTGACAATTTGCAGTTTTGTGCTTTCCTAAGAGTTCTAAATTTAGTCAGTTTTGAATAAAGCTAGTTTTAAAATTTTTGTAGTCAAAAGACTAAATAGTCTGGCCTTCAAGCTTTGAGGTCAGAAGTCTAAAGGGATTACAAATAAAAGCTTTATAGAGGAAACTGAGAGAAAATTGCATTCACTTTTTTCTTTGTTTCAATAGCAACTTTTTAACTGTCAGTCTCTGCACAAGCTGAGTTTGCCAGACAATGATCTAACCACATTGCCAGCATCCATTGCAAATCTCATTAATCTCAGGGAGCTGGATGTCAGCAAGAATGGTAAGTCACTTCACTTACTATGTTGGGGTAGCTAAAAGGCAAAATCACCATTCATGGTACAAAGATGCTAGTGAAAGAATGGTTTTTTTATTTTTTTTTTTTTTTTTTAAACTACACAGATAGTAAATTTTAATTTTTAATCTTGGTTTGCTACTCTAAATCACTGCTTAACATAAAAGAAGCTCTCTGGTTGTGGTATTTAATTGTATCTCAAACTGATTGGTTTGTACTTAGAGATTCATTACTGGAAACTGGTACTGTAAAGTATTTCATATTCTCTCACAATGTATATGCTCAGACATATTACTTCTATTTGCTTTTCTCATGTTTCACTCTACTGAAGAGAATTTGCACAATAACTTGTAAAATTTTGCTGGATTCTATTGTTATGTTTTGTTTCATATGAAAATGGTTTTAAGTATATTTTAATCAGCTGTTTGAAAATTGTAGTAGCTGCTCTGCTGTCCCACTCTGTGGATGGCAACCTGTGTCATGTCGCACGGGGAAAAGTGTCTATGGATGGTGACTGGTTCACTTATCTGACTTGTTAAAAATCTGTCATTGTGTGTGAATTGTCCTTTTGTAAATTATGAAGTGTTGTAAGCCAAGTATTGTACACATGGGTTTTTATTGATGGTGCTGCATTGGCAATATGGCAGAGGTGTGCAACTGTGAGGAAATTGCAGTAACTTTTATGCTGTCATCAGACTTAGCTGTGCAGCTTATTTGACAGGAGAAAACAAGTTCAATCATGCTAATTGATGAGGATATAAGAGTCTTGTCTTACTAATTCAAAGTGAAGTAAGAGGTCCTCTTCTTGAAATTGTATTTCAAAATACGAATTATGTAAATATGCCAAAGACTTTATCATACTAAAGTCATTGTTTTATTTGGACAGATGGCTGATTATGACTACACAGAGTTAAGTAAGTTCTGCTGTATTAAGAAAGTATTCCAGTTGTTGAGATGTTGACATTCTCCTTGATTGTCCATTGTAGCCCAGTCTGCACTTAAACTGTTACTTTATTATTTCTACCTAATGAATGCAGCATTTTTAGTGTGATAAATTAACCTGCTTGTCACTGCTCTGTTCCTGGTACAAGTGGATTAATAGTGTTTCTTAAATAACACTGGCGTTAAACTTTCATAGTGACACACAACAGAGAAAGAATCGTCTTTTTGTCTTGGACTGAACTGTTGAAAGGATTAACTTTTTCCAACACAAGTTCTCAATGCGGAAGACTTAAAAGCAGCAAAAGGGCATTTGAGTTCTAGTGCTGGCAAATTCCTTAGCTTATGTACATGAACTGGCAGCTGGTCGCTTACTAGTAGAGAGTTACTTGTCCATCCAAAATGGCATAACCTTTAGCTAAGCCTTCACAAAGCTGCTGAAAGAGCTCTTGTTCCTCTGAGGCATATGAAAAATTTAAGGAGTCAATAGCAGAAAGATACACTATCCAAGCAGACTGTGAAGCTCTGTTTTCTAGGGATTGTTTTGTTCTATTTTTAACACCTTTCAGAGAAATGATGGGACACAAGCGTATTTAAACTATTATCATGTGTCTGTTCTCAATCTTATCATGGTTTGGATAGCTTCTTTGCGTAGTGTTGCACGTCAGAAATAGCCCTGAGTTCACACTTGGGGCATCTTGGCTACCACTATGCCTGAAAGCTCTGTAAAACTCAAAAAAGAATTACAAATCAGGGTTCCTATTTGTCCCTGTTGGGTGAGGTAAGAAATAGTGCTGTTTTTTTCTGAAATAAATGTAGTATTATTTGAAACTTAATTTGTTGGCTTAAGTGCCTTTCCCTTTCTGTTACCCTATAAATTGTTGAAACTATGGAACATTTTTTTCTTGACAACTGCAAGCCTGTTCTCTTCCCTTGTGTCTACTTTTTTCTTGATAAGAATTTACTGCTCAGTTTCCCATTGTCCGTGATTGTTCTGATTGTGTCTGTAGTAAAGCTAAATAGGAGGCTAATAGTTTTTCAAGACTAGTAAAACTGATGAAAATCTCTGATTCTTTCTTTTTCTTTCTTAGATATTGAAAGAATACAGTGTGAAAGCAGTGAACTTTGTGGGATGCACAAGGATTGCTTTCCCTTAATTATAAAAACCTCACATACTTACTGGAGATGAATCAACACTCTTAGTGCAGGATCATGAGAGATGCCGAATTCTAAATTAATTGAATTTGTCTTTCAGATTCTTGTGGTTGTGGAAAAAGGTGATAGCTCCTGTATTTTTCTTGTAGTGTTGATATACCATAAGTGTTTTCCTCTGATGTGGATGGAGCTAAATAACATTTAGTTTCAGAGACTGCATTTTAGAAGGGTAGTTAGACTTTAGTTTTCAAATATGAGCGTACATGCAATGTGACAGGATTTTCTTTTGAAAATAGATTTTCTTTTGAAGATGGTTGAGCTGTTTGTGGCATAGGCATAATCAAAGGTATTGGCTGAAGAGAAGTATTTAATCGTCTCAAGAGCTGATACAAAAATGAAGAATGAAGCTTCAATTTTAAAAAGTGTTTTAGTTACCTCATGAATTTTGAAGTTTGGCTCACAGAGGGAGACCTGTTGCCCAGGATAGCATCCAGCTTGCCAAGTAGAGCTGCATACATAGATATCTATGTGCATAGTATTTGACGTTTAGATGAAAAGATCAAAATTGCAGAAATTCTTCAAGGTACCAGATTTATTATGTTAAAGATACCCATCCAAGAAAACTATCTCTGTGATGTTTTAATAGCTCATAAAGCCTCAACTTTTTAATTTCACGTTTAAACGTGTTGAATTCCATATATACAATGTATAAAACTGTGTAACAGACACACAGCAGATACGCAAATGCAGCTACTTAAGTATATTTAGTAATACTTAATCAGAACAAGGATTCATCTGGTCTAGTGTCCTGCCTCCAGCAGTGGCTAAAAGCAGAAGCCTAGGGGAGATTTAGTAAATTACAGAAAGCCAGGAAACATCTGTGTTTCCATGTATGCTCCCAGTGTCCAGCACCTTCTGTTATTGAGCCTTCTTGAGCCAGACAAGGTGTGGTTTTTATTTAGTAGTTTTCATTTGACCCTTCACAATGTCTCTACTCTTTGTGTGGAGCAATGTAGGTTTTGATGTATGTGTTGAGTTGTGGAGTACGAGCTTCTAGTGGTTATGTGTCCTGGAGCATACAGGAGTTGTACAAGCATTTGTTTTGGAACATATTCATGGCTGTTGAAGAGGTCATGGCATAGATGTAGGCTAAAATATCAAACTGCTGCTATAGGTGCAGCAGGCATGGAATAGAGTTAGTTTGAGATCTGCCTTTAGTCTTGCAAATAGGCAATAAATTCTGTTGTTTTTTGGTATTAAGTACTTCAGTTGGCCTTCTATGGGATTTTAACCTGATGCCCAAAGCTATTGTGAACCCTTGATATCAGAGGTATTCCCTTGCTTCTTTCCGGGTACACTTCAGCTTTGCAGCTTTTACCTGAAGTTTGATGCTTACCAAAGATAAAATGATACTTAGAAAGAATGGCACAATAATTGAAATGTGTTCCTATACCAGAAATTACATACTGCATTGTAGAAAGCATTGAGAGATGCCCTTTTCTCCCGGTCCTACTGGGTTACATTCTAAAGAGCAGATGCTGCATATAGAATGTAAGACCTACATAGAAAGATGAGTCTTTTATTTATGAAGCTAACGGAAAATCCACACTTCTAGAATCCTAGCATTGTCAGCGTTGGAAGCGCCCTTAACGATCACCACGTTC
>WUAM01000107.1:30245012-30258237 GCA_024336885.1 Actenoides hombroni | reverse complement strand
ATTCAGGCCCTTGGAGACTAAATAGCAACATTAGCAAATAACTAGCAAGACTTAACGAAACACGGTGTTCTGGAAATAAGTGTCTCTTCAGTAGCCTCTTAAATATTAAGCAGTGATTCTCTTTCACTGTGATGTTACATCAAATTTAAACATGTCAGCTTGTCAATCTGTAATGTAAGGAGTCTTCAAGGCAAAACAGACAAGATGAACTCAAGAAAACAACACACACACCCTCCAGGCATTTTTAATTATTTCAAGTAATTTTAAAGACTGTTGTTAATAGATGCAGATTTAGATCAAATGTGTTTTCTTCAGCATTGTAAAATCATCTGCTGATCTGGCAAACTAGCTTTCATACGCTGCGTGCCAGAAGTTGGGGAATTGGAGAACAAGAACTCAGGAGAGTATGTAGTCTTACGTTGCTCATCGGGTGCATTTAGAAATATGTTTTTTCAAGGAATTGAGAATTATTCACAGTTAATCCTAAGACAGATTGAAGTCTATTTTCCACAGGGAGAAATAGCAGAGGAAGATCCTGAATACAAAAATAGGTTGCTGTAAATGTGCTGTTTCTCTGCATATACTGAGGAGAGGAAAATGGGAGCAGGGATTTTATGTAGAATCATAGATTCATAGCGAGGAAGAGACATTTTGAGATCATCAGGTCCAACTGTTAACAGCACTGCCAATTACACTGCTAAACCATGTCCCTGAGCACCACCATATAGACATGTCTTTTAAATACCTCCAGGGATGGTGACTCCACCACTTGCCTGGGAAGCCTGTTCTAAGGCTTGACAGTCCTTTTGGTGAAGAAATGTTTTCCTAATATCCAATCTAAACCTCCCTGGCACAACTCGAGATCGTTTCCAAGAGGTCCTATCACTTGTTACCTGAGGGAAGAGACCAACCTCCACCTCGCTCCAACCCCCTTTCATGCAGCTACAGAGAGTGGTAAGATCTCTCCTTGGCCTCCTTTTCTCCAGGCTAAACAACCCCAGTTCCCTCAGCTGCTCCTCATAAGACTTGTGCTCTAGACCCTTCACCAGCTTGATTGCCCTTCTTTGGACCTGCTCCAGCACCTCAATGTCCTTCTTGTAGCAAGGTGCCCAAAACTGCACACAGTATTGGAGGTGTAACCTTGCTAGCGCTGAGTACAGAGGGAACACCACGTCCCTCGTCCTACTGGTGACACTATTTCTGACACAAGCCAAGATGACAGTGATAGTGAAATAAAAGAAAATTGATCTGCTGCTGACTCCTCAGTCTATAGTTTGACTATTAATGTGTTGTCACGCAGAGATTATAAATGTATGCTAAATGTAGGCAGCTGTTCTATTTAAAGTTCTCTATTCATATGTTTACAGTATTTTTTCTTAAGTATATTGTCTCTCTTATTAAAGACACTGAATAGGATCTGTCTCTGCAGAATAAAATGGTCTCCGTATGTAAGAGAGGATGTGAACGGAATGGAATTTCAATGCAGTTAAGGTCTTGAATGTGGAACTTTGAGTGTACATCTCTTAAATAAGTTTAATACAGATCTCTTTCTGAACTCAAAGAGGTTTTTGTAACACAGAAAAGGCTTTGTAGAAGTAGCTTTTTAGATGTTGATGTGCATGTAAAGGTAGAATGTACTTTTGTTTTTTGTAAAGCAGTGTGTTTTGTGACAGTTATCACGTATCACCCAAAAGTCACTGGACAGACAACACTGAATTTGCAGCCCAAGGTGGTAGGGGATGGGAGACAAAAAAGCAAAGTAGCTTTACATGTTTATGTTACACTTTAGTTTAAGGTTATTCCGGGGACTCAGCAACACCCCAGCCATGAATTAGACATAGTTGGAAACTACCTGAACCTTGGTAGTTGTCTGAGACAGCATTTTGAACAAAACTGCTGCACACAACCTTCCTAGTGTTACACATTTTATGATTTTACCCTGCCTTGGTGTGTTTAGATTTATGTAAATTAGAATGTCAGGCGTGTTTTCAAGAAGCAGCATTATTGGTTATCTGGTTTTGTGTTTTGTTTTTTGTTGTGTTTTGTTGTTTGTTTGTTTTTCTAGAGAAAAGGTGTTTAGGAACCTGTTGAGAAACTCACATTCCCTCTTTACCTAGTGTAAGGAATGTAGCTAAAGCATACCTAGAAATACCTTACTCCAAAAATGTAAGTTCTTCCAAATGTTTTGAGGATGAATGCTTGGAAGACTGTTGTGGGCTTGCTGAAGTATCCTACCTGTGCCAGTACATGTGTATACAAGGAATAAAAAAACCTAAAACCAAACCCACTCCATTTTGTTTAATCTGCCTGCATCAACTCTGATAGTTGAGCAGCTGTCAAGGTTTAGAGTCAGGGTCATCTGCAAGACCTATAACAGATGCTCTCTTTTAATCCCTCTCCTTCCCCAAAGGGGAAGAGAAAGGGAATAAGGGAGAGAGACTTAGTGATTAGAAAAGAAAACTAGAACAGCTTTAATGAAAAATAATAGTAATAAAATGGAATGTATACAAATATACACAAAACCAGTATGAAACCCAACACCCCTCCTGATGGCAGTGACATCACCATCACCACTGATTCTGTGGACAGGCACTGGGGAAGTCCCAGACTTGACTCAGCAGCAGGCAGAGACCAGATTCAGGACCTGATTCTGGAGCTCAGATACTGGCCATTGAAGAAGAGAGCTTGACCCTTGTGTTCCCTGAGCTTTACACTGAATGTGATGTGTATCGGCTGGAATCCCTCGTTGGTCAGTTCAGGGTCACCTGTCCTGTCCACTCCTCCCTGCAGGTGCAGCCTTTCACTTTCTTCACCCCTCAATGTGGTACACAACATCCAGCAGCGGCCTTGGTCTGCACACCAATCCTGGGTACTAACTCTAAACATGGGGTGTTATCACTGCTAGAAGCAGACACTGTTAATTTCAGAAAATTAAGCTAGTTAGAAGAGACTTAACTGAAAAGTAAAATGACTTGACAGAATTAGTCCTGTTCTAACTCAAAGAGGACAGCAGCACACTTGATCGTTGTTGGAGAAAGTGATGAGGAGGCATTATCCTTTTAAACAGCTCAGGAGACTAACATACAGTATAAAACAGGATTCTTTACTGACTGAACCTCACAGAATTTGCATGTTTTTAGCTTTCAGATTTGAAACTTTGAATTTCACAAGTGATCTCAAAACAAAAATTGTACTTTTTTTTTTCTTCTTTTCGCTCTTTCTCTCACTCTTTCTTTTTTGGAGGGGGAAAGACTGTTTAAAATGCTTCTGTGTAAGAAAAGCTGGAACTTGATTTGCATAGCAGTAGTGCTTTCACTAACTGAAGTCTGTGCATACTAGTTCTCTCATTTGGCTGTGAAGAAAAATATGACCGCATGACTGGAGTATGAATGGCAGAGCAAGCCCTCATCTGCGGTAGGGCTGAAGCAGTAGCATACTGGGGGGTCAGCTCAATCCATTGCAGTGAAGGATTCTGCCAGGAGCAGATGCAGCTTGCACCATTTTCTGTAAATCCAGAATTGCTGGTATTTCTGAGAGAAAAAATGGATGGAGAGAAAAAGTCATCCCAGTTTTCTCTCCTGCTGCTGACCCTCATGATAGGAAAGGATTATGCTATGTAGGGGAGGAGATGATGAGTGGCACCCCAGTTATACTTGCAATTAATCCAGCCTGAACAGAGGGACATTTGTGCACAATTCCTCTCACAATCATTGCTCTCTGGAGAGTTAGAGATCAGGCAAAATTCTGTAATTCATCCATGTTCTGTGATCCAGAACTGAGGTTGATTACCTTCAAATTTGTGGCCACTGGCCCAAAATCCTTATATGACCTTTTTGGTGTGCCCTTTGGGTATGTGCCACAGCTGATCTGGGATTGTGATTAAGCATCACTTTCTAGGTTAGGCTGGTTAGCTGGTGAGTTTTTGCCAAGTAGAGTTCTGAGTGATGAATGCTTTCTGCTTTTAACATAATTCAGACAAGACTTTTAGATTCCTCTTCCTTACCTTGCTGCCATATTTTCCTGAACAACCTTCCGCTCCTCCCTGAGCATCTCCCTCTCCACCCTTTGTTGGTATTTAAGTCTTGTTTGTGGTAGAAACTGGACAGTAAGTTAAAAGTACCTGAAATTTGGGAAGACAGAGGAAGGAACAGACAAGTAAATCCTAAAATGTCTCACTTCTGTGGGAAACTACACTACAAAAACAACTTTGCTCTCAATTCAGTTTAGATCTGATGGTTAAAGATTACCAGCAAATCCTATTTTCTGCTGTTGTGACCTACAAGTGGTCCTAATCCAGAAGTTTGATGGTTTGTATTTTTTCCCAAAACAGTAAGCAAGAGCTGTGAATCAGCTACAGCACTGAAGTAAGTTAAAGGCGATGTTGTGTAAGGCAGGAAACAAGAGGATGAAGAACCTGTCCATATGGTACTTTTCAAGGAAAGTGGGATAAGATTGCAACAGACTAGATAACCCCCAGTTCATCTGTTCCACTGTCTTCTACAATCCTTGACTATCAGTGTATAAAGGAAACAGTGGAAAAAAATGAATGAAAAATGGGATTTAGAAAGGAATGTGGATCTCAATTTGCAATGCTCATTTCATCGGGTGCTCTTGGAGGCTGGGGGTGGTTATGAAATGAATTAATTAGCACAGTGTTATAAAAGGAGTGTGGAAGGATGTGGTCATGGAGACCCTTGAGATTTGCTGAACTTCCTTAATGGAGAAAAGATTCA
The DNA here is from genome assembly GCA_024336885.1 of Actenoides hombroni. Lineage (NCBI taxonomy): Eukaryota > Metazoa > Chordata > Aves > Coraciiformes > Alcedinidae > Actenoides > Actenoides hombroni. Next base: position 30,253,504 of record WUAM01000107.1, on the reverse strand, counting down.
GGACAGTAAGGATGGATGGAAAAAAGAGAAAGAAGGAACAGATCCTCTTGGAAAGTGGTCTCTACAGCCATTTGTCCTTCTGTCATATCTTTTTCTGGTGTCTTTCTGCTTTCTTACGCTCTTACGTGCTTTTTGAATTTGCTTTCTTGGTGGGAGAACTGAAAGAATACTAATCCAACAGTAATCACGTGTTCCTAGCATGTAGGAGAAATATAGCTGAGGAAAAGTCTGAAGGTTGATGTATAGTCAGTTAGTAAATGCAACTTCCTATCACATAGTAGAGAGGAGCAGTCTGCTAATTTTTTTGTCTGTCTTTGGACTGTGGACTACAAACATTAGGTATTCATGCAGTCATTCCCAATTTACTGCTCTTTTGAATGGTGGCTGCCATTTATTGAAGTGTTGAGTGTGGTTGGTAAGATGGTGTGTACCATAAAAATCCTGTCTCTAAGAAGCAGAAAAGTTAAATTCATGGGCTCCTTCATTGTTGCCTTTCTCATATCAGGTAAATTTCTGTTGCTAATCTGTTGTCAAAACTCTTGATGCCTCTTGCCCAAGGCGTATTCAGGCAGGAGACTACTGCAGAGTCCTCTGATTGTGTACAAAAGCATGCTGATTTAATACGTCTGTATTTGGATAGCTAATGTTTTATTTGACTATTCTCTGAAGAGTGAGTTCACGTAGACATTCTTCTCTCTAGCAGATGTGCTGTGTTTTGTTTTCTAGGTAGTTATCCCAGATTTAAGTCTTCTGACTTCAGTGAATTCTTGACACGGGCAGTGGAAACTAACACTAATATTAAAAACACAAGGTTTAACATGTTGGACCAGAGCAGTATTTCATCCAAGGACCAAGTCAAGGCCAGGAGTGTGACTATCCTTCAGAAAAATTAAGCTTAGAAAGTCTCTCAATGTAACTCAAACAGCAAAGCTAATGGCAGAGAGTGAGTATGAAACACAGCTCTGTCTCCAAGGAAGAGCTTAGCAGTAGTTTCATCTGGGCAACTTATTTTAGCAGTGGTTTACTCTGGGCAACTTATTTTAAGGTAAAGTTATATCCTCATCAATAAAGAGGTCTTGATGTACTTTTTAGACAATAGGAGACCACTTAATACAAATCATCCATAACTACTACTATACAAGTGTCTCATGTGCTAGATTTTTAGTCATCAGCCATGACTGTGTCATGTTAGATGCTTTTCATCTATATGTTTGGCTATGACTGTTTGGTGAAAGAGGCTCTGTGCTACAAGTGGAATTAAAAACGCTTAGGTTTAAATTTCTTGGAAATGAGATTCTCTTAATACAAAAATTATATGACAGCAATAGGTAGGGCACATTTCTGGTAATCCTATGGTATTTTTCTAAGCTTTAAATGTTTAGACTTTAAAATATCACTGCTGATTTCTGGAAGTGAAGTTTTATTACATTATTAGTATTGCCTTTTCAGTCTTGATTTTGAACTGTGAGAGTAAAAAGTTAATTGAGTCAGTATCCCCTGTTGTTTTCTGCTTTGACTCCTCTCACAGGCCCAGTGAACTTCACATGGTGACACCATATTTATAAAGCTATATTTTTATTTACATGTGTTTGCTTATACATGAACATGTAAGGTAGTAAACCAGAAGTGTCAGAAATCTTTGTCTGTGTTACATTTGATGGTTCAATTCCTCCTGGTCCGCTCTGCTTCTGTATTTTTGTAATTGTCAATTTCAACAAGCAGTTTCCCAGAAGGATTCATGATACTTAGAGGCTTTTAAACACTTGGGTTAACAGTGTGGCTTAGTGTGCTTTTCTTACCTTTCAACTATAAATAACACCTGGTATGAGCCAAAAGTCATAGTTCCGACCATTTAGTATCACAAACAAGTTCCTGTCAAGAAAGACCTAAAAGTCTACTTCTACAGAAATGGTGTTTCTGCTTAAGTTGAATATGTGGAAAAGTCAGCACGGCGGCGTTACCACTTAACATCACCAGTTGACTCAGTGTGAATGTATGTGTTTTGTGAGTACTTTTCCTGTCAGGTGGTGCCTGATGGTACTGTGATCTCTTAAATTCTAATGTACCAAGTTCATGTTGCTACTGCACAAAGAACCAAACTCTAAGCTAGCATCAGAAATTACTCAATTTATTATGTAAGCAAAAACCTTACTTAGCAGTGGATGATTTGCTGGTTTTTTTCTGCTTTGATATTCTCAGAACATATATAAGGAATCATAGAATCACTTTGGTTGGAAGAGACCTTCAAATTGTCAAGTCCAACTGTTAACCCATCACTGCCAAGTACACCACTAAATCATATCCCTGAGCACCACCCCGTCTACACATCGTTTGAATATCTCCTGGGATGGGGACTTGACTACTTCCTTGCACAGCCTGTTCCAGGGATTTATAACCTTTTTGGGGAAGAATTTCTTCCTAATAACCGACCTAAATGTCCCCTGGTGCAACTCAAGGTTGTTTCATCTTATTCTATCACTTGTTATCTGGGAGAAGAAATCCATCCCCACCTTGTTCCAACTTCCTTTCAGGCACCTGTCAAGAGTGATAAGGTCTTCCCTGAGCCTCCTTTTCTCCAGGATAAACAATCCCATTTCCCTCAGCCTCTTCTCATAAGACTTGTTCTCTAGACCCTTCACCAGCTTTGTTGCTCTTCTCTGGACATGGTTCAGCACCTCAATGTCCTTCTTGTAGTGAGGGGCCCAAAACTGCAAGCAGTATTCAAGATGCAGCTTCACCTGTGCTGAGTGCAGGGTGATGGTCACTTCCCTAGTCCTGCTGTTTTCAAATAAAAAAAATATTGGAGTGTAACAAATAAATAAAACCATTGATCAATCCAAATGTCTGTCGGAGTTGTGGGGCTGTGCCTGTGTTCCTCTGTCTCCATAGATCACCAGAAGGTGCTGGGAGATAAAAAGGAACCTGGCTTTTTATAATATTTATGGCTCAACTTACTCCTCAAAACATTTGTTTTGCTGATGCCATCCAGCATTACAGCTTGCTCTCATTTCATCAAAGCACATCTTAAAAAAATACGGTGTCATAGTTTAGGCCCAGCCAGTAACTGAGCACCATGCATCTGCTGGCTCTCTGTCCCTACACCCACAGTGCGATGGGAAGGAGAATCTAGAGAAAAAGGCAAAACTTTGTGGGTTGAGATAAGGAGAACATAGTAGATAAGTGTAAAGAGAGAAGAAACAGTAATAGCAGTAATAGTAATGAAATAATATAGTAAATTCTTTGCACACAAATCCCAACCTGTGTGCTTTCCCTGACTAGCCCTGGCATGAGGTCAGTATGATGTTGACTATCTCATTGGCTAGTTCAGTTGTCTATCCTGGCTGTGATCCCTCCCAGCTTCTTTTAAAAATTAACCCTATCCTATTCCAGGATATATGGGAACCAGCAACACCTTTCCAGTGAAAACAAAAAATATTCTGCGTTTGTAGAGTTCTTTATATCTTAAATGCAGTGTGCAAATGGAATTCAATCCTCCTGATCCACCTTTCTGAGATGGTTTATAAATGGAAAAACAAAGACCCACCACTGGTTTTTGTCTGTGGTCCATCTGTGGGCACTGACCTTCAGACACTCACCAACAGAGGCAACCGAATGAGCCATTTTAAACTAGTTTTACCCAAATCACTTGTCAAGACAAGACACAACCAAGTCCCACTTGGCAATCTCAGTGATAAGACACACTTCCCTTGTCTTTCTCTATGCAGCTGGACTATTAGAAAATTAATTCCCCTTGGGCTAGCATGGAATTTCACATTCTCAGGAGCCTCAGCGTGAGCATCCACAGAGTACAATTCCCTTTTGGTGGCCTTGTTTCCTGGGTGCAGACTCCACACACTCATAAAGCACTCTAGAAGCAGACACAGCTACATGCACTGGTTGCAAGACAAAGAGCTAAGATTGCTGTTACCAGAAAAAAAACCCAAACAGTTGCATTAAACTAATTTATTTTACTAGTGTATGGGTTTTTCCTGAAAAAACACTGTATTCTTGATCCCTATGGAAGGACTGCAGTATGAATCATTGTTTGGAGAAGTTTGAGGTCAAAGTCTTGGGCAGTAGAATGATTCAGTACTGATTTCCTACAGATGTGGTAGATGCTTGTGTTCTGTTTTCAAGGCCTGTATTGTTGTTTTCTGAAAAACACAAATTTGGCAGATACGAGGGTTGCAAATTCACTATGATGTTTCTGGAGATAACCTGGAAAAAATAGGAAGTTTCTTATTGCTTTAACTTTCAGATATAAGTGTTTTTATCCTTTTCTGCTAAGTGTCTGCAGTGTTTTTATACTTCTCTACAAATAATCTGAAGCTAACAGCAGATATATGTCACATTTTGGAATATCTATTCAGAACCATGAATACTGTAAACATACTTTTAAGATTTGAAGCCTTACCGTTTCACCTGAATGTCATGCAAGCTGTGCATTTGACAGATGGATCCTATTGGATACTTTGTTCTACCCCATATATGAATACCTTTCTTTAGGGAAAAAAGAAAATTGGGACTGATCTTAAGTACAAGTACTTTAATATTTGTTAATGAGCAGTAGGAATTGTTAGTGTACTGTGGCTCTATAACACTGCTTGCTGAGCTGTCTGCTAAACTGCAATATGAAATGCTTTAGGAATAGTACAGTAAAAGAATTGGTATTGAATAAGAGTATCTCTTTAATGAAAACTCTATCTGAAATGAAATATCAGAGAACCAGTGTACTGGCTGCTCAATGAATTAAAGTGTTTATAGCTACTGGTTTTATGTGCATCACTTTTATGCTCTTGAGGTGCTCTAATAATTTAAGACTATTTCCCTACCCCTCTCTGTATCTTGCAGGCATACAGGAGTTTCCAGAAAATATCAAAAATTGTAAAGTCTTGACAGTTGTTGAGGCCAGTGTAAATCCAATTTCAAAGTAAGTTTGTAATTTTTGAGGGGGTGTTTTCTATTTTGTGCAAACACTGATGAATCTCGAACTTGCTCCAGACATGCACCAGCCCGGTATCTTCATTAATGTTACTGCGTTGTGATAAAGTATAGCTATGTCATTAAAGTACTTTGCTCCAGTTAACAGACTATGTGGACAATTATGCGTTATACCATATGGCTTCCCTAGGTTGTCCACTACCTCTCTGTGAACATAAGGAAATAAAAAAATAATTTTTTTCTTAATAACGGTAACTAATTTCGCTCAAATCTGTACCGTGGTTTTGCAAACTTAGCTTACAAGAGCAGGTTTCCCTGTCACCTTCTGTAGTGACAAAATTAATTTGTCAGAAACAGCACTGAGAGATACAGACTGCGCAACATAACTCTTCTGGGGGGGGAAAAAAAGGTGTCGAGTAGATTTTAATTTATCTTATTGCCTCTAGTGATTGCCATCTCCATATTAGATGTCAGAAGATCAGAAACACATAGCAAGACTGTATGTGTTGTGTGTAGATTTTATTACCCTTAGGTATTGTTGTCAGTACTTAAAAAGAGCTTTGAAACTAATTCTACAAAGAACAGGTAACAATTTTATAGAAATTCTGGTACCATCTTAATTTTAATGTTATGAACATGTAGGATTGTGATACTATGCTGTTGCTTAAGAAAATATGGCCTAATGCCATGAATATAATTGAAACAAAGGCACTATGTTATTTTATTTCTGTATAGGCTTCCAGATGGATTTTCCCAACTGTTAAACCTAACGCAGCTGTACCTGAATGATGCTTTTCTTGAGTTTTTGCCAGCCAATTTTGGCAGGTAAGTTGAATGTTGAACGTAGTATCTGTCTTTAGTTTCAAATTTATGCATAGCAGTTTTTGCTGCTTCTCAAGCAAGGTGTGAATTGGAGGAGGGGAAGAAGTGTACATTAGGAATCTATTTATACCACATACTAGTTACAGAAGAAAACTGTGAAACTTTGTCACTATGTTCAGTTGGGCTTTTTAAGGACAGACAGGGTGCTTATGAGGAGCCAAGAAATAAAACTCGTTTACATACTTGTTTCTTTTACAACAGAAGTCTGATAAATATGGGAGATTAGTATTTCTGAAATACAGGTTGTTTATCATTAACTGGAATGAAACAAATATTTGCAATTTCACTTGTCCTCTCCTGGGCATACGAATTCCTTCATGCACATCTAAAGTGCCTTGTTGTCAGGAATCTTTCTGAAAGACCTAGCATATTTATGGAGTGTTGACTAAGTAGGTTCCATGTAATAGCTTAAATACAAGACCAATACTAAAACCCTACTTCTTTAAAAAATATTCAATATTGGGAGCAAAAGTGAAAGGGTAATCCTGTTAAAAGGAAGACTTCTAGATGAGCATAGTTCATCCTGTTCTTACCGTGCTGTTTTACCCATTTTTGCTTTTCCTTCTCTTCACTTTTATTTTATGCTCTCTTTTCCTAGCTTGTCACTCTCCTGCCCCAGCTCTTGTACACCAAGCCTGTCTCTGGGGAAATACGGCTATTGGTTAACAAGGCATATTGCTGTGTAAAAGCAGTTGTCTTAGGCTGCATGGTTATAGTTGGGTCAGGACAGTTTACAAGAGATTAGAAAGACCTCAAATAGTCATGCAGAAGTTTGGCATATCAGGAGATGTACAACTAGAGATGAGCACAGGTGCAGTCCATTAGTGACCATTAATTTATTAGTCATTTGTGATCAGACTTGTTGGCCTATTCTTCTCTGTCCAGTTATTAGTCATTCACTGATGAACGATTAAAAGCACCAGATCTGTTATACACTCCACTAACAAAAAAGCTGCTTATGATGCTGGAGCCTTAATTATTGTGCTTGTTTCTAGTACACAGAGTTTGTGTTTCAAAAGCCCTCATTAAGGCTGAGGATGCATACTCTTTACTTGTTGGCATTTTAATGATTGCCTATACATTTTTCTGTTCTGTTTTTAATAGTCTAACCAAATGGCAAGATTTTCTTACTAAAAAACAGACACTGCAGAGAAAATAGAAGACTCATGGTTAACATAGTTGGTCTTATAAGTAGGTAATCTTACACATAGTTTAAAAAAGCCTCCTATTTTTTCTTCATCATTTTGTCTACTTTTGTAATGCTTAATGGTTAGGGAAATGGTGAAGTCATTAATACATAACAGCTCAGTGGCACATTAGTTACTGAAGGCAACTTGAAAGTCAGTTGTCCATTGTATTGTTTCTCGTAAGAACTATGAAGAATTTTGCCTTGGTTTTTAAAATATAAGTAGTGACTTCTAGCATCCTAGCTTGTAGCTCGGAAAATGAATCAGAAATTAAGATTTCTCTTATCAGCTGTTTTTAAATGGATTCAAAGCGTTCATGTAAGTTTATCTTCTGATAATTGTATTGGACAGAATAAATAAATTACAAAACAATGAAATGCTAAAATATATCAAAGTAAGGTTCAGCCCTCTTTGACATTGAATACTTCTGTAAGTGATCAGGCTGCTCTGCTAACACAAAGCTTTACTACTAGATATAAACTCTCGCTCATGCATACAGTCTTTTCACTTGTAATTCAGCATATGGGAATACTTTTTTTAAAAAAAAACAAAACAAAAAAAAAAGGTCTGGTAGAGGCTTTTGGGATATTTAGAGCATTGTTAGTCATTGCTATAAAGGACAAGCCTTCTGTTTCTTCAAGTTTGGTGCATTAATTGTTTTTTATATGACCTTATAGCTATTACTTTTCATTGCTTAGGAACACATGAAGTAACTGAATTTCTGTTGCCTGCTCTTACTGGCAACTATAATGCCTCAAAAAGTAAGCCAATGCTATGTTAAAGCTAGCAAGTGTTTAATGCTTCTTGTGTCAGGGTCTCTGTTCCAGTTGTCAGGGTAGAAAGCTGGTTTACTCCATCAGTTTTTCTCTGACGATACTCATTTGTTCCACAGTTTAGTTGCTGCCATTTTTCATGAGTGTTGTCCCCCATTCTCTCACCTGCTGTTTTTATAGTGTTCTTATATCCCACTTCTAGTTTGTTTAGTCTAACAAAATTCTGTTTCCATCTGGTATGGCATGTTTTCCTTTGTGCTTAATTATATTAATATATTTTGGAATGAGTTTCCGTTTTAATTTATCTTCTTTTTGACAGAGGATGATGCCATATATAGCTGTATTTAGAATTCAAATTGAGATCTCTTAATGGCTTGTGCAGTGTCATGATTATGTTCTTGTTTCTCTTGGAAACATCTCTGGTTATGCTGCAGCATTCCACTAGCCCTTTTTGCAGATGCCTGTTTCACTAATTCATAGGACAGCTCAGTTAGAAACGGCTGATGACTCTACAAGGAAATCATGAGAACTTGACTTGATGCTGCAGCATCTTGTCCGTTTTCTGTTTTTTTCAGTCCTTAAGATTGTAGAGGTTTTTTTCCCTCCAGTGTCCTGATAATTCACTATATTAGAATCATAGAATCATAGAATTGTCAGGGTTGGAAGGGACCTTAAAGATCACCTAGTTCCAACCCCCCTGCCATGGGCA
>WUAM01000107.1:30186698-30204557 GCA_024336885.1 Actenoides hombroni | reverse complement strand
TGTTGCATGGTGATTATTTTTTCTAAAGCAATTCTTAAAGGAATATGTTGGTTCATCTTGGAATTTCTTTTAAGAATCGTCTTTTTTTCCAGGGGAGAAGATGAAAATTTCAATAATCTTTTGCAAAATGGAGGTGAATTGACCATAACAGTAGAAGAAAAAATAAATTTGCAAGAGAGGGTTACAAATTTGTCTGAATATGAATTAAGCATTGAAGAGAGATTAGGACTGATAGGAAAAGCTGTTGATCTAAGCACTCCTACAGAGGAGTCTCACAAATTAGACCAAATAAACATGAATATCAGTAAATTGGGTGATGAAGAGGCAGTGCCAGTCCATGTAGAAAGGTTACAAACACCGGAAACAGTTTCAGTAAAAGGCTTTTTGAATAACAACATGAAAGAAGAAAGTGAGCACTTGGAAAATGGGAATAAATATCCTATAAATAAAGTGAATGGTCATCCTGAGGAAGCAATACAATTTCCCACTAAAGACAAACTAACAAGAAGCGCTACAGCTGATGGTGATTCTGCTGAGCTGTCTGTTTCAAGGAGCACCGAAGATTTGTCCCCACAGAGAAGTGGTCCTGTGATGAAATCTCATAGCATCACCAGTATGGACACTGGTGGTCTGAAAATCTATGAGACCGTCAATGAGAATGGATCTCAGCAATCAAACTCAGTGGCAAAATCAGCATCTGATAGTGCAGATGGAAAAAATATAGTCCGAAGTAAATCTGCTACTCTTCTGTATGACCACCCTTTGCAGGTTTTTCCTGGGTCATCGTCATCATCTGATTTAATATCTTCTGCAAAAACTGTGTTCAAGTTTGACTCAAATCACAATCCTGAAAGTGCTAATGTAGTGAGAGGATCAGTGACAAGTGGTGCCCAGATGTTCTCCACTCCCCAGTATAATATTCAGTACAGCAGCAGTGCAACAGCAAAAGACACCTTGTGGCCACAGAAGCAAAACACCCAAGTAGAACAAGGCAGCTTACCTCCTTCACGGCTGCTTAGGTCTGACAGTACAGAAACACCCAGCTATGTAAAGCATTCTGCCAATATGAATTTCTCCAATCATAATAACGTCCGAGCCACCACTTTGTATAACACTCATCAACGGATGACTGGGAGACATACAGATATGTGGGCTATTCCACCAAATGATAGACTCCTCTCGGGAGCAACCAGGCACACTCTTCAAAGGCAGAGCAGTGTGTCTTCTACAGCTTCTATAAATATTGGGGATACTGGACCTTCAAGGCGAACTCAGGTTCCTGAAGGGGACTATTTAACGTACAGAGATTTGCATTCAATGGGAAGAGCTCCACCAGTAATGTCTGGGCAACAAAGGCCTCTTTCTGCTAGGACATACAGCATCGATGGTCCAAATGTAGCCCGACCACAGAGTGCTCGGCCATCGGTAAATGAAATACCAGAAAGAACTATGTCAATTAGTGACTTCAATTACTCACGGACTAGCCCTTCAAAGAGATCAAATCCGAGGGTTAACTCTGAGCACTCTTTATTAGATCCTCCAGGAAAAAGTAAAGTCCCTCATGACTGGAGGGAACAGGTGCTGCGACATATTGAGGCTAAAAAGCTAGAAAAGGTAAAAATAATAATTTTAAAACTTTTCTATTTTTCTGTTACGTGGATATGGGATAAGTTAAATACTCTGTTTTGAACTGCTTTTAATTTCCAGTGCAAATGTACTTCTGGTACTGCCGTAAAAAGGATAAAAGTGTTTTTGATGAATATCTGAGAAACAGTCAAAATGGTAGACTGTAGCTGAACTTTCCCCCCAAAGAAAAAGAAGTCCCTGTTGTGTTTACATCATACTTGCCAGATTAGACCAATTAATTTAGAATACATTATTTAATGTTACATTTACCTGCGAATTGCAAGGCCAGCTCTTTTATGATATGTAATTTTTATTGCAGTATGGTATTTGTATTATGCTAAAATATTCCCTTACACTTCTTGATCATAGATTCATAGAATCATAGAATCATTATGGTTGGAAGGGACCTCCAGAGTCATCAAGTCCAACCTTTGTCCTAGCATTTCTCTAACCACTACACCATATCCTCAAGTGCCACATCTATTCATTCTTTAAACACCTCCAATGTTTCTGCTCTGCCTTCCTCCCCAACCTCCCCATTTCTTCTCTTTAAAAAAAAAAGAAAAGAAAATCAGTAAAAACTGTTTGGAAGTATAGGTCTACAGCTTCAGGTACTGATGAATTCAAAAGCCGTAATTAACATGTATTTGCCTCAAAGCCAATTGTCTTTTGAAGTTGAGTATCTGACATTGTTGAATGAATATTTATTGCTCTGAGATGAGAACACTTAAAAATCTTGTTCATTTCAGGAAATCACAGGCGGTTTTGATATAACTAGAGAAGATGAACAGGATTCTTTATGTACTGTAAATGCTATCAAGAATTTGAGCTGATATGGAGAGATGAGCAATTATATATATCTTCAAAGAATTTGAGTAGAGACTGGAAGAGTGTAATCTATGCTGTCCAGATAAACTGGTTTAAAATATGATCACAAAATAATGGGTAGAATGTCATTAGCCTGATCATATTTCCTTGGAAAGGAAGTGAGCACAGCAGCCAAAATACGTTTTGATTATGCCAGTTAGATGGAATTTCTTTTTTAATTTATTTTGAAAGAAAGTTGCTTAGTTTGTGATTATTATGCTAAATATTTCAGTATCTATGCTAGCTGAAGAAATTTAATTTGAGGTAGTTGCAAAAATTACTTATAGCCTAGCTATAATTTTTCTTTGAAAATCCAAGTATTTGGAGGGGTTGCTTTGCTTTTGTTTGTTTTATGTTGCATAAATTCTGGTGATACAAAGGGATAGATTTTGTGTGTCTTTTGAAGAAGCCTGCACAGCAGCTGCACCTGTTTTTCTGATCCAGCCTAAGTATGACATAAAATATTTCAACTCTTTCACAGTACTGTGCTGTAAGGTGGGGACCTTTTCCCCACAAGGCAGTCACAAACCTCACCATATTCCATGCCTAATAAAAGGTGCATTCTCTGATCCTCTATTCTCCTGGATGCATATATTAACTCTTACATGAAATGACAGAGAAGCAAAAATCCCAGCAATCCCTGAATGCAGAGGGAAGTAAAACTTTGGTGAATCGCTAGTGCAGTTTGTCTATAGCTTGTTCTTGTGTCGTCTACTTTTGACATTTTAGGAACAGTGCATAATACACCAGCGACATCTGTTCAGGTTCTGTAGTAGTGTTGGCACAGGAAACTGATTGTCTGACTTGATTCCCTTTTATATCTGTCCATACTTTCTATCATGATTTACATGTAAACCTTAAATTTTCTTTCGTACTAGAGTGATATGGAATAGCTGCTGTTGAGATCTTAGCTGTGCATCTAATTTAACAGATCTTAGACATCTGTTTTATGTGTGTGTTTCTTTTGTTCCAGCCTTCAAGCATTTTAAAGCAGTTTTTACATAGCAATCTGAGACTTATTTATGGGTTTAAAAGTGAATGTACATGTAATTGCTTATTTCATATTTCTGAGATATGACTGACTTAGAAAAATCTGAATTCTGAAAAATGTAGATATGATCCTACATGACAGCTGGCAGATATGATAACGTGGAAATTCTAGGAATTTACTGGATATTTCTTTATTCTTTGTAATTTTACAGTAATGGCTTCAGTATTTCTGTTTGTAATTAGAAATAAACTGGAGGGTGGGGGTGGCAGGGTGGGGGGTGTTAATCTGTAAATCAGACTTTGAATGTGTTGAAGTCTGAAAAAAATTTCAGTAATTACAGAACTCAAGCACTTAAGAGCAAGCACTCAAGGAACAAGTTAAATTGCAGAGCTCATTTAAGGAACATTTATTGGAAATTGCCTTGACAAAGCTTTCATGGATTTCATGGATTCATCTAGGTGATCCTGCTGGGGGGATGGGACTAAATGATCTTTTGAGGTCACTTCCAGTCCCTAACATTCTGTGATTCTCTGATTTAAAATGGCATTTTGTATTTTAAAGCATGAGAAACAGCACCAACAAAAACAGGTATACAAAATGAATATTTGATTTTTATCTTCCTGCCTGTGGTTATACACAGCACTATGGGTTAATTATTTTTACTGTGACTCTTCTGAGTCTCTTACTGAAATTAATCATGTTTATTATTTCTCTCCTGTGTTTATAAGGAAAGAGGATGTAGTGAGTTTTGGGGGGTTTGTTTTGTTATGGGTTTGATTTTATTTGGGCATTTTCTTTTGATAAGCTCTTGAAGTACTTATTTGTTTTATTTTTATAGATTTTAGTAACTGAAGGGGGTGAACCCACTTAAACAGTGTCTGCTTGCTGGACAGATTGGAAAAGCCAATCCTTGTTTTGTTTATTAGCCCTGTTTAACTGTTACAGATAGGGTGAAAAAAAAACCAAACACTTTAGAGTTTAATTTGCATGAGAAGAGATATTAGGATAGTTTTAAATCCAGGAAAAATAATTAACAATGTTTTCCAGCCAAGTAACCAGCATTTGTAATCCCTTTGACAAGCTTTAAGGGAGGATACATAGATCAACTAAAATTACCCACCTCGCTGAAGGAAGGTGCAAACAGTTCATGAGATCATCTATAAATAGAAATTTTGCTTAGATTCGGGAGACAATTTGCTTACCTGATGCAAAGCATATATAATGAAAAGAGCTTATTTAAATCTCAAACTGCTCTCTAGTGGTTATATATTTAAGGTTTTGGAAAGCATGCAGTCAATTGTGCCCCATGCCTAACCTTGTGAATTTAGTGCACAGGTGAGTTTTTAAGAACAGTAATCTTTTTCAGCATCTTTTTTGTTTTGAGTGTGACTTGCAAATTTTGCTACCCAATGTGTCATAGTAGTCTTCTGTAGTAGTCTTTTTGAAAGTTCATTTAGGAATTTAAATTACAATACTGCCTGCATAACACAAATTTTACTGTGTGGTTAAGGAATTTCACATCTGTAGATTGCCATAATAAACAGTTATCTACAAATATCTGTTACATTTCTGTGTACAGAGTAGGCAGAAAAAGTTACTGGGTCTGACTGTCCTTTTCTTGTAATATGTATATGTTCTTTTGGTGTTGTGGATCTCTTGGAAGTTATCAGGTGTGTGTTCGCTTTCAATTCTAATTTCATCTGAAATTAAATCCTTTACTTTTTTAATCTACTTTATCTACTACTATTTATCTAAAATGGCAGAGCTTTCTGAGAAGAGGTCGTAAAGTTTGATTCCTACTTTCCAATTCAGAAATCAGAATAGGTGGTTTTATACTCAAAGTTGCAAGTGTACAGTGCCTTATTAAAAGAAAAAAGTCCAAATGTTTCAATATTGATATAGAATCACTGTTTTAATCAAAGTTTGAAAGTCTTTCTTGAATTCATTTTTACACTACATCTTCTTCATAGGAATTATGTCACTTATTGAAGATATATATTTTCCCAGGATCAGAAACCTAAATTCATGCCTTCTCTTGTCCTGTCTTGTGACTTAAGAATAGTTTCATGATGTTTAAGTTCTTCTTCTTTGGGATAAACTAGTATTTTGAAAGAATTCTATCAGATTTCAATTTTTTCTATTTTATTTTTTTTTGCTTGTGTACTTTTATTCCAGAAGTCTTAATGCATTCATTTTAGGAATTTCAAGTGTTCCAGAATACCCTGAGCAAACTTTTTCTAAAGAATTTTAGGTAGTCAAGGTGGAAATGAAAAGTACATGGATTTCTAGATATTTAATGTAGACTCAAAGGGATAACTGATGTCCACCTTTAGCTGGCAATTGATTCCAAGTACTGTTAAATAAATAAATAAGGCAAACATTTAGGCTTGCAATTAAGTTACTAGCTAAGGCTGTTCTAAGATAAGAAGGATGTAGAATCTTGTTCCATGCAGATACTTGAATTTTATTAGCTCCTGCTCTATACCAAAATTTCATGGATTGCTGTGACAGATTCCAGCCAATCTTAAAATTGCAACAGTATTATCCAATAGAAATTATCCCCAGGTAAATTCCACCGTTATTATCTTGCACCTAAGTAAATGTGTTAAGGCACTTCAGTTTCCAAAAAAAGACGCTATTGAAATCTGAAATTGTTAATTCTCTTGTAAACTACAAAATGGAGACTGATGTTCTGACTCTTAGCATTCAAAAAGATTATAAGCAAACCCCAAAATTATGCTTCTAGCTGCCTGCATCTAAACATTAGAGGCTGATTTTGACTACAAGTCCTGATTTATATGCTGAACACTTCTTTGTTTTTTTTTTTACTTTGTACATAGCCATTTTTTCTTGATGTATCATAGCTTTTAATATGTGTTCGTATTTCTTCACAGCTGAATAACTGTTTTCTAGTAAACTTAACTGTCAGAAAAATATAGTGGAACATGGCATGTATGTATCAGTTCAGAGCAATTGAAATGAGATTTCTGAAACCACAAATATTTGAATTATCATTTTTTCAAGCCATTCTCCCCTGAGACACTGTAGCAAGTTGAGTGGAGAAAGAGTTGGTACTTGGAATTAACACTCATACAACACTCTGAAATTTAGACCATATGTTTATTCCATATTTAATTTTTAACAAATTGGAATTAAAAATCAGGGGGTTTAATGGCAATGGTTTATTCAGATTTCCAAAAGTGTCTTCTGTGGTGCAACAGTCTTCAGGAATCTTGTGCAGAAATATACAACCTTCATCCTGCTCATATTGAGAGGCAAAATTAAGAGGAATTCAGTTCATGCTCCAAATACCTCAGTTTCTCTCTTCACATATGAAAATAGGTAGAGAAAATAGACAAGTCTTTCTAGATTTGTCACTAGGATTCTCATTTTGTCTTAATCTAAAACTTTCTTACAACTCCATGTAATTTTAATTAGAATTTGCTCTGTACAGTTTGCATTCTGGGTTCCTTCTAAGTTAGTGTTTAGACACTGTGCCCAAGGTAGAGAAGGAGGAAAATGGTGTTTGCAATACTTCTCATGTTTTCCCTACACCAACTGCACAATCATTTTTTTGCACTTAGGAAAAAGTGAAAAATCTCTACCAAGAAAAGAGATTTTATAAACCCTTGAATAAAACTGCTCTCAGGCTGTGTAATCATCTTGAAGCTCACTAAACTGAGTGAACTGAAATCTTAATTCCTAATGGACAAGTTTGTGTCTCTACAGATTGTAGGAAATTTTTGCCTCCTATTGCAGGTCTTCAATTGTAAATACAAATCTGGATTTAGATTGTCACTATTTGTTGACCATCTGTTTGGATCTTTGTAAGAGAAGAGTGAATCCAGTGGATCTAGGGATCTTCATAGTAAGATGGTCTGTTAGAAACACTTACAGAAGACAAATTCTAGTCTCATCGTGTATTGCTTCTATTTTTATCTTTTTGCCGCTTACAGAAGATAGAGAGATGTAGGAGCCTCTGAGAGGATCTTGTCTGGCTTTCACAGTTTCATCTTGGTGTTTAGCCTGAAACTTAGAGGAGCAGTAAGCTCAAACCGAATATTTAGTAAAGAGGGACTTGAATGTCAAGCAGCCTTCCTGTCCCAAGTCGGGGAAGGACTCTGAAGACTTGTCTGGAAGTGTGAAAAATCCATTGACTAGAGAACAGGGTAAATGTGGAAGAGGAGCATGAAGAAAGCTCACTGTGCCATTGAGTGAGGGGCTGTCCAACAGCCTTGGCCAAGCAAAGCCAAGTGTTGTCAGTAAATACTGTTTTCCAAGGGAGTTTTCATTGACTGTAATACCAGAGCGTCTGAGGAGTATGAATATGTGGAGGGCTATGGCTTCGATTATTAACCTAGTTTCAGTTTCACAAGATTAAGCTAGTATGAAAGATCAAATATCTGCCTGAGGGCTAGTGGCTGTTTCCAAAATCAGATTACTATGTGTAGTCAATAAACACCAAAATGTATTCATTGATGTAGGAGTTTTGCAGTGTCTTAGTCAAATTATACATATTTTGAACTTTCTCTTTCTTTTACTTAGAAAACTTAGAAACTTTATAGAAGAATCCAAACACTTTGAATTTGCTGGGTTTTGAAGCTTTGTGATGCATTTTTTACTATGATAATATTTTTGCATGGGTCTTTCTCACTTTTTCAGCATAGATGTGTTTCATTGGTCAGGTGGCACACGGGTGATTTTGTGCAATCTTTTCCTTTTGTTTTGTTCTTACAACTACAAAAGTCCGTGGTGGCAAGATGGTAACATCCACTGCTTTCTTTCTGTTACCCTTGCCAATATAACTGAGGTCATGTATGCAAGGTGTAATGAAGCTCAAAACAGAACCACTATCACTTCTGGCCTTGAGCTCATGTTCCCTGTTTGGTTGCCTACAGTGACACAGGAGTGGACTCCCAAGTTTTCTTTTGAGCTTCTTTTTCTTTAAATGAGGGTCATTCACATTCTTAATGAAGTGTCACTGGAATGCATTGAAGATGTTGACAGCATTGCAATAGTAAGAAAACCTGGTCAAACACATCTCTGGCTCTGTAAATTTTTGTTTGTACTGTACCAGTAATAAGGGGGAAAAATGAGACAAAATAATAGCTGGTAATTAGATAGTTTTCCACAGGTGTTTATCTTGACTGCCAACTTCTCTTTCTATATCATATTTGATGTGTTGTAAATTTGATGAAAACCTCGAAATGTTGGTGAGCTGTGCACCTTCGTTGTTTTTTCCAGACACAGGAACCTTTGAATGACTTTATTTACATGTAATTCTGCATGTTAACTGCTGATTGCGTGCTGATTTACAGTAAATAAAGATAAATATGGGGCATTGAGTTGTGTTTTATACAGTGGTACTGTTCTTGCATGTTTTTTTTTTATCTTGCATGACAATGGAATATGTTTGTATTAGTCTATGTATAACATGTCTTGTGGTTTATGCATGCTGCACTAATCTCTGTGTTAAATCTGTCCCCTCTTTATTCAGAGCATGCTGTCTAGGTCCTTTAATTCCAATTATGCTGCAGTTAGCAGCTTTCACTATGGCAGCTCTAGGGATCTGCATGGCAGCCAGGGTAGTGTTGCCTTGAGTGTTGCAGACGGAAGAGGTTCTGGTGTGCACATTGTTCGAGTGAGTACCTAAAGGAGACTACTGCAATACACGGAGGGGGAAAAAATAGACTATGCAAGGTGTCCTTAAAAAAAGAGATATCCTTTTATATATGGACAGTGCTTTCAATAAAAAGAATACCGTTTATATTCAGGGTTTTTTTTTTAATAGGCATTACATCAAATACTTTGCCTTCACTTCATATGCCTTAAACTTTTTGCAAGGCTTTTCAATTTAATGCCGCAAAGTTGAGTTTTCTAATTGGCTTTTAGAGATAGAAAAACTGTCTGGTTTCACTGTACATATGTAAATGAGATTACTATTCTGAATTTAACCTAGGTTAATAAAGGTTTGAACAAAATCTTGTTATGCTTTTTCCTGCCCCAAACATACTCTTGATGACGTAAACTGTACTGTAAGATACTGTAGGCATTCAAGAAAACTAATATTTCAGTTTGTAAGAAAATGTGAGAAAATTACTTAACTCTGAGCATCCTGAGTGATATTACGGTATCCATAGGTAGCAGGATAAAGTCAGCAGAAGACTTCTTTAAACCTTACGAATCCTTGAGGAGGCAGTTCTTAGCATTTGTTGATTTTCTCAGTTAATTGGTGATCAAAGACACCTTTGCAGTTACTAGTTTTTGTAGAGATCCATCGATATTTTGTGGGTGTGGTGTCTTGTCTAGTAAGATTTTATACATAAACAATGTACTAGTTAATCAGAGAAGATAAAGAACAGTAAAGCCCTGAAAATGTTTTATCCCGGGCTTCTTATGAGAATTTTTTAGTTTGAATTCTATGAAGACAGTCATCTTTACTGCTTTATTCTGTTTAAAGCATCCGCAGGCTTCTACTCCAGGAGACCAATGCCAAGATGAAGTATTCATTTCAGGACAGCAGAATTACTCATCTGCCACACTTAGTCTCAAAGATGTTCCTCCAGACAGCATGAAGAAAATAGCTGTGCAGGTAATTATCTACATGACACTATGGACAGGATACGTTTATGATTATTTGTAGTAAAATTTTTGTTATTGATAGTATAAATGTGTGTTGGGATAGCAGTTGGAACTGGAGGTTATTTAAAATGTAATACCCAGATAGCAATGGTGGTATAAATGAAACAACATCCTCTTTTGGAAGACAAAATAGTTGGCTCTGTGAAGGGGCATAGTTCTCATTTTTCTTCAGCAGGGACTTTAAAAGAAGAAATTCGCAGCAAAAGACGTAAGTTACAAGTGGAAATTGGAATATGGCAGATGATGTCAGGAAGGCAATCTGAAGCTGATTAAACCATTTGAAGAACAAACTTGAAATCTATTGTGATGAAATTCTGATGATAAACTAGAATTTGTAGGAGACATTCTGTATTCATCTCTTAAGGACCATCTATACAGGCAGGACTTAATAAAATAAAACTAAGTGGATGCTTGTAAATTATTATGATGCAGCAAATGGTTTTCTTTTTATAACTTTAGAAATGCAACTGAAATTTCTGCAGACATGGGATATTGGGAATTTGCATAGCTATTAATACCTGTTGCCTATGTAACTCTGCTTCTGGCAGTGGGAAAAAAAAAAAAAGGTTTTCCTGTCATGCTTTAGGTTTTTAGAAATGGTAGGAGGAAATCATGTAAATTTGATACATCTAATCTGTAAATAAGTGTAAAAAATGATATATTATCTTACATTACCCTTTCTCAGAAACACTTTGATGTATAAAACTCACTGTAACAGAATAGGTCCTGGTATGTGTCCACTTACATAGCATGGTTAAAGGATGATGTTTGCACACTTCAGTTATTTATAATATTAAGGGGGTATTTTAATATACTTGTATCCAATAACTGATGGGTTAATGGTGGCAGGCAGAAGTCAGTAACTCAAGCCTGTGGCATTTGTAGAATGTGGGAATCATACAGACAGATGTGCCTGCTTAGGCTGGGGAAGAACGTGAGGCATATAGGAAGGGAAGGAAAGGATGTTCATCTCAAAGTAGAGCTGAACAGTAGCTCTGAGTCTTCGGTAAGAAACAGTCATCTTCAGTGTCATTCCTAGTGAGGTGGTTTGAATACACTGTATGTCTTGACAGTTGTGTACCTGTTTGTCATCATTAGACTTATCAAATCGCTGACAGATGTGTTAACAAAAGAATAATGTCTCTTAGAAATATCATTACGGTTTTGATACTGAAACCTTGAACTTGTATGTGAATTTGCTCAGAAGATTTTCTCACAGTCACCAGAAATCTGCGAGCTGGGTGGGATTTTTATTTTTTTTTAATGTTGTATGACCTACTGGGAATTGATGCAAAATCTCTACAATAAAAGTGCAAATTATAACGATATCAACGAAGTGTTGATACTGTCAGTTGCACTGCTAGAAAATAATGGTTGGGATAACTCAGTGAAACAAGTCCTAAAAACAAAGACTGTCTATTCTAGTATATTAGCACTCAAAGTAAGTTCTTGTTTTTCAGATTTGTTCTCAGTAGGTCAGAGATGATGACTCTAAAGAAAATTCAGTATAATTGTGTATGATCCAGTTAGTAATGTTCCTAAATTAAAAACAGTCAAGTATGAGAAATACTGAAATAATAAAGGAGGAATTGAGAATTGCTCCTTATAACATGTATGACATTCAGTATTCATGTTTTATTCAGATACCTTTGACAAATGGACAGATGTGCCAGCCTCAGAGACCTCAGACAAACTACAGCCAAGTCCATCATCTCCCTCCTCAATCATCAGTAGCAAGACATCCATCTAGAGAGCAATTAATTGATTATCTGATGTTGAAAGTTGCCCACCAGCCTCCCTATACCCAGTCCCAGTGTTCTCACAGACAAAGCCATGAGTTGGCAAAGCAAGAGGTAAAAATCTAACTTGGTGATACGACATCTGTGGGTCAGTAGCAGTGAATTGTTAGATTGTTTTCATTTAGTACCATATTTCTCCATGGATGGTGACAGAAATCATGTAGTGACTTATCTGCAGCTTGTGGAGAGACAGCACTATCTCAGTGCAGTTCCACTGCTGAAATTATGCATTCCTTCTAGTTTTGAGCTCTTTTTACTGTTCATAGTGTAAATTTTAAGAGGGAATTGTTGTAGATTTTTAACAAAATGTACCAGAAACTTAAACTTGCATCTTTTTTCTGAGCTAGAAATTTATGTCTCATCTACATTGATTGATCACCAAATCATTACTTATTTAGTAACTAAAAAAACACAAAGCAGCAGTGCAGCTTAGAGTACTTTGCATGTATTCATTACCATCCAGATTGGTTTAAAAACCTGCAAATGCAGAAGTGTGCATCCATAAACAAAAGCCAGGATAAAAAAAATGTGAGCACCTGATGCATGCATGATAATTATAATTTGTATTTATGATAGACAGATGTGGGTAAGAAATTCTTATACGATTTAATGGCTCTTTCGTTGTGGTAGCCTTCTTTCTGCTCTTAGATACAGGATGTTGCCTCTATTATTCCAGGTTTTCTGAGAAAATACTGAGAACAACATTGTCATTCTGTGATAGAGTGATAATGTCCACTTTTTGTGTAAAATTAACTTTTCTAGTCAACTATTCTGGCAAGAGAAAGGGGAGACAGTGTTGGCTATGTAGAACTTGGAGGAAAAGTAGGAACAAGGTTTCATTTTTAAAATTAAACTAGAAGTAGCAAAGACATAGGAGGAACAGGTTCTTTCATGGGAAGATGTCTCTTTGCTGGGGGGGCATTACATTAATTTGCATAATATAAAAATATCTTTCAATTTAAATGAACTATGGTTATAATAATAGTGATATTGGAGTAAAACTTACGTACAATGATACATGATGCCATTCTTTTGGAATTTTGTTCTGAGTTAACATTATAAGATACAATAATTCTCTTGAACTGTGACAAATACTTTCTTTGAGGGTTTGTTTAGTTGTTTGGGTTTTTTTCATTTAAAGCTTTTGTTCAACTGAATTCCTTAGTAATTATTTCATTACAGTAGCTTTGAATGCAGATTTTCATCCAGTTTATCTAACTTTGATTCTAACTACTTAGATTCGAGTGCGAATTGACAAGGATCCAGAACTTGGATTTAGTATATCGGGAGGAGTTGGTGGAAGAGGGAATCCATTCAAACCTGAAGATGATGTGAGTACTTTAAACTAATGTTTATTAAAATCAGTCTGATTAATAATGTTTCTAGTGTTTAGCAATGGGGGAGGGAAGTATATGTATTCCCAAAACCACTAACTCTAGGACTGGAGGGGAGAAAACTGGGGGCAAGTGATACAGAAAATCAAGGTGGTAGGTGACCTCAGTGGTCACGTGACAACACAGTTCCAGATTTGAGACAGAAAATTACAGAGTTTACAATTAGGAAGCCTCTTAAAAGAGAACATGATTTAGCCCATAGCATTATTTCTAGTGGTTGGTAATTCATCTTGACATACACATCTGTCGAGTTAAACACGGACAGATCAGAATTTGCCCTTCAGTAGTCCTTTAAAGGCAATTCTTAGGATTTTAACAACAGAAGGGGAAGGCAGTCACAAAAGTCAGTAGACCTGTAGAGTAATACTGCATTCTCTTCTACAGAGGATGGAAAATTGAAAAAATGCTTTGAATTACATCTGTTTCGTGCTGCCTTACAATTATGAAATAAGTTGTCAAAAATGTTCTCCATCTCTTGTTTTTCAAGGGTATATTTGTAACCAGAGTGCAACCAGAAGGACCAGCATCTAAGTTGTTGCAGCCTGGAGATAAAATAATTCAGGTACTGTGGTCACCTAGTTAATTAGCCTTTGTAATATACCAGTTCATTTTTAGTTTGCACCTTTTCTAAGAGCAGAATGTTTAATTTTTAGCTAGATTACCAGTATCTTTTCCAGAATAATTCTTACATGCTGGCATGATGCTTTTAATTTTTCTACCACACATGGTTGGGATAGGTGATACAGGCAGAAGCATTAATCAATTAAATCATTTTTTCAAACTCTGAACATTTTCCACATTTTAGTGGGAGGTGTACCAGCCTGTGGTAGGGGGGTTGGAACTACATGATCTTTAAGGTCCCTTCCAACCTAAACCATTCTATGATTTGAGAGAAAAAAAAACCCACAAAAAACAAGGCCTAACCTTGTCATTCAAGATTAACAATGAGCATTTAATTTGACTTTAATATCATTCGGTTATTTAACTTCTGGTCATTCACATGCAGTGTTCTGAATAATGTTTTGTCTGAACACCAGCAGCTGCTCCTCACAACCTCTCTCCACACCTGCACCTTGCTGTTACATCCTTCTCCCTCCCACAGTTCCTGCCAGTCTTTGCTGCCTCTCCCCCAGCTGACAGGCTGGACAGGCACAAGCACTGGCAGAAGCTGCCTCTGGGCTGGCTGACACCTGGCTGGTCACAGCATGTACCTCCTGGCTACCCCATCTGCTGCAGGTAAGCCAAGTATGTTGCTTCAGGAGCCATACTGGGCTGCAGCTATGAGATTTTTTTCTGTAGAACTCATTACCTTTCAGACATCTCCTGAATCAGATTTGTTTGATGTTTTCTAATGAGCTCCTAAGCTATTAGGGGAGAGGTCAGGGAAATGGACTAACAGGACTTTTGAACAGTGCTGTAGCCACCCTTAAAGTTGCAGAGGTTGTTAAAAATGATTAATTATTCACAGCTTTACTGGTGGGAATGTTGACAGTCCTGACTCCGCTGCATTTCAGTTTTCTATAAACAAACAAATCCAACAAAAAAAAATTAGTATCTCTATTTATTATATTAGTATCTCTACACAGCATCCTGTGAACAGTTTTCTAAAACAAAGCCAAACTGGAAACACTACCTTTCATTTGAAGATCAGGCTAAGCCAAAAAGCACACAAGAAAACAAAACTGAGAACAAATTGTTCCAGCTAAGGGATGGATTGGTTTTGAGCATGGTACGTAAGTCTGTGCTTGTTCTTCCTCACTGGGGAGAGAAAGATCCTGGTCATCTTGCTGATGACTTCTAGATGACTTCAAGGCATGGGGGTAACCTTCCAACACACCATACAGGAACAAGAAGCATGTTAAACCTTTGAAAACACTGGTAGCATATTTGTTACATATTTATAGAGTGGAACATGTGTGAAAGGTGACTTTTGTCTTACTGGTTTATTCCTGTCTTTATGGAATATCATTTTTCTGCCTGATATTTACAGTGAAGTTTCCTTTTGTCATATTGGCACTGTTTAGGTTTTGTTCCTTGTTTAATGAGGAATTCATAGTTTGAAGAAGAGCTAAAAAGAAGTTGCATCTGCATGCTTAGACAATTATAGCCTGTTTCATTTCTCGTAACTAACAATATTTTTTTATGTGTGTAACAGCATGTTCTTTATACCTATGATGATCCCAGTGATGATGGTCACACTCTGTCTTGTTTCCACTTAGACAATTTCTGCAGTTTTTGCCTGAATAGCATCTCTCTCTCCCCCAAAATGGCCTTGCTATTGCTTGATTTTGCAAAGTTTTCTGTAAAACATGCATTAGGCGTGCACATTATAATGTGTCTAACACGTATGTCTAATAAAAATAATTTACATCATCAGTGACTAGATAATTGTATGTAAGTCTTAAGATGCTGTTGTGTATTAGGTTGAGAGCTAGGACATTCTGTACAGATGATTTGGAACAACTATTGCCACTTCTGCTCTCCGAGCAGTCTATACATAAATCTCACAACCCTAGACCGATTTGGAAACCACCGCCTTTGCAACAAAGCATTCAGCTGGTAGCAACAGCAAGTGTTCAGTGATAAGGAACTGCAAATCCAGAATGGCACAGCGAAGGCACAGAATGTACAACCAGTTCTCTCTGTCACCGTGTAAAGGGCATCTGAGGGAGAAAGGTGGGGAGCACAGCTGACAATGTTGTTTAGAGTGATAGAAAATTTGAGCTGGGGCTGTACCTCAGGAGGTCTCACACCCTAGAATGGCTCCCAGTGCCATTAGTGTTTTTGTCAAAGGCTTCAATATTTTAATTCATCACAAATGCCATTTCTAATATTCTGATATTTGAACTGGGATGTAACATCTGCATTTGCTTGTTTTTTGGTGTGGCTTTATTAAGGCTGATGAATTAGATGTCTGATGTTAATGATTTAAAGTTCAGTTTTCTCTTTTGATTATCTGCAATAGCTTTGGGGCAAAATTCTTCCAGGGCTAACACAGTCATTTAAATTCTAGTAGCATACAGGTACATGTTCAACACACATCAACAACGTAATCTTCAAATCTGCAGTGTTTTATTGTCTGCATTGATACAGAATCTGGTTATTTTAAACCTTAAAGATTAAATAGCATGACATACAAGACATGTTTCACTAATATGGCATATGAGACTGTAATTTTCAATTTTAAATATTTCTTTTTAGGCCAATGGATACAGCTTCATCAATATTGATCACGGACAAGCAGTATCTTTGCTAAAGACTTTTCAGAATGCAGTGGAACTCATCATTGTGCGAGAAGTTCCTTCCTAAATACTGTGGATTGTGGGGATAAGCCAGCAGAATTCACTGAAAGACTTATGGGAAACTGAATATTTTGCCTATTTTTATATATGAAAGGAACTTGAAAAGAATTATGATCAAAATTTGTACAGGAAATACTGAACTTGTGCTTAAAGGGGGAAAAACCACTGTATAGAACATACAGGGAATTACTTTGGAAATGCATATGGTGAATAAACTTGTTTTTAAGCATTATAGCAATCTAAGAATCACTCCTTCAAGAACAAACCTGTGTTTTGGTTTTTTTTGTACAGATGGTAGGTTTATTTTTGGATAATTCATACACGTTACTAAACTTTGTGCAAGGCTTTGCAAAGCCTTGGTTGTAGCCAGTGGACAGATGGCAGTGCTGTCTGTCCTGTAGCTGTTTATTGCCTTTATTTTTATTCACCAGATATTAGTGTGTTATGCTGAAACCACTTCTGTAGATACAGACAGGATATATGAAATGTTGGATTTGCTATGTGCACATTGTATAGATGAATGGGTAGATGGAAGGTGGTGCTGGTTGGACAGAATAAAGGTCAGGTGAAACAGCTATCTGCTATCTAAATCTGGAATGAGGAAAGAAGAAAAAAAGTGTTTAGTTCTGGAGTGTATGTCTACCAATAGAAAATGCAATAAAAGCTTATAGTGTTTTTTAGGAAGACTGTAACTAAAACTTTCTGATACTCTACAGGATTTGTTCTTAATGGAGTCACTGAATATTCATTTTCCACACGTGATTCATGTTTAGTTGGGTTTTTGCATACACATTTTTTTTTTCAGCCGTACCATGGAAATGTGCCCAGAGGTTTTTCTCTGTTGTGGAAATCCCCAGTTTTGTGCAAATGGTGATACTTTTGTCCTTATAAAAAGTATTCCATTTTAACCTTACAGATTTAAAAAATGAAACTGAAATGGCCAGTTTTTAAGGTTGTTGCCTGTAATAAATATTTAAACAAACACAAAGCAAATGATGCAGGAAGAGTTATGAAAGACATCTGGATTTTCTTTGGCCTTTACATTGCCTTGTTAATCAAAAAGGAAACCATACGTATGGAGCTAGGTAACCAAAGCAAGTCTGTGAAACTTCGAACAGTGATGGAGAGATGCTGGGGAGAGCAGAGGGAGGGTGTACTTACAACCCACCAGTTTGTAATGAAGTTTCTTAAAGGGCTGTTCCTACAGGTAACATTAAATGTGAACTAGACACTTCAGA
>WUAM01000107.1:30122312-30137441 GCA_024336885.1 Actenoides hombroni | reverse complement strand
GGACGCCCTGTCTCTGTTTTTATTTATTTTGCTTTCTTTCCTTTGTTTCTTTTATTTTTATTTTTATTTTATTTTGTCCCCTTTTTTTGTTTTGTTCTGTTAAATCTCTTTCCCTTGTACTTGTGAACTGGTACTTCAGTTCTGTAAAAATGGTGTTTTGTAAAGGGTTCACAGTGTTTCATTTTGAAGTTGACCTGAAGCTGCTTATGAATGGTGGATGGTGTACACAGAATTTACAACAGAATTGATTTTTATGCTGTGAAACAGATAAATTTGATTTGGAATGCATTTAAGCATCTAAATTCAAGAGATGAGCACATTGTGTCAGAACACAGGAATAGTGAAAAATACCTGTTTGAAGATACATTCTTTCATATCTAATGCTTTATGAGTTTATCGTGGAAAAGGACAGTTGAAACACTTCTTCTGAAGAAATTAACTTTACAAAGTCAAGGCGTGATCTTTCTCTGCTATTTTTCCTCTTCTCGGCAGAGTAGTTTCATTTTAGGTTGCATGGTCTGTTTAAAAGAAGGCTTACTCTTTATGTTCAATACAAAGAGTTTAATTATTTCTGAAATTGGACTTTCATGAATATTGAATGTCATGAAATACTTGTTTGCTTCTGATGAAATCTTGCTCCAGTGAGGTCAATGGCAGTAAGATTTCGTCCTGTTGTTGTAACTTTCAGAAATAACTGTTTACCACTCATAAGTACAAATGCAGCCTGAAGTTTTGGTTGGAATGTGTTATGTGAGACATACTGTCTTTTAACACTGTTATTTGTGGAAAGATTGAATAAGTTCAGTGTGCGTGTGTGTGTGTATGTGTATATTGCACTTTGACATGCTCCAGTAGTGGTTATTTCAAGAAGAGGGTCTTTTTTTTTAAGAAAAAAAGAAAGAAAGAAAGAAAACAAAGAAAGAAAGAAAAAAAAGTGTCTTCTCGGTCATCTCACAATCTCAGAAGCCCTGGCAGTTCATGCTGGAGTGATTGAGAAGGTTCTCATCCCTAAATGATGTTCTCACTTCTTGTGAAACGGAAGCCCTGAAACAGAAGTGGTGGACCAGGTGGTGTGTCTAGTCCTCATACTTTGAGCTTCCCAGCCAGCTGCACTGGGATCAATTGGTTTCACTCTGGTAATGCACCAGGCTGTGCATTGCAGCTGGGAAGAGCTTTGCTTTGTGATATCTGTTGGATTTAGCTGTGGCATTTGAGGTAGTTACCAGTAGGTGTAATCTCTTTAATCAGTGCTGCTAAATCAAATAAGAGTCATTAATTGGATCACACAGACATCAATGTATTTGTAAGCGTGCATTTAAAATAGCAGAAAAATAACAATTCCTTTAATTATGTTTAGAGTAGATGTGAACTGTAAGTATATTTAAAACAAGCAAACTTACTTCAGAAACAGTGTTGGGGGAGAGATTAACCTTGTAGTTTCAGTACACAGAGTAGGAATTTATTTTTTTTTCTGAGCACTTGGAGAGGGATAAAAATACTGTGATTAGTACTTGCTTAATGCAGATACTTCTATTCAGCATTTAGCAAAATGGATTCTGTTGTGGACTAGGTTGACTAGGGCTCTTAAGCACTTTGATGATACAAAAAAGCAAGCATCATAACTGATATTTAGGGCAACTGTACATTTCCTAAGAAGTATAAGGTGTCTCTAGGCAATGCAGAGGTAATCTACATCTGCTTCCAGATTCCTTTGCAAAGTGAAGAATCAGTAAATACATGATGATAGAATCTGTAGTTTACTAAATGCAAGAGCTTCTAAGAAGTCTTTCTATGGATTTGGTATAGATATGGCATATTTATTTAGTCTGTTTCTGTCATTAGAAAATAAATATCTTTACCTCACTTCCATTCAGCTTCTAAATACCATGAGTTTAAAAAACAAAACTGTTGAAGTCTCCTAACTTCTTGTGTCATAACCCACACGTTTTGTTTTATCTTTGTGGGCTTATATTCCCTTATAAATAAATTAATGGAGATAAAACTCCAAAACTTAAAGCCTGTAACTTGTGAGGTTCACATATTTTTTCTTTTTTCAAAACTGTAAAGAACAGATGAGTAAATTTGCAAGATACTTCAGATTTTCTCTTTTTTTCCCTGCAACAGTTTACTTCCTATAGAGTTGTTAATAAATTAGACCTGGTCTTAAAAACTGGAGAAGGATCTTTCAAAAAAGATTGTTTCTTTGAATATACAGGCAAAGTTTCAGGGTTCTGTCTTTAGAGATAGATCCATTCTCATTCTTGAATGAAATAAATGGGTCTTTGTTTGTGGCATGGAATTGACCAACTAGATTTTGTATTTAAAATACAACATTACAGTGTTGAAGGACCCAAGTATTCTGAAAATAATGCTGCTAACTTTAGCGTTTAGATAAGCATGTTACTCATTCTTTGATCACTATAATTGTGCACTTAATTGAAAGTGTCCAGTGGATTCCTTGAGCAACATTTGAGCAAATGAGTAATTCCAGTTATTTCAGTAGGATGACCCATATAATTGAAGTTTAGGCTTGTATTTAAGTACCTTTCTGAACTTGACTCATTGTCTGTTTAGTTATGTGCCTAACTCAGCTCCTCTTTAAAATGGCTAAATGCCTAAAGATCTCTTCAGTTTGTCTGTTTAAGTGTATATTGAATTGGCTGTATGTAAGTGCATATGTAAATTGGGCATATACTTATGTACGTTACTGACCAAGGATCTAAACTAGACTGCAGACACTACTTCAGGAGCCATTTCTGGCGTTGGATTTACTTGAGTTGTGTCTGTTGATCCTGTAGAAACCTGCATGAGCATCTAGTTAATTGCAAGATGCTAACTGTTCATGGTAGGGTCTTGTTCATTAGTCACTTGAAAACACTTAATTATTTAGATTTTCAGAAGAACCAGTACATAATTTTATGCCTAGTTTGCATGCACAGCTGCTGGAACTGTGTATTTGATAGCCTTTTAGTTAGCTACGTATTAGGCAGGATGTGCAGCAAAGTACCAGATACTCATAAGCAGTCAGGCAGATCAGGTAGACGTCTCGTTGCATGTCTGACTTCAAAATGAGATCTGTAAAGAGTGATGAACATTGTGATAATGACTCAGATTCATGCATGTTTTTTAAAAAGCGCTGGAAGTCATTATTGCACCGTTAATTCTTAAGTGCTAATAATTTTCCTATTTTTCTCCTTTAGATAGCAAAATCAAGTGGTTTGTTACATGTTAAGGAGCAAGGTGCCTCAAAATTTAACATAAATAAAATAAATGTAAATAGGAAGCATGAGGAAAAAATGGGTACTGTTATTTTATCTTTTTTCTATTCCACCCATGCTACATATAAATTAAGTTTAATTTAGATTTATTTTGTCCTTTGGTCATATCCAGCTGTAACCCAGATCTCCAGATCTGTAGAATAGGTTTGCAACACTTTTTTCTTCATTATTTTTTTTATATAGTATGTTTCCGATGGGGTCTGTTAGAACTCATATAGCTAAAACTGCACTTCGTTATGAAACCTACCTCATATTTAGCTTTTTGATAAGAATAATTATATATTGATTTTTACATCCTGGAGTTAGGGGGTTTATAGTTAAAACATACACAGTTTGAACCAAAGCAGTAAAAGCCACTGGCATAGTATTTGTATATAGCTTGACTTCTAAAACAATGTTTAAATAAATGCATTTACTTCATTAAAGTCCATGGAGTAATACCAGAGAGCTCAGTTTGATAGCATATATACAGTTGTGCCAGTAATTTTGAATAGATCATAGTTGCCTAGTATAATTAGAACTTGTTTTTCTAGTTTTTCAGTTTAGTGTTTAATGCTTGTATCGGTTTACATCCCTCTGTATTTCAAATGTAGAGTGTACATTTAATTGTAGTCATAAGTGTTCAGCTATTAAATCTTTTGATTTTTGAAGATTTTTTTGGGGTTCATTTAGCAGTCTAATTGAGACGAATGTTTAATGAAACCTGCATTTAATTCTGATAAGACATTACTTAAATTTTTAACATGCTGGGGGATATAATATGGTTGAAATAGTAGGAAACATATATTTTGGGGAAGTGTAGCTTGCTTAGCTGATTAGTTATGATTTTCTTAATCTCAGTAAATTCAAAGCCAATTTATCAAAGTTTCAGATAAACTGACATGACCTAGAATGTGAGACAGTACAAATCTAAATTTTTTTTCCTGCCCTTCTCTCCTCAACCTCCAACTACACTTGCAGTATATATCGTGTGGAGTCACAGTAGTTCAGTAGTTTTTATTTTATTTTTATTAATTTTTACATCCTAAGTAGGTAGCACCAGAGGAATTAAAAAAAAAAAACCCAACAGAAAACCACAAATTTCAGTTAGCACATACTTTGTCTCTTTTTTTTTTCTTTTTTTTTTTTTTTTTACCTTTTTTTTTCTTTTACTGATTTGGTTATTTGCCATTTCTGGGGATTAAACTTTAAAAAATGTTCTTCTTTTCTGTATCTGATGTTCTGTGTGCTATTAGTGATGCAGCCAACACGAACGGTTGTCATGTGTAAAACAACTTTCGATCACCGCGAAAACATCGCCCTGGGAAAGCGTCCATGCTTGATATCGTTTGGTTCATGAACGTTAAGTTTCCAGTACAGGTGACCCATAGCTCAAAGTGTTAAATAATTGTATACATTATTCAGTTTTTAAAATAATAATCCATTAATGAGATTTCTAGTCTTTGAAGTTTTGCTCACTTTTGTTTTTCCTAGTAGAGCAGGGTAAAAGGAAAAACTTAAGTTCTTATTTGTTTCTTTGTAAGGATCTGGTAGATAGATTCATTATTATTTATTACATTTTTAAATGCAAGGGTAATTTTAAAATCATAGAAAGAGTAACATCTGTGTAGCGTTCTGGCCCTGTGTAACACTTTCATTTGTTTCTTCAGGTAAAATCCCAGATGAAGCCAAAGCCCTTTCTTTGTTGGCGCCTGCTCCTACTATGACAAGCCTGATGCCTGGTGCAGGATTGCTTCCTATACCTACACCAACCCCTTTGACTACAGTAAGTAAAATTAAGTCACTGATTTCTGTTTTCCTCTATGCTCAGAAGCCTTTATTGTGTCAGAGAACAAGAAGTATCTGATCAGCTGTTCTCCACATGTATGCTAGCTATATCAGTGAGGATTTAGCTGTGGTGCCTCTAGTGAGGGCACCTGAGATCACCAGATGTCCATACACTACCTTTTCTGTTTTTCTTTCAGAATATTGTTTTGCAAAATAGTGGGTAAATGCTCATTTGGTTGTGTGTGTTTTAATTGTTGTCCTCCCTGGACCCATGAAGTTTGTCCAGCGGCAGTGCTACCACCTAAAAGTTTGTTAAAACATAATAGTTACATTGACACAGTTCTTCAGAATATTGAAATGCTACATTAGGGTGCTTTTGCTTGATATCTCTATGACAGGGCTTTTGACTGTTTGCCTAATAATGTTTTCCCTACAAAAAGCATAGGAGACAGCTGCTGCTACTTCTGCTCAGTTCCCTTTCACCTCTGTAAGCCTTTCTTGACTTCAGCAGGCTGCTGTGACCTATTCAGGGAAGCTTTCAGGTTAGAATAGAGTAATTTTCTTTCTTGTTCCATTAAAAAAAAATTACTAGCCGCTTGTTGAGAATTTCTCACACTTGTTAGAAAATCTGTTTGCTGGAAAGGCAGTTGCTTTTTGGGTGGAGAAAATAAATAAATCCTGGAACACAGTAGGCCTATTAAGTAGTGGATTTTAAGTGACTTTTTTTTTATAACATTCCCCAAGAGAGATTCAATTCCCAGTTCCAAAAATGAGAGCTGTATTGTCCTCATTGTTAGGAAGTGACTGTTTGTAGGGAAAGAACTTAGACGTAATATCCTTTGCATTTCAACTCCAATTAATTTTGCCTTACATAACGTTTTTGTCCAAAAAGTACCTTATCTGTGCCTTTGATGAACTGATACTTATTACAGAACAGATTGGCCCTGGACACTGCAAATTCCCTTCTTCCCTTGATGAGCAAGGGCTCAGCAGTTCCTCACCTACTCCTAATACTTACTATGGCAAAAAAAATAAAAGAGTATCAGCAGTGTCTAAAAGCCTCTTACTGAATTTGATTGACTGTAAGCATTAGAAATTCAAGCCGATATGTTTTCTGGTTGATATCCTGTATCCTTGGCCAGGCCATTTTGATAAGGTGTTGACTGCTAGCCCACAGAAAATCTTAAATATAGAAGGTTATTTTTGGTTAGATTTTTGTTCTTTAAAAAAAGTGCATAGCTGGTTCCTTTAAAGTATTGCCTCTATTCATTAGAGTTAGTTTTACAAAAATGCACAAGGCAGACAAGTATTAACAAGTGAAGTATCTCCCACCAGTGCTTGGTTGCAAAGCGTATTCTGGTTTTGTGTTTTCCAGCTTGGTGTTTCACTTGGCACTTTGGGGGCTATACCAGCAGCTGCACTGGACCCTAACATTACAGCACTTGGAGAAATACCACAACCACCAATTATGGGGAATGTGGATCCATCCAAAATTGATGAAATCAGGAGAACAGTCTATGTTGGAAACTTGAATTCTCAGGTAGCCTTTTTTTTTTTTTTTTTGTATAATGACAGGCGTAGAATTATGATTTATTAATTCTAATTTTACATGTTAGAAGAGTTTCCATTAGTTGGTGACAACATCAATGCCAGTCAAAAAAGTGTGCTTTTTGGTTGCTAGTGATACTTTGAATTTTGAATGCTTCTATGCCAATCAGATCAAACTGGACTCTGGAATTCATTGTGTCAGGATGCCAGAGAAATCACACTGTAGCTGAATTTAAGAAACACACTTCTGTTTGTATGTGTTGGTCAAATGTGCAGCTGTGTTGTGTTAGATGAGCAATGCCTCAGAGTTGTGAGATCACAGTAGTTGTCCCCCACAACACTGTACAGTAAGAAGGAATGATATGGAAGTTGCAAAATTAGCGTAAATACCTTTGAGTTTCTGTAACAGAAAAGTTCGGCCTGACAGAAACTTGTTTATCATAAACTGAATTAGTTGAAAAACAATTCACTTTAGACGGATGGTAATATAAATATTTTTTTTTTGGAGTTTTTTGACTGCCGAAGTAGCTACTAGAGTATAAAAGCAGTACTGATTGTGATAAAATATAACAAGGCAGAAGCTAGTAGAAAAACAGATAAAAGCTAAGTCTTGTAATATTGTTTGTCTTTTTTTTTTTTATTGATCACAATTCACAGTCAATAGTTTGGACACAGGTGTATAAGGAATGCCTCATTATTTCTTTCAGACAAGTTGCCTAAAGAGCGAAAAATCCTGTGCAAATCCATTTTTAGCTTAGATGTAGCACTTCAGGTCTTGCGGTTGCCCTATTTTAGATTCTATACTAGAAGTATATTACTGCATACTACTTTTTAGATTGACGGGGGAAAAAAAATACCTGTCTTTATTAAAGTTTTAACATTAACAAATGCTTGTCATGTGTGTAACAATGGTGAAATATCTTTCCAAAATCTGTAACTCTTAGAATACCTGAAATATTGGATAAGGGTTTTTCATTATATATTTTACTTTAGCTGAACTCTTCAACTCTTTCTAGACTACAACAGCAGATCAACTCCTTGAATTCTTTAAGCAAGTTGGAGAAGTAAAATTTGTGCGAATGGCAGGTGATGAGACGCAGCCGACACGATTTGCTTTTGTGGAATTTGCAGACCAAAATTCTGTACCTCGAGCTCTCGCCTTTAATGGAGTTATGTTTGGAGACAGGCCACTGAAGTAAGAATTTAATTATTCGTATTACTATTGAATGAGAGATTTGTTTGTATCCTTATACATTCATGACTCTGACGTGCAGGAAACTGCTGCGATGAGTATTTTTTTAATATAGGGACCTATTGTTAGGAAACTGGAATATTTTTATTATTTCCAATTTCAAGGTTGGGAATAACTTTCTCTGACAAGACTGTGAATGGCACTGTGTAAAATACATTTTTATTTAATTTTGAGGTAGTGGAAGCTATAATAGTGAAAGAATCTGCAAAGTCCTTAGTAAAAATTAAATGTATGTAATTAGTAGGCCTTAAGATAGAGATGTGATCTGAAATAGAGAAATAGATTCCTAGACTTCTATTAGAAATGATTTTAATACGGAAATATAGTGCCACATATATTTAAAAGTAGGAAGATTCGAAAGCAGTAACAGGCATTTCAGATACTTAGAACAGATGAGTGTTAGGACGAGTGTTAGGAATAGTTCTGCTGGACTTTGAAGTTTGTGATTGTATGTAGAAGTTGAGGTGTTTTCCTTTCTGAGTTGTTTTTATTTTCCCTTTTCAAGTGTTTGGGAGTTAAAGGTTTTATTTTCCCTTAATTTAGAATAAATCACTCCAATAATGCAATAGTCAAGCCTCCGGAAATGACACCACAAGCTGCTGCCAAGGAACTGGAAGAAGTGATGAAGAGAGTAAGGGAAGCCCAGTCTTTCATATCTGCTGCTATTGAGCCAGGTAGGTGTATTAATGTTCATTACCTAACAGTCACATTCTGTGTATATTGGCACATACTTTTAAGAGCATTTTCAAACACAGGAGAAGGGTACTTAGATGTGAGCCAGCATGTGATGTTAAAAAAAGAAAATAATCAAAATTGTGTTCATGCAACAAAGCAGTGGGATGAATCTGACTTTTTATTTCATCTTGTCTTATTTTTAGACACATGCTTACTGAATGTTTTCAAAAATACAAATCTTAAATGAAATTAATAGTTTGTGCTTTTTAAGTTCAAAGCATTTACAAACTTTTAGAAGAAAATGCTTTATACTCTGTTTGTTCTCCTCTAGCAGCCATTAATGCCACAGTTTCATGATCAGGGGGAACTAGCATGGTTCTGAAAGCAGTAACATTATGCTTTCTTTATCTGCAGCAGGTTAATTTTGTCCCGGAGCTATGCTGGTTTTTGTGCTGACTCAAGACTCTGTGCATCCTCCTAACAAATAGGATCAGAGAGTAAAACTGGGAGAAAACTTAATATATTCTAAAGCATTTTTTCATCCAGATTTATTCACTGATCCCTGTTAACACTGAGGTGCCAGGTCAAGGAGGAAGGTGTTCGTGGGTTGAGAGGTTAGAGAGACATTTCATTGCTGATTTATGCTGACTCAGAGCAGTTGCAAAACCACACTGTAAAAAAATTTTCAACTTGTTAAACTCCATTTTCTCTTCATAAGCAAGATTTTGTCATTCTTTGTACTAATAAACCCAGACATTGTCTTACATAGGTTAGGTAGTGTGGAGTCTTGAGGAGTGTTTTTGGGGGGGTGGGTGAGTATTTTCTTTTGTTTTTTAGGGTTGGAAGAAAAATAACCAACATTTTCTCAATGTTAAGCAGCAGAGTAACAGTCTTTTAGAATCTGAATCTGAGTCTGATGAGGTCACTGTTAAGGTTTCTGTTGACTTCCTGGCCTTTGGATCAAACTTTTCACCCTGCTCTCTCCATCCCTTCCTCCTGCAAAACAATGTTTGAGGAATAAAACTTCAATATTTGTACAGTGGTTGAAATATCTAAAAGTATAGAAAATACTAATTATTGTTTACATTTTGTGCTTGCTTTCAAAATTATACCCTCTAAATTTACTCTATTCTTCTCAGGTTATTTTTTTTTAAATAAAGTAATTATGTTAAATAATAGACCGAGAGGAGAACATGTTGTGATCTTGTGCATTGTGGCAGCAACATAAATCCCATTCCTAATAGAGCTAGCTGTTTATAATTATCTGGTTTATGTGTACTGCTGCAGGATGGCTGCACTCAACGAGTATATGCAATGACTTTCTTGGATGTTTCTGAAGGATATTTGCAAAGAATGAAGATGTGCAAAGAGTAGGCCCCTTGCACTGTATGTGGTACATTCCACTTGTACCAGATTGTTAACTGGGATCTTTAAATGTTCTGAGCTTACACTGCAAAGTGGTTTTTTCCTCTCAGAGTCTGGAAAGAGCAGTGAAAGAAAAGGCGGTCGATCTCGTTCCCATTCTCGTTCAGAATCCAGTTCTAGCTCAAAACCCCTATCTAGAAGGAAAAGATCACACTCAAAGCACAGGTTGGTATGTTTTTTATTTTGGACTAAGAGATCATACTGGGGTTTTTTTGAGTGATGGCAGTTACTGAGATTTCTTACTGAGTTATGAGACAAGTATCCCTGTAGATAAGATTAGTAACTTACACTGACCATATCAGAGTAACTAGGAACTTAGTCTCTGAACAGATACTCTTTCCCTCTAAATGTTTTCAGGATTACTTTCAGGTAAAACACAGTAGAAGGTACTTTTTGTGCTTTGTAGCATAACCATTTCTATGGTACATTTTGTGCCACGTAGCATAATTTCATTTTGTGACCTCTGTATTTTAAAAATAAATAGTTATCTGTGTTTTGTGGATGGAACATTTGGTTTACTGTTAACACCCTGAACAGATAGGCTGGCTGGTTTTACTAGGAAAAAGTTTCTGCTGTCCTGAACTTCTAAACATCTAATTAACAAATGCAGTATTTTTATTTACTGTACTGTAAATGTAAAGCTATATTTTTTAAAAGCTTTAGGGGCATTTTTTTAAATCTTCAGTGTTTGTTTGCTTTGCTAATTTGTTCAGTTCTGAAACAGGCTGTGAAATATAGGAGGAAAAAAAATTATTAGATCACCCTTAAAGTTTGCACATTAAGATTTCTTTACAAGAATGAGAGTGTCTTGCAATGTGAGACTTACAAACAGTTCCTGAAATGGTTCAATGTCAGGAATGTCTTCTGATCATTTACATAATTAATCTAAAGATATTTGGCTCCATTAAGTATCAAAAAACCCACACCTCGATGTATTTTATAGCTTACAATTTAAAAAGGTGAGTGTTGTCAGTGTTGCAGCAACAGCACTGTTGCATTCCTTCATCCATTGTCTTTTAACAGGGCAACTAGAATTCTTTTACATACAGAAAAGCTGACCAGAGGGACACACTACATCATTTATAATACCAAACAAATATGATCTAAGTGCAGGCTTCAGTTTTATAATAGTGTTACACAGTACATGTTATCTAATGACATCAAACATTTGGTACCTTTTTAATGCAAGAATAATAATTTTTTTCATTTCCTTATTGCTTGCTTCTCTTCTGTTTCTCTAACTCAGGACATAACTGAAAAACAGTCTTTGTTTTGTGTAACACTGCAGTAATCTTAGTACTATTTTGTACTGACACAAACAAAATTGATTTTTAGAAGACAAATTTGTTGGTTTGGTTTTTTTTTACTTGCAGAAAACCTGTGCTTTAAATTGATGTTGATAGTTATATTTTTGTAATGATTTTTACCACTGTTACTGTCAGTTTTGAGAACATGCTGAAAAAAGGCCAGTCTGATCTGTTGATGCAACTTCATCCCTAAGAATAAACTGTCCTTACTACTTCCCAGTTTTGCTGTTTTATAAAACCTCTAAATCATTTTCATCTCTTAGGATATAAAATTTCAAGGTCTTATTTGAACTAAATTGTAATTAATTTTCCCTGTCATTAGTTTGTATTTCTACACTGATATGTGGAGTAAAGCTGTAAGTAAAAAATGATTGCTTCTCCTCTCCTCTTGGTATATCTTACTTTGAGCTGCAGAAGACAGGTGGAGCTGGTATTTTTTGTATCTCCCTGTTCTTCTGGATTTATTGAGTAATATACATGAATTTCTATCTTTGGTAAATTTAACTTCATCGTACCTTAACCTCTCAGGCAAAGTATTCAATGACGTGTTCTTTTGAAACTTAATGTTCAAATTCAGCTTCTTATTTTTGTTTTCCTAGGGAATATTATCTTCCAAATATAGGGAATAATTTGGGGGGGGGGAAGTATAGTAATTTCTCAAAGTCTTCTTTTCTTCATCAGATCTGAGACTATGCTATATATGTTTATCAGAAGACTTTAATTGGATTTCTGTTGGAATATCTGCACACTATTTGCATTCTTTTTTTATGTAATAAATGCTCATTCCTTTTCTTGAGAACTTTTATAATTCAAATCCATGCTAACATATCCTTTCAACTCAAAAGGTAACTTGACTAAATCCTGAACCACAGATAGTGGGGTTCTTATTATTTTTATTTTTTAAAGTTCATTTAAATTGTAAGGCTGGAGAACAAAGAGGCCAGTTAAAGCCATCTTTCTTCATTGACCAAAACTGCAATAAGTGACTGGGCCTGGAAAAGAATAAAAATATAACTATTTTTACAAGCTGCTAGAAATTGTCAATATTATATTTTATGTACTAGATTTACTAAGGACAGCTATCCTAATATTATATGAATTTATATTTTCCAGAATATTCATGGAAGTTGTGAAACATGACTATTACTTAAATGGCTCATTGTTTCAAAGGAGAGCATGTCCACCTAGTGAAGCCTAAAGTATCCATATTTAGAAAAATGTTGTTAGGCAGTATATTACTGATGTGTAACTATATAATTTTATGTGGTTTATTTTTCCTTCTTGGTTGACCTAATTTTTATGAAGTTTCAATATTAAAGTATTTTTCTTCTGACATTCATATAGAAGTAGATTTGGCAACAGATCACTCTCAAGACACAAGGACAGACACAGATCTAGAAGTCCCCTGAAAAAACGGTCTACATCTAGGGAAAGGCAGAAATCAAGAAGTCGCTCTCATTCTCGGTGAGTTCCATTCTTAAGAAATGATACTGTTCTTGGATGTTAAAGAAATTTCTTCACCCTAGGTTTCCTATAGCAGAGTCTCAGACATTGAATGTTATAAAAATAATTTATTCAGATGGTACAGCAGAAAAAACAGCTAGAGCTGGGTGCCTCTGGAGAGTGACCCAGAACAAAGAAATTCCTGGGCAATTATACCCTTACAATGTAAGTTCCCCTCCCCCATTCAGTACAATAGTAAGTAATATTTGGGTCTGGGGTTTTCTTGTTCTTCATTGGATTCTTTCTCTGTCCCCAGGCTGGTAGTTCCTTTTCTTATCTTGAGGATGCAACTTTTGCTGATGAATGTGGCTACCTTATTTTTCACAGGATGCGGTTCTTCAGGGCCTCCCTTCATGTAACCAAGTATAAGTTCAGCATAAGTTCACTGCTTGTGGCCTAAGGCTTCAGTAAATCTAGCTACTCATGCTAAGTAAAGCAAAATAAGTTTCAATTCAACTTAAGGGGTCACCCAGTTCTAATATTCTGCAAGTAAACGATTTTAATCCTCAACATAAGCACACAGTACAAAGTTTTGGAAAAAATCTAGCAAACCTTTTAGGTGATGGCAAAGGATGGAATCTCTAAATGCTTTGGCATGCCCCTAGGCTTTGTGGGACAAAAGAATAGAAAGTAAATTTTGATGCTGAGTGTACTGATTTTGGCTGGGTTAATTTTCTTCATAGTAACTCAGATGGTGCCTACAGGGGTTAAACCATAACACTGAGGAACCTAAACTTTGATACCAAAGTCTAGTCTACATTTATATCAATGTGCAAGGTGATTGAAAATAGGTAACTTTATTTGTCAGACTTTAACCAACAGATTAGGTATGTTCAGTGTAGCCTGTGAAACATGGAAAAAAGTGGATGATTATTCTTCAACCTTCTCAACAGATATAGATTGAATTCAGGCTGAACTTGATCCTGCATTCTGAGAACGTGTATAAAGTTTTTGTGCACAAGCTTTTATTTTTGCCTTTGGTTATTTCATATTGGCCATACACTGCTGTAGGCACAAATGCATATGTCTGTTTATGTGACGTTTACATTTCAGGATCTAATACATCTATATTTTACCTAGTCTATTTAAGTCTAGTTGTCTAATTATTGTACTGTGAAATTCCAACAAGATAATTCCTTTATCTTCTTGGATGACAACATAATTTTCTGAGGGATGAAATAGTGAATATTCACAAAACAAATGTGCCTATGAAAGTAGCTTCATGAATTAGGTGCCTTGGTGCTTTTCTTTCCCTGACTCATTTAAAGGGAGTTTCATACTTAGATTGTGCAGTTGTCTCTTGTTTTCTGAGGGGAGAAGATTTGTGGGAAAGAGAACTGCAGATCTGTGGACCTCAGTGGGAACAGTTAGGAGTAGGCTATG
Source organism: Actenoides hombroni (assembly GCA_024336885.1). NCBI lineage: Eukaryota > Metazoa > Chordata > Aves > Coraciiformes > Alcedinidae > Actenoides > Actenoides hombroni. The sequence goes on along the minus strand of WUAM01000107.1, from coordinate 30,123,303 downwards.
TAGCTGGGCTTTGTTAATGGATCCTTTTGACTCTGCTGTTGTCTGGAGCTTCTCGAGATATGCTTACTGGAAGGAGCAAGTCCAATGAAATCTCTGTGATAAATAACTGGAAGGCACTTCCTGGGTCATTGCAAGAACCCTTGCTGTTGTGGGGATTGTGTGTGGTTTCATCTTTATGAACTTACATTCCTTCTGTGAGACATCTAAAGAGGTATTTGCCAAAACCTGATGGGAACCAAAGTCTTCAGGTCACAGGCCATGAAAAAGCCCATTATTAGTAGCCAAACACTTGTTCTGATAAAAAAAAAGTGGGGGCTGTGTGTAGGGCCTTTCATGACTAAAGGAGTCTCTGAGAATCTTTAAAAACCCTAGAATAGGTATCAATATCAATAGACACAGCAACTTCTGTTAGTGTGGTTCTCTTGGACATGAAAAGGACTACTGATCAACTTCTCTTGTGATTTCTCCTGTTTCTCTCTCTGAATAATTCATTTTCATATGTCTTAGAGGCGGGTCTAGGAGTCATGTGTCTCTCTTCTCTTTGCTAGAAAGGAAAGATGATTCAGAGTCTCACACTTCCAAATAATCCTTTACCAAGATGTAATCTTCCAGCCAAAGCTGTGATCCAAAAAAATTTTATTTGGCTTGACTACTAGAACATACATTGCAATTTTCCTCATGGTTTTTATGAACATGTATCATTCTACCTATCCCAAAGAAGCTAGCTTGTTCTGTTGCCTTGCTTCTGTTTTTACTGTGTTACCATTTTTAAATAATTTTCAAATTCCTAATGACATTGCAGATGACTGAATTGTCTTGGTTGAGTTTTGACCTTACATTTGAGGGAATATGGTGAAATTTTATCCCTGTTTTTTTGTTTCTGTGTATCAATTGTTGTTGGACTTCCAAGCAGTTCCTGGATATTTATGTGAGAGAACACTGTAGAATAAAGACTTCTGTCAAGTCCGCTGTAATTATTCACGCAGAGGTG
>WUAM01000107.1:30101738-30115694 GCA_024336885.1 Actenoides hombroni | reverse complement strand
GGGTCGGTAGTGAAGACGGAGGACAGGGGTGGGGGGGGGGGTGCAGCGTGGGGGGGGAGGAATCTGTCTGTCCTCTGAGCAACCGCTGTGTGTTTGGAGCCCTGCTTCCTGCAAAGGGGCCAGACATCACCTGCTGATGGGAAGTAGAGAATAAATCTTTGTTTTCTTTTCCTTCTGCATGCGGCCTTGCTTTGCTTTTTCATGAAACTGCCTTTGTCTTAGCCCATGAGTTTTGTCTTACTTTCTTCCTGCTGGTCCAGCTGAGAGGGGGAGGGGTAAGCAATAGAGCAGTTCGGTAGGCACCTGGCATCCAGACAAGGTCAAACCACCACAGACATAGAGCGCCTTCAAAGAACTAGACGGCAACTGACCTTGCTTTACTGACAGACAGCAGGCAAGTACTAGAAATCAAATTCCTATTTGTGATTCCTGGCTGAAGGAAGAGACACGGACCAGAGGAAGAGGAGAATCTGGCTCCTTTTCCAAGAGACATCTACAGGCTAGGAGAGGAGATAGATAGGGAATATTAGTTCTCTTTATGAATAAGAGACTATCAAAGTATTCAAACTGTTTTTTCTTAAATTTTACTGTACAAGTGTTGCTTAAGAGTGTTAAAAAAAAAGCTGCACAAAAATCTTTGTGTAGACAAATGTAATGGAGATGGAAAGAAATACGGTTCGACAGCTGTAGTTCTTCAACTTTAAATATTAAGAGCAGAAACTGAAAATCGGATTTCATAAATAAACAGTTTCTAATTTGAACACAATTACTATGGCACTTGGTTATTCACAGGTATCCATGCTGGAAAGGAAAATATAGTGGGAATGTACTTAATGTAGTGGGAAGCACTGTCAGAATAATCTATTAGTTTCCAGTATCCTCATCTGAAAAAAGGTGATGATAAACGTGAAGATGTTCAGAATGACATGCACGTTAACTAGTGAATAGCTGATCAGTGACTGTGTTATTTTCTCCGTGATTTTCAGGCCACTTTATATTTTTGTTTACCAAAGATCAAATCAAACTTAAGAGCTTGCTGAACAAAATAGTTGTGAAATTTTGTCCTGTGCTGCTTCAGGAGGTCACAGTAGATGATGTTGCCAGAGTATTAATTAAGATAGTGATAGTATGCATATCTTAATAAATCCTTTTATAATTCATCTAATAACTGTTCATTTCTTTGCCTTTCTAAATATTGAAGATAGAAGTACTTACAGCTAATGGTGTGAATTGCAAAAGCTAGTATGCATAAATGTACCTTTTGTGCCATATCTTGAAGTGCCCTCTCAATTAGTTTTTAACTTCCCTGTTTTTTCTTTGCTGGTTCTTCCTGTCTGGTTTTCCTGCTTTATGAATAGATAATAGGAAAAAGTCATCTTACTTTGACAGAGATAGGTTCTACATTTATGTTGAATGAAGCTTTACTGGCTCAGTATTTGCTTTATTTTAACAAGTGCATCAGTGTATTTCCAACCAGTTATTTAATGTTTTGTTCTATTAATGATGAGACTCCATAATAGCAGCCTCAGCAAGCTTCATCTCATGTATTTAGGAATTAAGCTTCAATCAGGCTGAACTGATACTACAGTACTCTTGAGGTTCTAGTGTTAAGTTTTGAAGTTTGTATTGGTCAAGTTCTGCCTTTTGTCTTAATGTGGCTCTTCATTCAAGTAGGTTCTTTTTTCTGACTGAAGAAACTCTTACTTAATACAGGATTAGTGAATTCAGTGTGTTTCCATGGTTATCAGGTGCAAGTACAAGCATGTGAGGATAAACAAAAACCAAAAATCTGAAAGGACACAAGGACACAATCTGTTTTTTCAACTTCCAGCCTCTCTTTCCCACCAAACTGAAACACGGCATTTTTTGCTTTGCTTTGTACAGTTTGTATATTGTTGGTGATATGTAATGTTAGACTCAGGGCTATTTACTTACTTGTTTTGTCAGATCACTTTAAGAGTTTTCTGGTTTTAACCAGTTCCTGGGTTTATTTTTATTCTTTGATCATATTGAATTCCTTGGTCCTGTAGGGAAAGGCGTAAAAGGAAGAGTAGAAGTCCCTCCAAATCTCCTAAAACATCCAAAGCAACAAAAAGGAAGTCTTCACGAACTCCTTCTCCAAGAAGGTTAGTTTGATGCAACGTTGTGGTGAAAAGAGACTGCACTGCAAGGTTTAAGCAAATTATTTGTTTACAGGTTTAACTGTAAGGCCCAAACAAACCACCTATTTGAAATCTAATAAGCACAAATGCAGGTTTTTATGGATACAGTGGAAGAATGCACTATTACAACTTAAAAGCAAGAATACACTGTAACAAACTAGAAAGCGCCCTAAATATTATACATGTGTTTGTTAATCACCTGCGTTTGCAAACTTACAGCATGCTGAATATTCACTTACCACTCCAGGTAAGGGCTCTCAATCTCAGAAAAGTCACCTTGGCTGATCTGACCAAGGGGGAAGGGTCTTCATACAGGCAAGCGTTCATACATACGTCTTCATACAGGCAACTCCCAATTCCGAAGCTAAACTTGAGGAGTTTTATTCCCTGGTTTACATGACTGATTACACAGTTTGAATACACAAGGTTGTAGCTGAAACCTCCCAGGTGGTTGTGGCAAAACTATGCCTGCCTGGATTATACCATCTGGATACATAAAAGCTGAAACCACCACTGTAGCCCTCCAAGCAATCTTTATCTTACCGTCTCAGGAACGCAATCAAACAGTGGTTTGAATTAAGACTCAGGACATAACATTTGTTGAGGGATTTCAAGGTTCAGCTCAGGTTTCGTGTCCTTCTGTGATGCAGCATTGCCCTGTTTGGCCTGGGGCTTATGGACATCTCAGGACTTGGCCATCCACACAACTCCCCATGTTGTATCTCCTCATAAATAGGGCCATAGATAGGCAACCCAAGTCTGAGTTGCTTGCACAACTCCCTGTTGCCAGCATGCACTAGATGTTACCAAAACTTGCTTATGAACTATGAGCCAGAAAATCCATACGAACATAAAAGTTAATGAGCAGTAAAGGATGAAGAATTTATAGTATTTTCTTTGTTTTACTGCCTTTGCACTAGTCATCTCAGATGATTTCAGTTGGCCAGTATGATTCAGTTTTAATTTAAAACAAAACAAAACCTTTCATGGATTTCAGTTTTGGTATGATTTCAAATGGGGAGTTTCAAGATCTGTCAACGATGCAGATTTGCTTCACATCAATAAAAGCCCTTCATCAGATAGAGATTAATTTGGTTTTAACTTTTCAAATACCATATGTACTGAGCACATGCAGTACTGAGCACATGCATTCTTTACATCTATTCAGTCAAAAAATCCCCTTGTCTTTATGAAGGGTTTTTGTTATGTTTTGGGGCTTTTTTTAGAAAACCCACAGATTAGTTTGCAATTAAATGGTATGAAGGTTGTTGCTGTTGGATCAAATTCTGATTTAAGTAAAAATTTTCTTAAACAGAAACAAGAAGGAAAAAAAAAGAGATAGAGATACAAATAATGAAAGAAGAGAAAGAGAACGCTCCACCTCCAAGAAAAAAAGTAATAAAGAAAAAGAAGGAAAGGATAAATCGGACAGGAGTGCCACAACTTTGAAGGTAAGCTGTCTGACCAAGTGATATGCAGAGTGAAGTGGTGCTAGTGGAGCCATTATTGAAATTCCCTCCTTTTTTGTTTGTTTGTTTTTGTTTTGTTTGTTTTTCTTTTAGATTTTCCTTTTCCCTTCTTTTTCTTCAGTTTTCCGTACCAAATTATTACCTTTTAGGTTTAGCTTTTGCCACCTAGACCTAGAGTTGGTGTTAGCAGGCCAGTTTGAGAAGTCTCTGTGTTTGAATTTTACTGGACCTATAGGAGCTTGTGTGAATAGCTTATGGATACACTTTGGTTTGGTTCAGCCTCACTGTAGTTGCTTTGGTCCTGGTCTGCATATTGGACTAAAATAAGAGTTGGGGAGTAATGGTACAGGATTTTCCCCTGCAAAATAGAAGGTGTCATGATTAGGAAAAGAAACGTCTTCAAATTGTTTAATCTTAGAATTTGAAAAGCAGCATGCCTTTAAAGAGAAGTTTGTTGTACTCAGAATTATTCAACTTGTGTAAAACAGGTGGTTTATGTGACCCTATCCACATGCTTAAGTGCGTTACCCCAGAACTCTGTTTAAATGTATCAGATACCTAACAGAAAATATGACAGAAAAAAAATTAATCCTATTTTATTTAGAAAGTATGGTGAAATCTTGATTTCTGGAGCTGTTTCTCATAGGTTCTGTTACGCTACTTGTTCTTCCTTTTTTTTCTGAATATTAGTGATAAAGACAGATCACTTTTATTAGGGCAGTTATTTCTTGAATGGCAGTTGCTATGAGTGCCTAACTTCAGCCAATTGAAAAAAAATGTTGCTTTTAAAAAAAAAAAAAAAAAAAAAGATGATGATGACCCTTTTATTCTAAAAATTGTTGAGACAAGATCAGCATGTAAAAACTGAAATAATAAAAAGACCAAGAATTGGTTGTAAGTCGTGTCCATATTGCTAGGAATATGATTTTTTTGTAAAACAATTTTATCTTTGGTAGGACAAAGATCACAATAAAGAGGATCAGAATTCAGAAACTGACAAGGAAGTAGACAACAGAGATACACAAAGGACAGATGAAGTCAAACTGCAACAAAATGGGAACTGTCAACCAAACGAAGAAAACCTCTCAATTAAAATGGAAGAGGTTTAAGGCAAAGAACGGACCTCTAATTCACCTAAGGAATGAAATCCAAAGCTTTTTATTTCCCAGAATGAGGAAGAAAATGTCAAAGCAATCAACCTGAAGGTGTTGATAGTACTAGTAGCTCTTCCACTTCTTCTGATAGCTTTGTTGTCTGCTTGCTGTAAAGCAAGAGGACGGACCAGTAGTTATACTATGAAAAGGCAGATGCCATCAGAACTATTCATCTCTGAAAATCCATGCATTTCCATGATGGCTATACTTCCTTGTAAAATGATTTATGTTAAGTTTTCCCATAAGCTGTTACAAATAAGTAGAGACTTGCAGATGTAAACCTGTACTACCCAAGAAAAGCTGAAGATATGCATTGAAGGTTGTTTAAAATATTGCTTGATGATGAATTTTGTGTTGTTCTACCTTGTGAGTTAAAACATCCACAAAGACTTCAATGTGTACTGTTTGATGTGCTTGGAAGTGGTGCATAAATATACACACTTTCTTTTGTTGTAAATGACAACTGTCAACCTTGGGAAAGGGTTTTGAAACATAAACACAGTTTTACGGTTCTTATGTTAAATACCCACTCACTAGTGTGTTTTCATTTGCTTACTGCTTGAGAATCTTGGGGTTTATTATTTAAAATAATTTCTTACTAATATCCCTAAAATTAATATTTCATTTAAAGTATTTGAAAAATGCATGCTACATTTCTGTTCCTAAAAGGATCTTTGCCATGTTATAGATAATAGGTTAGCTTACAGAGTTATTTTGGGTTGGTTTATTTTGTTGTTTTCTTTTGTCCTTCCAGAAGTGAGCACATCTATATGATATTACCAGAACGTAAAGCTTTGTTTTGAGATGTACTGCAGTGTGTCTGTTCAGCTGCAAATAGTACAGGTGCCATTACAAAACTCTTTTTTTCTTACTTGTTTTAAAAAATACGGGAGCACAAGCAGAAGCTTTAGTGCCTTTTTAAAATGTGGTATTTTGTAGAAATGTATATGTGCTTTTACTCATTCTCAGCTAAATCTTACCTGATCTCTATTGCTGTTTTGCTACCACCTTACTGTAGACAAGGATGCAAGTGATTTGTCAGAGCAGTTGTTTGATTCACATGTTAAAATACTAGAGCTCCATTTTTACTTTTATTTTTTACTTTTTTGAAGAGATTTATAGATGAAAGCAAAGATGCAATTTGGGGACCACCACTGTACAAAAGTAGTAGCTGAATACAAAGCATTTTCTGATCACCTTCATCAAAGACAGCCCTTTAGACATTTAATCTACATTTGGATGGCCTTAATTATTACCTCTCACATCACCTTCTCTGATACCTGTTGGGCGATATAAAAGAAATTGTATGCAAAGAATAGGGGGATAAATAATTTTTGGGAAAAGTTGTAATTTACACAGGGAGTTATATGGTAGAGATTCTTTTTTCAGTCTTTGGGGAGAAAGCATGTAAGAAGAGAATGGCAAGGCAAGTATTTTTGTCAAGGTAAAACATGGCTTGTGTTCTCTGAACTAATTTAATTGGTTATGTAAGATTTCTTAAGAGTCATACCTTTAAAACTTACTTATACATAAAATCGAGTAGATTATTTTTAATACAACTTAATACAATCAAATTTTTAATTGCCTTACCTCATAGGAAGAGATATTTCTTTCAGTTTAAAATAAAAAAACCTTAGTAGCCTATTAGCTATTAGCGATACGCTTTCAGTTTGTTTTTATTTTCCTTTGCATAGTTAATTCTTCTGAAAAGAAACCAAACAAAACAATGAAAGGAAGAATACTACAGGAAATGAAAAATTTGCCCAATTCCTGATGTAATGAAACCCAGTCTGATTGTGAAGCTGCTTAATCACTCTTCATTTTCAGTAGAATTTTGATGTTCTTGCCACTGTGTACATTTAAAACTATAGGAAATGCTTTACCATGTAAAGTATAGACAGTCATTTTTTGTGATGTTTAAGCCACATGCTGTTGGCTGGTAAACAGCTTATTCTGATGAATGACAAATCTATATGCTTACAGGAGGACTGAAGGATTGTGTCTTGCAACAGCAGCTGTCTTATTTATGATGTGTAAGTAGGTTAGAGCAAAGAGATTGTTTGTATACTTGTTATCTTTGGTACCATTTCACTAATAAAATTAAGTATTTTAGAGGGAAGTTTCTGCTGGTACATACTAATTAAAGGAATATTTTCAGTTGATCTGGTCTTATTCATTCAGCTTCTTTAATTTGAAAGGTGGATAACACTGAAAATACACAATGTATTATTTGTAACATCTTCAAGAAGCTGAGTTTCTCCTTTGGGATGAACTAGAATTCTTGCAGTGTGTCATCTGTAGGCTGATATTAGTTTGATTTCTTGAGTTTTGTTACCCTGAAATTGCATAGCTCTATTATATACCAGTTACAGAATATATAAAGGGATTTTGTACAGTTAGCTAGGAAAATGGAATTTTGGCTTTGGAAATTAATAGTTAAGGATAGCAGCCTTACTGGCTAACTTATCACATGTGTAAGCCCATGTGCAGCATGTTGTTATTTTGTATTTCAGTTAATGGCTCCCTTTCAAAAATGGTGGGATTTTTGTTTGTTTTACGCTGGGGGAACCCAACTCAACCAGCTATTGAAGACACACATTTCCCCCTCTCTTCAAGTCAATATTTTCTTACAAATGCTGTATTTTCTAGGTTTCCTTTGTAAATACTGTGCAGATCTGTGAGGGAGTTGAGTTCTGTCTATTCATATTAGGTGTTTTACAATTCTCCTCTTCCTAAAAGCCACTACTAGAGAACTGTTACTCTGCAGAATGCCGCTTGCTGCAGGGGGTAGCTCATTTTTGAACCGCTAGTGTATCATAGTAATGAACAGAAAGTCCTGCTTGCCCCAACAGGATCCTGTGCATCATTCATCACATGTGTCCCATCTGCCACTGGTGGTCCGTGGCATTCATTGTTAACAAGTTTGCATGCTGAGCTGCCATGCCAGTTTGTTTAGTTTTGCACTTTAAAAATGAGATTGAGTGGAGATTTTGAGAACAGTGTAGTTCACGTACTGTTTTAAATATAAATGCATTTGAGTCAGCCTTATTTGAAAATGTTGTGACTCGTAGTTGCTCAGAAAAGTGATGATAGACCATGTAAAACGCATATGCGTAAGCTTTCATTCATAACCGCAGTTGTTTTGCAACAGTGTTTCTAGATAAGAGAGACAATGTTTCTTTGGATTTTGAAAGACTCAAGTAGTCGAAGTCAGCTTCTGGTGGATGAAGCGGGATTCCAAGCTGAAAATAGAGGTGGCTCTGACTTTGATACATTTGTTGAAGTCAATAGGTTTACACGGGTGTGGGGGATGAAATTTTCTTTGTAAACACTGGTAGTAGTATGTGAAGAATAGTGGTTTTCAAGTTTCGGAATTGGAACTAAGTGGGGAAAAAAAGCACTCCTGTTGGAAACTAGAAACATCTTAAGAATACCTGAAAAAATTGATGAGGTGTGGGTTCTGCCTACTCATCAGTCACCTGCTATGTTGGTTTTGTTTTTAATGGCAGTTACAGATAATTCTGAAGTAGCTTTACATTAGCTGGCTAGCAACAGCAACCTATGCAGAGCTTGGATTCTGAAATTAGATGTGACCACTTGAGTGTGTTTTACTGCAAATCTGCTTGTCACATGGTTAGCTTCTCTGTGTTGCCCTTAGCTTGTATTGGTATTTTGTAATAGTTACTATATTTGGGGATTTCTGTGATTTTCTTTTGGTCTAAGGAAGAGATAATAACTGAAGGCTGCTTTGTATGATACAAACTATTGTGTATTTCATACCTGTCCTTATTACTGTGTGGTTTTTTTCATTAACGTGTATGAGTGTTGCAAGCAGTAATGCCATAGTGATGTGTGTATCTTCTACTTTTATGCCTGTAGCATCTCTGATCAATGTCTTTTTATTACTTTGTAATGAAACAAGGTTAGAGTACATGTGTTTTCATTTTGCTAGCTATTCACTTAGAGGGGGAAAAAAACCCCAAACAACCGGAATAATCTTTAATTTTGCAAATGCTAGTGTGAAAACCTGCATTATAATGGTATATAATATTAAAGATATGAATTCTGAACAATGACTTGCAAACTGGGGTGTATTATGAGCCCTGCCTGCCACTTGGTGGTACATTCAGTTTGATAGCAATCAGTGGTTGCCTTTGGTGTTACAATTTTAAAAGTGAGAATTGGACTTGGTGACACAAATGCTGAATTCTGTAAATGGCTAAAATAATGTAGATCTGTAGGCGCTTCATTCAGAGAGATGTAGTTTTCTCACCAGAGTGAGGACAGTTGAAATTTGTAGATACAGTTAAGTGTTATTACCTAAAGAGAATCTAAAGCTTAATTTTGTTTGCTAATATGTAAACAGAAAAAAAAATGTTCAGCCTGTACCTTAGGTTTATTTTTATATGTTGAAAAGTGTAATTAGTAATACTGAAAGCTAAAAGAACTGTACAAAAGGGTTAGTTGTTTGGGTTTTTTTTAATGTAAGAGAAATGCGCTTTCAATTTTGTTTCATTTTAAACCTTTAAAAAGTTTCTTTGTATGCAGTGTTTATTTCAAATTCAAGAATGCTTCATTTATAGAAAAAAGTCCTATTGCAGGATCTGAGCATGTTAGTATGGGGATTTCTTCTGTATTCTTTGCAATATAAAACAGCTTAATAAACCTGTCTGACAGTATGTGGAGGCAGCTACTGTCCCCTTAGTTCAAGGAGACATAGCTCTAACACTTTGATTCTGTACTGTTTGAGTAAGTACTACAGTTATCTTTGAACTTCAGTTTTCACAGTGTCTTCTGAAACCGTGAACTTTTGCTATCCCAAGAGGGGAAAAGAAAATGTAGTTAAAAATTGTCATGACATTGTTAGGATTGTTGAGCTTAACACAGGAGAACGGACAGCAAAAATGAATTTGTTTATATTTTTTCTTCTGGAAAGTTTCAGTTTATATATATTTTAAATTGTTGTCTTTTTTACATTAATGTAGTGCCAAATTTGACAGAAGACTAGAGATTTTTGGTGTAAGAAGTATGTTCCATACTAATCTTGTTAATGACGTTTTTCTTCTCCCATTGAAAAGGTTACATGTATCTTTTTTGACCCTAAAGACTTACCAGCAACAGTAAAAGAATTCTTTGATTTTCTTTTCACTCAGTCCTGTCCTGGATGAAGCTGCCAGTGAAGTAGCTTTCTTAGAAGCTGCTCTACTCAGTAAAACCTTTCATAGTGAAAAGATTTAGAACTACTGCTGTACTGATGAGTAAATCATGTGCCACTTAAAAATTGCTACTTCACAAATACATAAATTTCAGAATAATTTAATCAAAGAAAGGAGTCATCTGCTCCAGAAACATCAAGAGAGTAGTTTGATATGCACAGTTCATGTAGTCTGTCAGTAGATTCTTTCTGGTACTTTTCACACTGATAGAGGAGCTGTGACTAATTTGTCATATACAGCACATATCATAGTCTGAGTTCAGATATACCTGGGGAACTTAAGCATTGCAGCATCAAAAATACTATTTCCTTTCTCTAAGTCTGTTATTTCTAGTAGTAAAGTAGATCTGAATTTAATAAGCATATAACTAAACTTGTTCCAAGTTGGTATATTTTTACATTATTGAAGAAACAATGAAATGGTACAAGTAAAGAAATGTCAAATGCTGCTATTATGTTGTTGTTATTTTCGTAAATAATAAACAATGTCCCAAAGCTTTAATGGTGTCATAAAATTCACTTCCATTAAATTTGGATGAGATACAGCAAGTGGCAATGAAACAGTTCTTCCTTCCTCCCTCCCTGTGCATCTGCCCCAGAGAGCCAAGTGCTTTGTAACTGCGTCTGTTGGACTGACAATGACGAGTGTTACAGGAAATGTGGTGAGGAGTTAAGTACTTGTATCTTCACTTTTTAGCTGTAGAAGAGGCTTCTAAATAGCCTGAGTGAGCAGTGCTTTTTCTTCTCCAGGGAAAACTACCATAGTACCACCAGGGAAAGCTTGTCATTTTTAAACAATAAGTTAGTAAATGTGGCTGTATAGCAATGCTTGTCAAAATTGCCTTTTTAGGTAGGATCAGGAGTTCATTCATAGCTTCTGACATTAACTGTACCTGTCCATCTATTGTCATGGATATTTTCATATTAAAATTCACTGTTTTCAGTGCTTAAGCCTTTCTGTTGCTTTGTACAATGTGTAAGAATCTAAATAAGCAGCAATAATTAAGGAGTGAAATTTGAGATGTGCTTCTCAGCAGACTTCAACTTGCTCAGTAGGATACTTGCGATTTTTGAGATCCCTTACATCTGTAAAGAGTTGTGGCTGGTTTAGCTCCTGCTGGTCAGGTGATTTAGTCAGCACATCTGTGGTCTGGATAACTGCATTTCACCATGCTGCTCCTCTGAATGTGAAATGGAGCTGAGAAATATTTTGAGATGCCTTAGTAATGGCTCAGATTCATATATTGCCTATTTGTATTACCTTATTTTGTTAGTAATTACTAAGAAGAAATCACCTTTACAGGAGGTGACTGAAGATTGACTAAAGAAGGGACAATCTTTTGAAATCAAACTTTTTTCTGTACATGGCTTGTTTTGCCTCCTTGTTTTAAGAAAACAGGCAGACATGTTAGTTCAAGTCTTTTGTTATGTGTACTGGTTCAGTGTCAGACCTGGGGAAGACTGTGTTTCACATTTTGTTTTTCTCTCTGCAAATCTTACATTTCTTTTTAAAGAGACAGCCTACATAAAACTTTTAAGTACTGTTTTAAAGGGCTGATTCAGATGACTGGATTTAGAAATTCAAAGCAAATGTGTTGGCCCACATGAAATGTGAACATTAAACAAATGTATAATCATCTGTGTTCAACTGACTTATGTCTTGCTGTGATGAGGTAACATTTTCCACAGTTGCTTCTCTGCTTTGTTCAGTTTTAAGGGGATACTCATTTTACTAAGACTCATTTAATAAGTTATCTGAGCTGTTTTGTCTTTCTGCTAGCTTGGTGTTTTTCTGTCAAGTATTCAACTCATGCAGCCCAGTCATCCTGCTCGGTCTCGTCAAGACAATGTATTTAGTAAGGACTGGGCTTGCCTAAACTGTGCTGTAAATCATACTAACGCTCAAGCAAAATAAGTATTTCTGAATGAATTATTAATACAGAATAAATAGAAAGATATTATTAGATGTTACATATTAACCAGGAACCAACATGCAGTGCTTTCTGGTTTGTTTTGTTGTACCCAGTGAAACTCCACTAGCCAAAGGAGATTTTGGGTAGTCATGTTACTAAAGAGTTCATTGGAATGTAAAGAAGAGTGCCTGGTCACTACAAAAGATGTCAACTGGATATTTATGATGTTAATTGTAAGGTGTTACTTGGTCTGCTCAAGTTTCATTTGTATCAGCAAAATGTTAGAGCTGGGTCATTGCATTCCACTGAATATGTTAGAAATGGACATTTACTGTGCATTTATGGCTAGATGAAAGACGGTAGACAAGTATTGCGTAAGTTAATTCATTCTAATAATCAGATTCCCTTTGATCATTTTTACCTCGGGTAATCTATAGTTGTAAGAACTGTAGTAAATCAGTGGATGATAATAAAATACAGAAATCCTACTTTTATTTTAGTACTTTATTTTCTTTTGTCAGATTAACTATTCTAATAGTAGGTCATAACTGCAATTGGAAAGAGTAGCATATTTCTTTTGAAGAGATCACATTTCAGTGGCTTCTGTGTCATCCTCTGCCTGTAAGGTAAAAAAAAAAAAAAAAAAAAAAAAAGCCTTCTTATGGTCTTTATAGAGAGAGACAAATAAAGATCTATAGAGCATAAGGGCAAAAGTTGCTATTTTGAAGGCTATATCAGCCTTCCAGAACATAGCTCTCAAGAGCTTTCTAAAAGCAGTCAAGCATCATTCCCATCCTCTCTCTCCCCTGAGTTTAGAGGAGCATAAAGGGGAGAGTAACTGTCCAAGCCTGCTGGCTTCACTGTTAATTCCTCTTCTGGCTTACGGGCACACCCATGAGATGTAAAATGCCTAACACTGGTGATCAAACATCTCTGTCTGTGATAATATGATTATTTATACTATGTAAACTGTTGATGCTGCTTTGGTGCTTAGCTAGTTGGTAGCTGTGGCAATATCTGGTTGGAGGAGGGATTTTTGTGTTTGGGGTCAGGGAGTGAGAACTGTATATCATTCAGTCTCACAGCTCTTTTTGTATTATGAAGGTGTGATTAATGGCTGTACAGGTTGAAGAGGACCGCATGCATGGAAGCGGGTTGGTTGCAATGTGAGACAGAGGAATGAAAGTAGTTTGCAATGAGGCCCTGCTGTTAGATGGGTACTTAGGCAGGATGGGGATTTTGGACTTGCACAGAAACTCAACTTTACAACTGTGATTCGATGACTTTTAACACCAGCTTTCCAGAAAGCTCATGGTATTCTTGCTTTTGGATCACTGCACTATTGTTGAAAGTATACCCTTTCCAGCACAGTACTTTGATCAAGAGATGGAAATCTACGTTGGTTTGGGTTTTTTTTATGTGGTTCTGTGTATCACTTACCAAGACACTGTGAATTGCAGTCTGGGATTTGCTGTAGCAATACCTTGTTTTCAAAATGTTGCCCTTCATTGCTGCAAACAAAGGCTCGTCATATGTCCTCAGAGAGAAATCTCTACAAAAGGTTCAAATGCCTCAAGGCTTGTTGATGAAATTGCAGTGGAGAAACAAGGATGTTCAAGTCAGAATCTGTCATGGAATTTGAAGATGTGCAAGTGTGATAGGTGGTGCGGTTAGAGAATCTTCAAGAAGTTATGCCATGCTGCACTGTAGCGTAAAACTCAATGCTATTGCAGTAACGTCTCAGCCAGGCCCTGACCCAGCCCTGAGGCCTGGCTTTTGTCAAGCAGGGCAAGCGGGAGCCGGTGGCTCTGGATACCTGGTGCATGGGAAAGGAGAGGAAGAGTGGAGGCAGGATGTCAGAGGCTGTTCACTTTCCCCTTCTCTCCCAGAGACACCCATCAGCAACTAGTGCTGGGCAGAGCACAGTAGAGCATGGCTTGCAATGAAAAATGAAGAGATACAATGGTCTGCGGGTGTTTCCTTTTGCTGCAACCGTACAGCCCTGCTAGCAGGACATTATGAGTGCTGATGCAGGAGAACAGG
>WUAM01000107.1:30054414-30068656 GCA_024336885.1 Actenoides hombroni | reverse complement strand
AGTTAGTTAGAAGAACTGAGCTGAAAAGTAAAATCACTGAACAGAATTAGTTCTGTTCTCACTCAAACCAGGACAACATAAAATGTTTAATGAGTACTGTCAAAATGTAACTTTTAGACATGTACTAATTTAGCATGGAATATACTTTGTTTCAACTGGCATCTTAATTTTGCTTTAGTAAAAATTTGATGTATTTCATTATAAAGAAATAATGCAAACTACCTAGTGACTTAATCATTCTGTGGTCTGCATGTCTAGGAAAACCAATGCATATAATTGCTGTTTGTATTAATAATACTTTAAATTTTGCATCTTATGTAAAACTCCAGTGATTTTTTTTCCTTGTTCAAGAAATTAATTATTTCTGTAGCTGACTAGTTGATGCTGTCAGTGATATCACAAGACAATGCGTTGGAAAGGGAGAAAGTAACTTCAAAAAAGAATTGAAGCAAGTCTAGTAACTGCAGTAGCAACAGGTAGAGATTGAGAATGATACTGCTGGGAAATCACAACTCAGTTTGGAGGTGAGCTTGTCACGAGCTCTGTTAAATTCTTACTGTTTCTGGCAACTACAGAAATGTAGGAATAGATTAGATAGATTTTTTTCTTTTAGCAATAGATTCTATGTATACATTGAACTAGAGAGCTTTTCCTTTTGTGTAGTACCTGAAGAGGAAACTTTCATGACCTCTTATCCCTCATGAGTATGAAAAGTGAAATGCACCTTGCTCTGTTCCTTTTTTTTTCCCACCATTGGCTACATTGGCTATGGAGACAGAAATCTTTGGCCACTAGAGGCTGATGATGAAAATTTTTGAGTAGAAGACAGGAGCCAAATCTAACTCATTTGTCAATTCAAATGACTTTGAATGGCCTTCATAGGGTTTCTGAGCAAGCATTTTTCCTTGTGGTTTCCCAGTGATTCTGTGTCTCCATACTGTACCAGCCCTTTGGCTGAGACCTCTGCATGTATGTAGACATATATTATGGTAAGCCTTTTTGTGGTAAATTGTAATTGAAGTGACCATCTTAACTCACAAGATACTTGCACAAACTTAATAACTGTATAGACGTGTCTTGTACAAAATACATCTTGGGCTTCCTTTCTGCTGGGGGAGTTTCCAACATGCAGTGATTATGTACTCATCCTGTTTGTGTCAAGTTTGCTAATCTGAAGCTTATTTTTTTTACATAGTTCACACTTTTACCCATTCTAGAAAACTAATGTTGCTTTAAAGGGACAGTGGTCCTGCTAACTTTAGATGATATTGCTTAAACATTAATTAGCTGTTGCCCTAAATTTTATTTATGTTAACAAGAGGTATGTAACTATTCACTTTACTGTACATAATACTGTTAACAGCTTGCAGTAAAATTTTCTGACTCAAATTACTGTTGCTAAAAATATAACGATCATTGAACTGCTTTTGGCATTGAATAATGGTGAGTCTTTTTCTGTATGTGTATACAAATGCACATATTCTCTTAAAAGAGAGAAGTTTTGGATGACTTGCATATTATTTCTGCTGGTTCCTGAGGATTTCACTGTTTCTACCTGTCACATTGTCCAGTTTGGTTCAAACACTACAGAGGATGTAATTTCCATTTCTGTTATTGTCCTGTTAACTTTTTTAAACAATCTCAGTAGTACTGTTCTCCCTCCCTCCTCCAATTCCAGACCTTTATTATGATTTTTAACAACTGTCATTGGTCACTTGCAGTGACATATCCAATTAATGTCCATTGTAGAATTTTTTCCTAGAATTTTTTGTATGGAGGGTTATGTTGAAGGGTATTTCTTGCTGACATCTGTCTAAATGGAATACCTGGCACATGACATCAACTGTGAGTTCATCTAACTTCCCTGTTTTAGTGTATTCATTGTTCTTCAGCTCTAAGTGTCAGTTTCATGTGTCACTTCTGTTATATACTTTAGAAATCTCTTTATTTTTTGTGAAATAGCTTTAACCTCCCTTAACATTTAAGGTTAATAGGTGTGTGGTTTGTCTGAAGAAGGTGATAATCCTTTTGGCAAAAACTTTGCAGCAAGAGAACTTACTATCTTCATTGTCAAATGTCACAGTGTCTTCATTCTCAGATAATCTGTGTTTTCACAGCATCTTCATGTCTAAAACCACTTTCTTCCTGCTCAGATACTGCTGTCCCACTTTTGACACTATCTAAAGCACTTTTATTGTTGCATCTTTGGACATCTCAAGCTTAGTCACAAGAGGAATCTGTCTTTTCTTTTCCTCCCCTCATCCCAAAACTTGCTCCTTAGTTATAGTCTGTTTGTGCTGGAATATCAGTATGTGCCATCAGGTGAGATTCAGTTGCAAAAAAAGCCTGTCCTGGCTCCGACGTTAGCATGTACTAGAAAAAAAGAAACTATATGAGACCATTGCATCCTGAATTGTGCTTCTGTCACTGATGACCAATGCAGCTTCTCCCATGTTCATTGTCTTCATCACCAAACTTGATGTAGAAGATACTGTGGGTCTGAGGTGAGGAACCATCTCTGATGTTGGTTCCCATGGAGAGACATCACCCAGCATTCCTACACTTCTGCTCCAACAGAGCAGTTATGGAAAGGAGATACATTCTTACTTTTTCATCTGACAGAGATTTATTGTCATAAAATGAAGGTACAGTTACTTAGACCCTGCTTTCTTCCTGCTTGAACTTTAGGAATATGATGAATATCATTGTGTAGCCAAGGTCACTTGATTGTACTGAAGTCATTTGCCTTTCATAACTTTTAACACAAATATACTGAAGATGGAGGTCACAGCTTAATTGGCTGTAAAGTCCATAGTCCTGACACCAGATATGCTTTTAAGAGAAATCCCATGCATCAATAGCTGAACTTGCATATGATCCAAATTCTTTTCTCTTTTGCTTTTTTCTTGCTGCAGTCCTGGAGAGAAGCCATCCAATTGAATATGAAAAACTCAGCTTTTTTTAGGCTGGTAATAAAGATCCTGAAGTGAGATAATATGATGAAATTTGGCTTTTGTGTCTTCATGTTCATTGGATTGGCAGAGAGAGCAGGGTCTATTTTATATGTGAAACCTGATGGAAATTTAATACTTGGTATGTGCAAGCGATAGTGTGGATATATGCTTGGAATTAAGAATATGTTCTATACATAAAGTATTATTGTTTAATTTTTGCAACCTTTTAAATTAAACATGGTAAACCAGTGCGATCTGTGAAGGACCTGAGAACTTCACAACTTCTGTGCTTTATATGTCTTTTGTAAGGCTTTTAACATACTTTTATGTAAGAGTTTGTTTAAAAAAGATTATAGACTGATTAACTCCTTTATTACAGATCTTTACACATAGATCTACATAGGCAGAGCTTGAAATGTCTGTGTGTAGCAAATTCCTTAATGTTGTCCTTTTCACTTTAAAGGTTGTTAAAGGAGATGGGCTGGCAGGAAGATAGTGAAAATGATGAAACATGTGCTCCACTAACAGAGGATGAGATGAGGGAATTCCAAGTCATTAGTGAACAGGTAACGCTAAGTTAATGTTCCATTATGAACTTGTAGGTAGCTACCCTAAATGCCTACCTTTGAGTCGGATCTCCAGTAATTTTGATGGTTAGAGATGCTCAGTACCCTTTTTCTTTCCTCTCTCTTGCCTCTTGTGCTTTCAGAAGAATAGTTGCTTTAAAAAGATATGGGACCAGTGCTTATTGTAGGTAAGGCCTATCCTCAAAATATCAAGGGAAGGGTAGGGGAGTGGTTTTGAGTAGTTTCATCATTGCTGGTAGTAGAATTGCACACACTTTCCAGCTCCTCAGATTAGCCTGAGGTAAGGGAATTTTCTATCAAGGTTTTTATGCAGCTTCCTTAGCTTTCCAAAATCTGAATTTTCTCTGTTGGAAATTGAGAGACACTTAATTCACTAGTAACAAAGTCTACAAAGTCTAAAAAGGCAATCTAGACTTTTTTTTTTTTTAATTAGGAGTGGTTTATATACCTGATAAGGGTCGGTGAGGGAGGGTCAGTGAGGGAGGGACTGGATAATGTTAAATCTGAACTATATAAAGTTAAATCTGAACATTTGATATTTCCATAAGTCTAGCTATGCAGGTGCTAATTAGAGCATTTGGAATATTAAACTCTTAAATGATTGGCTTATTGTCCATCTTCTGCACTATGTCTGAAAATCCAGTAATTCCTTTCTTGTAAAATAAGTTGTTTCTTTCTCTCCACTGTCTTTGACTTTCCAACTGCATCAGGTAGGTAGACTGAAATACTCATTTCTCCCTGCTGCTTTTCCTGTGCCTCTTCCTCACTGCAGACCCTGCCCTTCTTAGCACAGGTGTTTGCAGCATACTGTGGAAAAAGGGACTGCATCACAGGAATGACTATATGGGAGGGATCACTGGGGCAAGATGTCTGAGGAAGTGGGTGAGAAAAGGATAAGCTCTTGTTCACTGCAGGAGCTTAGCTTAGCACAGTTGGGGGCTCTTGGATGCAGGTGGCTGGCTCAGAAGTGAAAGCTCTCAGGTGAATTTTCCTTTGTGTGTATATATAAAATAAGTCATGCAGTGGATCTTATGTAGCCCATAGATGATGTAGAGAATGCTGAAATGCAACAGATTTTTGTGTTCAGCTCTTTCTTTCTCTGAATACATCTTGTTTACTCATTTCAGTTACAAAAAAATGGCCTTCGGAAAAATGGCATTTTGAAAAATGGCCTCATCTATGATTTTAAATTTAGCCCCTGGAAAAACAGCACTTTCAAACCTGCTCTGGAGAATGAGGATTCTGAGACGAGCAGCAGTGATACATCAGATGATGATGATGTGTGAAGATTTCTGTAATGTGTAGAAGCTTGTTTTGATCTCATGAAAATGTGGGGATATATTGTTCAAAAACTTTTTTTCTAATTTATGTAGTAACATACCCCATTAGAGGAAGAATGATGGGACTTCTTTCTGAAGAAAGCAAGGAATGTTATATTGAACATTGCTATAATTTCTTTGCAAACAGATTTAGAATGAGGACTTGAGTTGATCCAGCGTTGACTTTCTTCATCACTGCAGCATTTATGACTAGCAGTGTGACAATATAACAAATCAGATTTTCGCATTTAATAATAAAACCAAAAAGAATTGTTAATGTCTTGCAAAGCTTCTGTCTTAGTATGTCCAAGTCTATTAGGAAAAAAAGGGCAACTTGACACAGTGTTTTGCTTGCCAAGTCATTTCTTTCTTACAATGGAAATCCTTGAGTCCACTTTGTATGCAAAAAGGGCAATATAGCATGTTGGCTAAAATGAGCAAAGTACACTAAAATTCTCTTCCTTAATTAAGCTGTTGTACTGTTCTGCTTTTTCCATGCATAACTGTTCTTTAGCCATTTGTAGTGTAGTCATCATTATTAATGGCAGAAAACCCTGATGTTTCAGTTCCAAATTTCTATATGTAACTTTTAAACTGAAAGATTTATGTGGGGTATTGCAAGACTCGGTATTCTCACAATGAATACATTTCTCATGGGAAAATAAGCACTTTGATTTTACTACTCACGTGCAGAAAAATTAGTTACACTGACTGGATTTGTCCACTACATGGAAAATAAACTGATTTACAGAGTATTGTCTCAGTGCATAGCATCAAGGGTATTGTTTTAAAATCTAGTAAGTTTTGTTTGCATTTATATTAAATGTACTCTGGCATCAGTGACTGCATTTCAGAATGAGTTAAAAATAATTTTATCACCAGATCTTGCTTTTATAAGCAGATGAAGTATATCTATGCAATAAGCACCTGTTTTGCTTACTTTGTGTCAAACTTTTTCTTTATAATCACACACTTAAAACCTAATATTATAATGTTTATATTTTTATAAGGTTCATTCTAGTTCTTTAAATATTTTCCACAGGATTGTACAAACTATGTAGCATCAATTCATAAGGACAACTGCTCTTTATGATGTCACCTACATTTATAATATAGCTTATATATAGACATTCTTCCTTCAAAATATTTTTGAATTGCACTACTTCTTATAGTAAGTGATTTGCAATTTAAAACTCTAAAGCAAAAATATTTATAAAGCTGAGATTTTGTCCATGTTTAACTTCTTTAGGAAAAGACATTTTTTCTAAGGTGGCATCTAACAATTTTGGGCCAAAGGTGGTATGGAGGGGATTTGGGGTGCAGATTGGTGTTTGATGGCTTTGCATTTTTTGTGGTTTAGTTTATTAGTTTTTTAAAAAACAGTTTTCTATTCAAGAGGTCAGATTTATTTTTTTTTCTTGGAACAGGCATGCAATTATTTGTGTAGTTAATTTTGGCACAATGTATTGAAATATTCTGGTTTCTAAATTTAAGAGCATAAAAATGTTTCCTTTTTAAAGAGAAAACTGCTGTGTTGGTAATGAAGTCTTTCCCACTTGTAATACCTTACTTTTGTTTTTCCCCTCTCCTACAGTTTTTTTACTGACTGACACCTTGGTGTAGTTTATTCCCTTTTGGTTGTCACATTCCTATCAACAGGATCTTCTGCCTATCGTAGTTACTTAGTGGTACGTGAATACACTATTTTTACCTTTTTTGCCTTAGTGTTTCTCAAAGTGGGACAAACGGTTGTTTGGTTTTCCTCTGTCTTCAATTTAGTGACAAGTGTCACCTCTGTAACTAACCTTTGGAAAGATACAATTATAGAAGAATTGTGTTATACTAACTGTATAGAGTTAGGAAATTTACTTTATAGAAAGTAGAAATAATAGTTATATTTGTGTGGAATAATTACTGGAGGTGACTTATTGAGGCTAAAGTTATATCCACATCTGAAGAGAAGGTACAGCATTAAGGAAGCTTCCAGGGTGGAATGTGGTTTGTATGCAAGGAATGTGTTCCATGCTAGTTCCCTAAGCAACATAGCCTGTAACCTTAGATGGTAGCAGCACCAGAGGAGCTTGGTATGCTGACTCTAAGAGAAACAGCATGGAGGGTGGGGCAGAGTGAAGATACTGCAGTGAGGCTCTGTGATATCACTGCAGGGATGGGAATTTGATGGTCCTATGGAACTGATAAGGTGCATAGTTGCTACCCTGAGCCAGCAGTTTCTCATTTTTCTGTTGAAATCATGTCCTCTGCTCAACTTTGCCTCATTATAATACCAAAACACACCTCCATCCCAAAAACTACCCACCTCCAAGGTGCGACCACCTGTTGGCCTCACACCTATTTTCTTTCCTGTCTCTTTTCCCATGCTGTTTGTTGGAAGAACAAAACAGTTGAAACTGCACAGCTCAATACTGCTGATAGACACGAAGGATGAGTGAAGATCTGGTGGTCTGTGTTCTCATGGCATTGAAGAGGAGTGGGGAATGCAGTGGAGGCTGCTTATCACAGCAGTTATCTGCTCCTTGCAGAAGTTACCAAGGAAGACATGGTTTTGTGCCACTCCTAAAGGCTGACCACCAGGAACAATGGCTTGACCACAGTCCCACCCCCACACTTTGCTCAGTAGTAGTGAACAAGGTATAAATATTATTCCTATTTCAGACCTAATTTGTGGGATGAGAATTCAACACCAAGTCATAGGGACAGATCAATGGGTTTGTTCTGCTCACCCTCCCCAGAAGGGATGCCTTTTGGTAAGATCTGTGGCCTTGGCGATGCCAAGCGGTTTTCCTCAGGAGATTCCAATTGTGATTACAATTGTGTTTTAGAGCTATATATAGAGATTCTGCAGTTTAGTGCATTTATCACCGGCAATCTTAAAGAATCTGTATATGTTACAAGTGTAAATAAACCATCCTACTCATGCATCCGACTGCTTCTTGTGAATGCAACTGGACCTATAACAGACAGTTCATGCATCTGGTGTCGGACCTATAGCCACAAACACTAAATTGGCACATCTATTAAGAGATAAGTCAAACTGCCCCTAGCCCCTCTAATCTCTGAGGACCAACCAGAATGCAAGGGGATTCATCTCTTACCAAATTTATTTATCACTGCATGCAACACCACACCTCACTGAGCATGCACTCTAAATTTCTTCTACTCTATACCTTTAAAAGCAAAGTGAGGAGATTTTACACCAATCATAATAAAGGTATATATGACTGGAGTCACTCAAGCGCCACCTGAGAATAAAAAATAATATAAAAATGTCTTAAGAGAGGAGTAATGTTAGGGAAGATACCATTGCAAACTTGCTGACTTCTGGGATCAGTCAACACGCTGAGCCTTGCTTCCTTCCTCCCTATTGGGTAATATTCCAACACTTGGTTATACAGAGTGCTTCCCTGGGAAAACTAGAAATCTCTATAGAATTGTTTTTTAACTTAACACATTTTGTAGCCAGGCTGTATTATTTATATTCTTGATACTTGCACGTGCTTTGCAGACAGTGTATTTATCACTGGCAATCTAAAAGAATCTGCATTTCTGTTGCTTCAATAAACTGCACTATTCATTAATGTAGTCATGAGAGTTCTCATTGGATGTGACCAAACTTCTTAATATGGCTGTGCTAGTTTATTGAATGCTACTAGACTGAAGGTGCATCATTCTATTTATGCACCCATAATTGTGGTAGTATGATATATAGAATGCGACTGGACTTATAGTGCCAAATTGGACATCACCCAGGATCTAAGGCCAGCTGCCCCCAGCCTCTCTGGTATCTGAGGACAAGCTGGAATGCTGTCACGTTATGGGTACGAGTGTGACGTTCGCCTGCCAGAGCCCAAGGGTTTGCACTGAGCAGTTTTGAAAAGTCAGAAGTTATATCTGAGAATTCTCTCTCAGAACCCTGGCTAAGGGGCTTACACTGAGAAAGTAGTTACCTGGTTCAAAGCCTGGTTAAGGACTTGCACTGAGACAGTTTATAAGTTAAAGCAAATAGGTTTGATTTATTAAAACAATAGGTTTGGAATTACTGTTGATAAATGCACTGACTGCAAAAGGATAATCAAGCTTGAGTTAATAATTCCCAGGTAGCATCCAACGCAGTCAGAGATGCAGACCTGAGTAATAGCACTAATAGATAATAGGAATAAAAGGTATACTGTATATTGAAGGTGCAATTCTTACCAAGAAGGCATCCTTGTCTTGGGTGGAGAATCACAGAAGTGTAGGAAAGGGATTATTTTTTTCCTGGCACTCTGTGCAATGTTATTTGGAAGAGTGGCAGTGTCAGCATGTGATTTCTATTATGCTGTGTGTTGAGAAATATGAATTTTACTTTTACCGCTTTCTAATCTTTTAGTCCAGAATGAACAGCTCAGATTTTAAGATGTGCAGCAGAAATTCCTCCCTTCTTCTTGTTTGCTAGCTTTTTAAGATGATGTAGGGAAAATGACAAAGAGGTACTACTAATATTAGATTACAAGTTTTATTTTTTGAAACTTTAAGTAGTGGACAAATGCTTCCATGGTATTTCTTGCTAATTTAAATTAAACTACATTCAAGAAAAATTAAGTTCTCCTTCCTAATGTTTTGGGGCATTTTTCCCCCCCTTTTTTTCTTTTTTTTTCAAACAGAGCATCTGCTGACTCTGCTCCAGAGCACTTATAATGTGCTAACCCCAAAAGGCCATGGTCTCTAGGATTTCCTTTGACATATTCCTACTCAGTCATACAGTTTACAGTAACAAATAAGGCTAAAAAATCTTGGACAGAAAACAAAGGCTTGATAAATAGTGGAAAGAGGAGCACAGCCTGTTGACTGTCTCTGCTGGACTTTTCAGTCTTCTCCTCCTCCAAGAGATGTATTCCCTTTGTGATTTTTATACCCTGATCCCATCTCTCCCTGCCTTCTAGGTTACATTTAGCATGATTTGAGTGGGGAGTTGAAGTAGCATAGACATGTATGTTTAGCATGTACTCCATTAGGCTCGTTACCATACTTAGGGGTGTAAACTTTAATATAAATTTTGCCATTAATTAGGCAAAGGTCTCTTCTCAGACACTCTGGTCTTCAAGATTTATGTAAGAGTTGTTTGCGTCTGTTGGTTTAGACAAAACAGGGCCATCTTATATTCACAAGACTCCCTCCTTCAGCTGTTTGGCTTCCAGCTTAGTCTATCTCCAGCCCCAGAGATAGCATAAGAATCTCATGGTCTTAACCTTTCTCCTGAAGTGCACTAACTTAGCCTGTATTCCTACCTCATGGCAAACTAGGTCATTATCCCACAAATACAAGGGTTGGGTTTTTTTGCCAAATTTCTTTACCGTTAATGCAACAGAAAAATTGGTGTCACGAACAGGATTGCCATGGATAAGCTGCTGCAAAAATATAACTGTGCCTCTTCCCAAGTTTGGGAAGGAGTGGGCTCAAAAGTTTTGGAAGGATGAAAAGAAAGTGGTAGAACACATCCAGCAGCACCAGGCTGTGCAAAAGATTGGAATGGGAAAAGGCAAAGGTGCAATTTGTGTGGTTTTAGGAGCCTGTTTATCTTGTGCTCATGGATAACCTGTGCAATAGCGTCCATAGTTAAATTCACCCCTCGATCACTAGCCCATCCCTTACTTCACATCCTGAAGTGTCAAAGGCCCACTGAGCTAAAAGTAGTTCACCTTTATGTTCCCAGTCTAAGTCTGTCTGGAACACTTCAGCAGCCAGATCCACTTGCTGGTTGTTTTGATGTTCCTCAGGGGCTCGACTTTTGGGTACATGGGCATCCACGTGACAGATTTTTACAACTAGTTTCTCTAGCCAAGCATCAATATCCTGCCACAGTGTGGCAGCCCAAATGGGTTTACCTCTGTGCTGCCAGTTATTCTGCTTCCACCCCCACAAGGCATTGCTGCCATCCATGAGTCAGTGTAGAGAGAAAGCACTGGCCACTTTTCTCGTTTAGCAATGTCTAAGGCCAGTTGGATGGCTTTTACCTCTGCAAACTGACTTGATTCACCTTCTCCCTCAGCCACTTCTGCGACTCATCTTTTAAGACTCCAAACAGCAGCTTTCCACTTCTGATGGTTTCCTCCTTAAAAGGGTACCTGGATTTTACAGCTGACAAGAGTCGTCTCCAGAGACGACAGGAAGAGAAAGGGAATAAGGGAGAGAGATCTATCGATTAGAAAAGAAAGATAGAACAGCTTTTACAGATCTAGCGTTAAAAAAATAGTTTTAAAAATTTACTTAAACTGAAAAAGTCTTAAAAACTGCAAAGTATGTTTCTCCATGACCATACAACCCAAAGATCATATGTAAGCAACTGTTAGTTATATGGGGGGGGAACAACACACAGTATTTTTTAATGAAAACAATATGTAACATTTTAATCATCTTAGAATAAGTAGAGAGGCAGTTTTTTAATTGACACCGTCCATAACTGCAGTATTGATGTTATACCAATTTATTGCTATTAACGATAAAACCAGATTTAAGAGCTATACCAGCAATGAAGCAGTATAATTGTCATCTCCCATATTCATAGAATAAGACATACATATATCTAATAACAATAGCAGATTCCACCAGAAATCTATCACTTATTGTAAACATTGTATTTGTGCAATTTCTTTTTCATATTTAATTCCCAAAATTATGAAAGGAAAATTTACTAACATAAAACACATCAAGTTTTACATTTGGCAATGAGAAATTCATTCTTCATAGACAACCAAAAGCCTAGCAGCACATTTTCAAACATTTTTACAAGTATTTCTGTATTACCCTCCCTCCAAATTCCTCCCTCTCCCCTCAAAGCACCAAAAATAAAGGCAATACTCATAAAAATGAATCAAGAAAATAGATACATTCTTTTCTTTGTAATAATAATAAAAAAAAAAAAGAAGAGTACTTTGCCTCAGTCTTCACCGTACTATATTGTGTCCATCGTTTTGGGTTCTTCATCTTTTTGTAGCATTGAGTTTATGCAACCTTGTAGGTCATTTGCATTCTACAACAAATGAAGAATTGAAAGCTTAATCTCAATATATACATACACTTACAGAGAACTAAGTCAAGCTCCTTATTTTGTCTGTCTTAAGATAAGTTCACAATAAAATATAATTTATTAAAAAAACCCCAAAACAGTATTATCATAATGTGAATGTCAAGAAGTTTCTTTAAATTTAGCTAGCATACTATTACCTTATTGTGCATTTACTTGGGGTTCAGTTACCAGATTTTACCAAACAGGTACCTTGAGCAAATTTATTTTGAAGTACTTTAGATTGTATCTCCTTCCTCAGCATCCAGCTTTTAAAAGATGTGATCATCACTAACACTGAAACCAAAGACCCTAATGTTCCAAGATAAAGATAAAAACAAGGGTAGAATGTTATAACAGCATAAATTTTCCTTAGACTTGACTACCTGTAGATTTCCATTAATGAGATTAGCCA
This sequence comes from Actenoides hombroni, assembly GCA_024336885.1. Taxonomy (NCBI): domain Eukaryota; kingdom Metazoa; phylum Chordata; class Aves; order Coraciiformes; family Alcedinidae; genus Actenoides; species Actenoides hombroni. The sequence continues at coordinate 30,056,321 of WUAM01000107.1, read as the reverse complement.
TTTCACCTCCTGTGATACAAAGTATATTTAATTCTAGTACCTGAACAGTTTAATGATGTAGTTTTCTATTTAGCACAATTATTCAAGGGCACCGAATTAACATATGCCTTTTAACATTATAAATTGCGAGAGCTTTGAGAAACACTCTCTCTCTAATATTTATAATAGTGCACATTAGACCTGACAGTGCTCCAAGTATAGAGAGGCCTATTCCTAGATCTCAAAATGGACATCTCAAGAGTGTAGCAAAAATCTATTCCTAATAGAGTCATTATATTAATTTCTGGAAATAAAAAGCCTACCTGCGACAAAAACTCCAGTCCTTCTACAATACCAGTATAGACACTGGGATTCTGTTCTGACATAGCTTGAAAGCCTTGAGACTGTGAACAGATTCTCACTCTTGATTTGAATGCTTCAAGCTCAGTTTTAAAAGCTTCCAAATAGCCTTCTTCCCTTGCCTATAATGAGAAGAGTGAAATATTTTTCATCTCAGCCAGATTTACTTCTTGTTGAAAGCATACATACTACTAAAAAGAAGTCCTGCAGTAATGCATATTATTGAAGGATAATGGTTTAGACAAGTCAATAACAATATTAGCATCAGTTAGCTTAAAAAGAAGATTCAGGTATGCTGGTTTTTGTTTGTTTTGTTTTAAAAAGAGACTTTAGCATTTGATGAGTATAGGAACCGAGTTATTCATTCATCTGAGAACATGTAAGAATACAACAAATACAATTTTAACTCTTCCTTTATTCCATCTCAGAAGCCAATACCCTTAAGAGAAAAGGTACTCATGGCAAGCGCTCAATTCAAAAGCAAAGCATGAATCAAAGTGGGTGTTAACGTAAGTCCTTAAGGCAGCATTAAGATCAGCATGACTTGATTCTTCAGTCTTGTATAACTTAACATAGAACCTGTATCAAATCACGGCTTCGGTCTTCTCATATCTCACTGTCCTTCTCCCTCTCTCAGCATTCCAGAGCTAACTATGACTGACTGAGGAGAATCAGACTCCAAATTGGGCTGTCATGAACTGCATAGAGAGGCATTACGATAAGCGAAATAAGACACTTGGTCCTTCAACACATTCATGTTTGTGGCAATTCACTAATTCCACACTCCTGTAGTTCTCATGCTATGTTTTGCTTTCCCAATGGCCTAGCAAGAATCCATGGAACTTTCATTCTCAAGATCAGAATTACACAAAACATTCATCCTAGAAAGAACTGCCAACAAAACAACACTTCCCCATAAGCTTGATTCAGTCAACAACATATTTAACTTCCAGCTGTCAGGAAGAAAGCTCCTTCAGAGCACTGATCCTTTGCAAGGGTATCAAGAATTTCTCTCAGTGTTATACAAGTAATGACTTACTTTGGCTTTTTGGAAAAACAGACGAAAACAGCTTCTTGGATCCACATTACAACTTCCGGCCATTTCTATAATAAACTGCATTGCAACTGCTTGGTGTGCTATTTGTTCCATCAGAGCTCTTTTCTGAAAAGAGAAATTACATAATTACAGAAAATATCTTTAAAAGTATAACTCTACCTAAAATTCAGCAACATCTTTGCATTTGATTCCTAAAGAGAAAAGAACTGATGCTGACAGAAGCAAAGGGACTGTTAATTAGCTTAGGCTAACCCTAATGTAGTAATGTGTTTTGGGGGCTTCCTTCAATAAGATAACATGGACATGGGAAGACAGGGAGAAGAGTAATTAAATGGCTCATCAATTCAGATGGCTTTTCTGTACTGTAAGAGGGAAACTGCATACTTATAAGTAGTTTAAAGGTCTTCCTAGTACCTGTTCAGCTTCTAGATGAAAACACCATAAGATGAGATATTTAGCTGTTTCTTCACATACGAGATACGGGTGGTCAGACAAAAATCTTTGCCTGTCA
>WUAM01000107.1:30022317-30032751 GCA_024336885.1 Actenoides hombroni | reverse complement strand
CTCTAGGACTTGTTACATAAAATGTACTTAAATTATTAGGGGAGAAAAAAAAAATTTTTGATTAGCTATCACTCACAATAGGAGCAACTGAAAGAAACTTTTTTTTTTTTTTTCCTTTAGAGTTAATGGCTCTGGTGTCTAACTGGAAATCAGTTCTATAAGATTGCTCAGGATTTTACCAACAGCAAAGGCTACTGAAGTAGTCACAGGCAGAATATTTAAATTGTTAAAATCTATGACAGGAATAGGCAGTAAAGATCATATTGCTAGCATAAAAAGGTCAGTAAATGTTTCAGAGATGAGGAACCCTAAGCTAAGTCTTCCCTGCATGTTAGGTAATGAAATACAGGCAGAGCTGTGATGCACAGTTTGCTGCTAACAAAGGAAAAGTTTTGTGAGTTGCCTCTTGGTAGCTAAGGATTGAACAATAAATCTTGTGCATGAGCACTTTATTACTTCTTGGAAAGCAGGAAAGGGTAGAGAATAATGCCACATATAGTGCATAAAGCAAGGATTGAAGCTGTGTAACACAGATGCATAAAGCTTCCCTGGTACCGTATTTTGGGGTGCTGAAAGGCTGTGAAAGAGTTGGAGGTCCTTCACCAGCATTAGTGAATCCTGAAATCTGTACACGGTAGATGTTTTTTCCCTTCAGTCCAGTAAGATGGTAACTTGTGGTAGAAGAATTGAGAGTAACAGCTGAAAAGCAAGAGAGGTTGAGGAAGGAGATGATTAGAGGAAGTCTGAAGTCTGAGTCTGTGTCAGTGTAGCTGACTAGGGAAAAGGAATAATTTCCTTGCCCTAACCCACACCTGGAGGAAGCCACACTGTGCAGATGTTCTTTGGATGGGTATAAGATTTCTCAAAAATACTTACGTACTTTGTAAATCCAGAGGCAAAAACCCATGACAATTTAACACAAGGATGTTTGTGAACCAAGTGCAGAAGGATGTGTATTATGCATGACGAGAAAAATATCTAACACACTGAACAATGGTTTTCATTTGGCTGTAACATTTGACATAAGGACTAGACCCTATCACACGCCTTACCCTCACTATGTAGTCAGTAGTTATTTGCCTGGATTAACACTAGTGCTATTACTCATCATGCAGTATAGAAAAAGGACAGTACATTCTGCCTCGCCTATTTTGTAGGCCTCTCTGCTGAACCTTTCTTTTCTGATGGTGCAGTGATATTTCTCCTGGCCAGAAAAATGCAACCAACAGTGCTGTAGCATGCCTTTAACAGGGCAGAAAATACTTTCCAAGTTTGCTACTGCAAATTTAAGATATGCATAGAAATTGAAAGGGTGCTGCAGCCTATAGGCTCCTTCACCCAAGTTTTCCAATAAAATTATTCTTACTGCCTGGAAAACATGGTAATCAGGAGTCACGTCACTGTTGTATTGACTGATTAGGGCAGGGCAGGGGGATGGAAAATATCAGTCCTGGACACTCCCTTGCTGTTTCCTGTTGTGTTTTCTAATAGGAATTTGGGGTGGAATAGAGCCCCCTGATGATAGTGCCAAACCTCCTGTTAACATTGTGTACTTGAAGCTTTTGTTACTTTTATGGTCCTGTAAAGGTATAGGCCAACATGAATTATAGAACTCCTGCTATTCTCCTTTGTTGGGTCTTATGTGCTATTTGTCTTCCATAACATGTCTTGAATTTTATTTGAAAGTCAGTATGTGTACAGTTAATGTATTATTATTTATGGGAAGAAGGCTTTCCACTGAATTCTAGAGGAAAAATATTTCTAAAGAAAAGTGTGAGAATTTTTTTCTTTGTTTTGAAAACTCAAGTGGTTTGGGCTCATAACTATGAATTTATATCAATGTGTAGAAATTTCTTGCTTCATAGGTAAACACAAAAGCTCTCAATTTTAGAAAAATATTCTAAAAATGAAATTAATAATAGTGTCTTTGAAAACAGGTAAGAAATACAACCTGTATTCTGTGCTAACACAGTTCAAAAAAGAATTGTGTAATTTAAGTCCTATAGAAATGCTCAGAATCAATCACAGCTGAGTTTCAGTGAAACATAAAAGTACTGTGACTAAAATCTTAATACCTTAGAAATACCAACTGCATACATCTTCCTTTCATTGTTACTAGAGAATTTTGCAGTAGTCTTAGAACTGTAAGTTTTAAGGAAATATTTTCTAATCAATATTTAATTTGAGATGATATCTAGAAAATTCTAGGCATTCATAGGACCATCTAGAGCATTAAAACTGTAATCAGGAGCTGACCTATGAGAATGTGCTGTTCCCACAGAAATCTAAGTAACGCAGTACCATGCTGTGACAGCACATAATGGTCTATATGAAGCTTTTCTGTCATGGTTCTGAGCTGCTGCATTGTTCTGAGCAACGGTGACTTACCCAGAGACTTTGTCCTCAATGAATCTGTGTAGCTGATCCTGTATCCTTGTAGAAAGCCCAGACAGTCTTCAGCAGGTATCTTGGTCCACTTCACAAATGCAGAATTCTTTGTGATATTCAGAATTGTCACATTAGTGGGACCTGTCCTAGGAACTTTAGAATCAGATAATAATTAAAGTTCTACATCAATACTTGTGCAATAGACAGACTGAAACCTAGCTGCTTCCTAGAAAGCTCCTTGCCTAGTTGTCATAAATGCAATAAAATATGTGGAGGAGAAAGGAGAAATCCCATAGAGTAAAAAAACCCTCCTCTTAAGCAATGCCAAAGCAGGCAGAATTTATGGCTCTCTCATTGCAAAAACTCCTACTCCGATAGTTACAGCCATACTCATTTCAACATGCAATATAAGACACTACCAACTGCTATTGGAAAATCTGACTTTGGCCCCAGTTAAATTTGAGATACAAGGACTAGTAACTCTGAGATACAGTTTTGGTTATTTTGGTAATGTCCTGTGTAATAATAATATTTCTATGGACCTATCAGTAAGGAACAACGTTCATGCCATTCACTGCCAGTGTATAACTGCTAGGACCAAAGGCAGTGAATGCTGGAGAATGCTGTTGAGTCAGCTGGAAAAGAACCTTTGTGTAGGATTCCTTTTATTCCTGCAGGTAGGAAACAAGAAGATATGAAAGGGAAGGAATACCTCCTTCAACTGAGTAAAAGTGGGTCACTCCAAAAGTCTTTTCATGTCCTTTGAAATTTTCACACTGACACACATCAGATTCATGTACCATTATTTTGTACAATTTATATGGCTGAAAATTGTCTGGAAAACAAATAAAGGCAAATCAGAGTTTACTGAAAAATAATAAATTATAAAGAAGTAGAGGACAGAATAATTTTACAGCTTTTCTGTATAGTTCTTAATTTCAGAGATTCAAAGTATAGTATAAATTTACAGTGCTTTGTGTACAAAATACATGCATCCTTCTTTATTTTCTCTAGCTGCTTAATGCAAACTCTTTCAAAAGCAAAAGATGTAACATGGGTTTGCTTTCAAAAGATGCCAGATCTGCTTATAGTGTCCCCCTGGAAGGCTTGAGCTGCTGAAGGAGAAGTAAGGAACTAAAATGGCTGCTACAATGGCTTAATTCAATGCTAGTATTTCCTCCTCAGCTAGCACATTTAAAAACAAGCAAAACAATGAGATGTAATGTGTCTATGCAGATGTTGCAGAACAACCAAGGAAAACAGTGTATTTGTTTACAGAACTCTGAAGCTAAATATTGTCTCCTGTACACAAAAAACAGTTCTGAATGGCCTTTGCAGGAGTCACCTACGTGACTTTAATCAAGATTTTCAATGACTGTCCTGTAAAGTGATCCCTGGCTGCAGCCCGTCGTGCCTATCTTGGTAAGCAGAATATCATAGTTTAGAACTTAGGCTTTGACAAGGACAGCCACAGGGATAAAAAAAAAATCATCTAAGGGAGACTGTAATAGAGCAGTTTATATTTAAAGTTAATTTTACCTAGGGATAAGATGACAAGATAAAGGTTTTTTTGGTGTGGTTTTGTTTGTTTGTTTTTTAATTTAAAACCAGTAATGTACAGGTCTGCCTGGAATGTAAGCAAGCAGAGACATCATAGCAGCAACAGCAGCTTAGCTGCATTTCTTGCCCACCCATGACTAGAAGAATCCTACTGAAAACCCTGCTTTTTAACTGCCTTGATGTTGATTAAAATTAGATGGTGTCTCAGCGCTGGACAAAGGTAAGAGTTATACTTATCTGGATCTTCAGTTTGCTCTTAAAAACAGGATGAAAATCTTACCCTTCTCAAAGAAAGAAAACAATAAATTAAACAGTGCATCCATAAGTAGATGCAGTGGTTACTGTTACCTAGTGTGAATTTTCTAGTAGCTGTAGTTACTATTTTCATACACATATCCTCTTTACCAGTGCCCCAGTCAACCACAAAACATTTGGGATAGTATTCTGGAGTCCAGGTGACAACTGCCTTAGTTCCCTGGTGTTTGACGTGGATTTGGCCAGGCAAGTCTGTGAACAAATATGCTGTTAGATACTGATAAATAGGAAAGCAATTTTCTTCTCTCTTGCTTACTTTCTCTCATTTGCTCTTTTTATTTGGAGATTATTCATTAAGTAGGTATCATTGCAAGTGACTAGTATATAGTAAGGTTTACACTAGTATATGGTAAAGTTTACACTAGTACGTCAATAAAGGAAACGGCGTCTAATACTTTATAATGGTCTCTGGGACCTCCAGCTTTAATTGTTGTTCATGACCTTTAATTTCCTACACTTGGAAAAAGGGTGTTCCAAACCTCAGGAAGAGAAAGCCTGATGTTTCTAAATAACCTCCTGTGAGCCTCTATTAACTGCTATATATAGATACTACACATACACACTATATACCACTAAACCATGTCCCTGAGTACCACATCTACAGGTCTTTTAAATACCTCCAGGGATGGTGACTCCATCACTTCCCTGGGCAGCCTGTTCCAGGGCTTTATAACCCTTTCTGTGAAGAAATTAGCTTATATTATTAAAAAACAACAACAAAAACCCCCCAAACAAACAAAAAACCCCAAACAAACAAGTTACATAGTTTTCTTTTTTAAATGAAAAATCCCCACTAGGCATCACAAACGCTTACATCTTCATTGGAATTTGATATGTACATCCTGCCTTTTCCTCCTCCCATGTGCCAGTACGGGTAATACTGAAGTAAAGGACAGTAGCAGGTCTCTGATACTTAGATTTGCACATAATTCTGTGAACTTTGTTTAAACTGTTGGCGTGTACTTGACGTTGAGTACACTCCATCACCCCCTTTGATAGGTAGATCAGCACATCATTATTTCTCTAGCTTGAGAAAACAAGTGCTATACAGAATGCTAAACTGTCTGTTAGTTAACTTCTATCAAAATCTTCTCTTAAGAAACAAGTGACTTTCATTGTGCAATAATATCAGTCTAAGAAATATTCAAGAGAATGCTTAATCCTATCACAAAGACTGTTAGAAGGTAGGCTGTCAAAAGGTAGCCTGTCAAAAGATTGCTCATAAAGCTTCTCCACTGCTTGAGTCAATGAATGATAAGGTAAGTACCTGCTGCAGAGAAGTCTGGGACAATATAGATGGCTTGTGGAGATTCTCCTGCTTTGTTATAGGCAGAAATATTAACTCTATAATAAGCCATGGAGAGATTTAGAAAAACTTTTCTGTCCTTTAGAAAGATGCGATTTGGTGAATCCCTGCAACTGTTGGGTATTCTTTCTACATTAATGTAATATCCAAGGATGTTCTCATTTTGTGTTACCTATTAAGAAAAAAAAGATTATTATTCTGTGTTATTACATCCTGTGCAGAAAATCAAGAGGAATTAAACTGTATAAACAAAATGTCACCTTTAATGATGGGGATAAAATCATACTGTTTTAATTAGGTTATTAGGAATCAATGAAGCAAAACAATTTCTTAAAATTAAAAGCATGCTTAAAGTGACAGGATTTAAGCACAGGATTAAGTGTTTTGGTTAATTGAGATCTTAGTTATGCGTATCCAATTAGTAATAACAGCAGTGAAGCAGCTGTAATGTTCTCTGCATTTCACTGAAACATACACCTCATAATTAGGAACTTGAAAGTTAATGAGAGATGTTTAATTGCAATCTATGCCTCTGGGAATCTTCATCTACTAGGCTCTGTTAGGCATCTGGTCTCTTTGAGAATAAATGCCAATAATTATCCTACAACTTTGGAACATGCTATATACCCATTGATACACATTTTTAGGCGGTGATGGTTCATTTGTCATTTACTGTACTAGTCTTCATGAGAGATTAGAAAATGAGTGCACAGAAATGGAAATTACTGCAACTGAGATAGCAACAGAACTCAATATACAAAGGCCTGTGAATTCTGCAAGGATTACTTCTGATACTCATCTGGTAAGACTAACTGATCTGCTTTAGTCTGTAAGCAGATAATGACTCCTGCTGCAGAAAAGGGGATGCCTCTGAGATGTAGGTTTGAGTTTTAAATGTCATTATGTGAAGGATTAAGCTAGATGCTGTTCTTGTAGTCCAGAGACACTTCTTCTATCCTGATTATAATGTGCTTGACTTCTGAATTAGTAAATTCAGTAGATTTACCAAGCTTTTCTAAAAGGCTTTTGCCTCTTGAGAGTATGAGTGCTCCTTAGGAACACATGAAACGCAAGGTGTGTCACTTGTATGCACTAAAAACTTATACGAATCTTTCAAGAAAAGTTTAATTCTAACAGACAAACCTGAGACAGACCAATTTTTAATATAAGATGGAAAGAAACTTTAGTTAACTATTTTGAGCTCAGAGATTGTTGGTTTAATAGTTTTTCAAGTTTATAAATTGGCATAGTTTTTTCTTGCTACTTTCTAACACCTAAAACACCATCATACTAGTGCAGTGAATTCTGAAGTGAAGTACAACATTCTATGTTTTTTGCTTATACAGTGTATTCTCAATGAGTAAGTATATTTTTTCCTATAAAGTAATAAATTAATAGCATGGACATAACAGAAGGTACCCAGACTTGAAGTGAACATTACCTCCCACTTCAGGAAAACGCTTCTTCTGCCTGGAGAGATTTCTGTAGTTGCATTATATGATATTCTTGGCTTGTTTGTGAGTTCTGGTAAACATAGAAAAAGATGGAGACATACACTTATATGAGTCAGTTTGATCTTCATATTTTCAACAGTATCTGACAATGTTATTTCATATGATACAAAATTTGAGAAGGCTTTTACATTCATGCATATTCCCAGTAGGACAAAATGATATTTCACTTACTGTGAGGGACCAAAATCTCTTTACTCCAAACACAAACACACTCGAGACCATCCTTTGCTATGCATCTGAGCTGAACAATGTATGAAGATACAGCATTTAAACTTGAAATGGTGGCATTGACAGCATTGCTTTCTACAGGGACCTAAAAACAAATGATGTTTAATTCATGTAACAGCAATAAAACATAATCTTATATTAGTGACTTCAGCTGAAAGTAGAGGTTCCTATCATCAAAGAAAAATTACTACATATTTTAGCCAATGCCTTTTCATTATTTTAAGTCAGTATCCTTCATTTATGAACTTGTTCTGTTCAGTCAGGACATGTAAGCAACAGTTCAGGTCTAAAGATTGAGTTTTAAAATCAATATGTATTATATATACTGAAAAATCAGTACTTGACTCTGAGCCTTTTTGTCATTTTGAAGAACATTTGTGAAGGTCAAATGAAATAAATAAATAAATAGATAGATAAGTTAAAAATCCCCTTATTCCCAAATGTTACAGTATGCCAAAATAAATGCATGTGACTGATGTGGTAAGGAGTGTGGTCAGACTGAATGTGTGGCTGCCTATGCTTTAGCACCCCAGAAGTAATGTACATCTGCAGCTGATGATGGCACTGGTGACTGTACAGGGAATGGAGATTGCATTGAAGCAAAGACACCACTTCTGTCTAAGGAAATCCCTCAGCTGAAAACTCTAGGAGAAAATAAGATAGAAAACTGTTACTATATGCTTCCACTATTTTGCACTTGTTCCCAGATGTCCATTGGTGGCCGCTATTGGAGCATAATATCCTGCATGAAATTGACCTTTCCCTTCTTGTCAAACAGGGAAATCTGGAAAACTGATGCAAAACCTGAAGTGTGTAAGGTATTAATTGTTACCTTAAAAATCACAGCAACGTGATCTCTAATCAGTTTGAAAATTTAATGATACCAGCAAAAAGAGTAATATTGCTCATCACTTAAACTGTAATCGGGATTTGAGTTTGTATGACATTTTTGAAACCCTCTTCAGCTTTTGCATCACTGATGGTTGTAGTATCTCATTGGCTGGTTAATGAACCAGCTGACATGCCATTCTTGGGGGTTTTTTTCAGTATAAAACTATTAATCTTTCTTTCTTAGACAGCTTAGGATCTGTTAGAACAAAACTAAGAGGCCTTTGTGATATTTGCTTACAGATTGTCTGCATACTCTGCCTCCTTGATATCCATGTTGTGTGTTCTCTTCATTAGCATTCTGTTATGTCCTATGTGCTATGTGCTATGCATTGCTGAGCTGATGGTAAGGCACCTCATGTTCTCGAGTGACTGTTATCTAGAAGTACTTACCAGTGTCCACTGAGTGGATTCTGTGAATGCCTCTCTGTACCTCAGCTCATATGGTGTAGGAGTTGCAGGCAGGTCCCACTTTATTATCAACTGGTTTGTGGTCTGATAGGCATTTATGTTAGATGGTGTCAAGCACTTGCCTAAAATGGGGAACATGCAGCTGTTATAAATGCAAGAGAAGCAGGAAAGCTTTGGTAATTATGTCTGGCAGGTGTAGTTTATAAAAAATAAAGGATTTTGCACAGAATACTGAACACTGCAAGACTAAAAAGACTAGAAATGGAAAATAACAAAATCCTTATGGTATAAAAAAAATTGCGTTGTTCCTCTTGCCTTTCTTTTGTGAATGCTTCCACTGATTTCAGGAAGACCCTTTTTTTCTAAACAGGTACTGTTCTGAATGAGTCTGAAAGTCAAAATCAAAATGTCAAGAGTACCTATAATTGTAAATTGTATAAAAAATTTCCAGAACATCTCCCAGTTTCAGTAACTGTGTTTAAGTGTATCACTGCAAGTGCAAATATGTTTTTCTCTTTCCTTCCAAAAGCCTCCAGAGGAGGTCACAGTGATAATGTAGGTTGTGCTGGTAGTGCCCCCACGCAGTGAGAAGCACTGTTTTTTCTTGGACCATGATTACTCTGAGAAGGTGAAGTTTTGTGAAGCTCTTAAAGTTATCTCCGTGATCAGATACTGTAGGGAATCTTTAAATAAACATCTAAAGGACATAGTTAATAGGATTTCTTTTTTCATATCTCCCCTGCAGCACTGTGTAATGGGTAAGTGGTCTTTGAATAGAGTTGAACTTTGAAAAGGTTTCTCATAATGCTCATGTTTTATAACAAGGATTCCTTAAGTACTGAGTCAACCTGCTCTTCGTAAACCAATAAAAAAGGTCAGCAAACTGTCATAGAGGGCACAGGAAACTGGTTAAGAATTGTACGCAGATATAACTATATATTTTTCTGTATATGACTATTTTATAGTCTAGCAAATTATTTAAAGTAAAACCCTTCTCCTCTAAAAGCTGATAGACTTCTTCTATTGACTTCAGTAACGATTTCATCCAAGGAAGCCAAACTGCAGCGTCACTCTCTGAATCAGTAAAAATAACAACTGTATATTGGGACTTACAATTTTGGAAGTAATCTTTAAGAAAATACTACTGCTGCTTCAGCTGGGCACTGCAGCAGCACAACTTGTGAAGATGCTGTACCTGCTTTGCTTGGTGTAACAGAGATGTTCTTTCCTTTCACACAGGTGTCATGGGCGTAATTCACTGCTATCCAAATAGATGCAGATCGCTTCATGTAGAGATACTTTCGTTCTATCGTGATGGAAGGTGATGATGTGTTTTGTTGAAAAAGTTTTGGTATTCTCTCCCTTTGGAGAAAAGAAAGCAGATTGAAAACCAAACATTTTATCAGGTTATAGTTACACATTCCTCCCTGTGCCCCAGAAAACGTAATTTCAGAAATTGGTAGTTTTTCAGGTGCAAAACTTAGCATCTTGAAAGTGAGGCCTGAGTGGCTTGAAATAGCAAGTGTAATTCCAGGATCCTAGTAACTCTAGCAAATTTAAACATGCAAATCATTGTGTGGTGAACTGTTAAATTCCTTAAACTTCTAAGGCACAGCATGATTCTTTTGTACTTATAGTGGGATATAAAAAGCACTTAGAAGGTATAAAATTAGGTCAGAAATTACTTCATAAAGTCTAACTGCCACCTACCGTAACAACACTGTCCTTGTTTCACTGGGACATAATCCTGGACCAGCCATGTTCTGCAGGCCATTAGCAGTTTGGAGTCAGCCAGGGCAGCTGACCCCAGTTTGCTCACAGGTG
>WUAM01000107.1:29999571-30014458 GCA_024336885.1 Actenoides hombroni | reverse complement strand
TAATTCAGATTACATCAATCCTGTTTCTTGAAGATAATCCCAAAACAAACAAACAAACAAACAAACAAAAAAAAAAAAAAAAAGAAGGAAAAAAAAAGAGAGAGAACCTTTCCCACCCCCCACTCTGGTGCTTTTTTGCTTTTCTGGTTTTGTATCTGTTTTCTCCATAATGGTTTAGTAGAATTTATTCTGATTGGCTAATAGCAAGGACTATAAAATTATCCGTGGCTAATTTCAGAAAAATATAGTCCCCCCGATGATGTCTTACCCAGTGCTACGGTGTACTCAAAACCCTGTCTTCTCTGTTGTGGCTCTTAACAAGTAGGACATTTCTGCTTACAATAAATTCAGCACGAAGTACATCATTTGACCACTAGCTGAAACCTACTAGCTGATAACCTCTACTGAAACGTGTTGAACTGTTCCTTTGTGCCATTAAGAGTAATTTATCAGTTAAATGTAAAGTGTAAATAATTGTCACACCGAAAGATTACAGATTCGAGTGTCTTACCGTGTCTCAGGTGAGATCGCTCTATGGAAAAACTACAGCACTGCCAGTGGGATATTCCATACCATGTGACGTCAGCTCAACTCTAAAGGGAGAGGGCAGGAGGAGGATGGGGGGGCATTCTGCTTTGTCCTCCAAGCAGCTGCTGCGTGTTCTGGAGCCCTGCTTCCTGGACTCGGCCCCACATCGCCTGTGGGCGGGAAGTAGAGAATCACATCTTAGATCTTAGCTATCATAACCCACAGCTCTTTTTTTTTTCATCTTATTCTCCCCCTGCATGCTGTGCTAATAGAGGTTGGGGGGAGTGATAGAAGGGCTTGGTGGGCACCTGGTGCCCAGCCAGGGTCAACCCACCACACCTTCTCTCTGCCAGTGTGGTTGAAGCAGAGTCCAAGTAGCATTTGATCCAGTATCACAGTGTGGCTGGTCCAAGTCACAGTCTAGATCTTAGTTTTATTTAACAGCCAAAGAAACCCCTATGTTGGGCAGAACCCACGGGGGAACCTGTAGTCATGGGAGGAAGGCAGAAGTGAAAAGATGTGAAGAAGTTGAGAGAACTTAATGAAACAAAATACTTTGGAATTTAAAAACCAACCAGCAGTCTAAGCACAATAAGATGAACAGGGATATATCCTCGTAGGCACAGGCTGCTTTGATAATTGCACTTATATTCTCCAGCTGCCTATTTCTTTTTTCTGTTTGTTCTGGCTTAATTTTTTTGGAATAGTTTACAACTAAGCATGCAACAGATTGTTTATGTCCAGTCCAGATCCTCTTGGGAAAGTGGTGGAGTTAATCTATTGAGCAGTTATCCCACGGCCTGAGATATGCCAGTGTGGTGGCTTGACCTTGACTGGACACCAGGTGCCCACCAAGCCACTCTATTACTCCTTCCCCTTCTTCCTCTCAAGTGGACCAGGGGGAAGAAAAGAAGATGAAACTCATGGGTTAAGACAAAGGCAGCTTACTGAAAAGCAAAGCCAGGCTGCTTACAGAAGCAACAGAAAAGACAGATTTATTCTCTGCTTCTCATCAGCAGGCGATGTCTGGCTCCTTTTCCAGGAAGCAGGGCTCCAGATGCGTAGAGGTTGGACAAGGCGATGCCGCCCCCTTCCCCCCTTTTCCTAGCTTCTATAGCTCAGCTGATGTCATATGGTATGGAATATCCCTTTGGTCAGTTTGGCTTGGCTGTCCCAGTCATGTCCCCTCCCAAGGTCTTGCCCACCCCATCCCACTGCGGGGGGAAAGTTGAAAAACATCCTTGGTGCTGTGCGAGCCCTGCTCAGCAGCAGCCACAACATGGATGTGTTATTAGCACCTTTCCAGCTCCCAGTGCAAAGCACAGCACTGGGAGGTCTGCTGTGGGGAAAATTAACTCCAGCTCAATCAGACCCAATACAGCCAGTAATACAGTTTGTTAATGAAAAAGCAAATATTGCCAGAGACAGTTAAAAGACTGGTGAAATATGGTTTATTTTATGGTCATGTGAGTTGGTAAGGAATGGGACAAGTGACATAAGGAGAAGCTAAGCTTCCCTCTATCCCACAGAAGGTGTATAAAGACAAATCACCCAAGGTATAGAAAGACAGCCATCATATTGTCCATACTAGCAAGGGTCCTGGGAACTTCTTTAAACAGAGAATAAGGTGGAAAAGCTAAACTCATCTGAAATTTCTTACATCTTTTCTAATTAATTGGCAGAGCTAAAACTGCCAGAATACAGGTTTCCCAAATAAACTATGTGATTTCCTCAACTCTTACTCTTCCCAAAGTCTCCTTTCCTGCTTCTTTTGTGATAAGATTATGGTCTTTACCTCTCCAGCTTGAGATAAAACAGAGGTGAGCTTCATTTACACAGGGTGCTGTACTTTGTTGTATTTTGGCTAGTTACTGTACTACTGACCTTCCCCTCAAAACAAGGATAGATGAAACTTCTTCAGTAAAATAATGTATGAGTCTGTACTGAGCCAGCTGCCAAATATATTTCAGGTAACAAAAACTGCCAGACTTGTGAGGAAAGCAGGCACTAGGAATAAGAAAACTGGTGTTGAATCATGAAGAATGAGTAAGCCAAAAAAGGATGATGAATGCAACAGGGGGAATGAACACAGAGGAGCTGAAGTCAGATATGGATAGAGACCCAAGTCACTTTCCACTGAGCAGAACTCACATGCAGCAGCCTTACTGTGGTGTGACAATGAAGGTTGGGAGGGTTCCCTTCTACCGTCATCGAAGCTGGGATGCAGGCACCACAAGCACGGTTGCCAGACTGTACAGTGGCAGATTTAGCAGGAGACCCGAAGCACTTTGAGGGAGATACTTAAAAGAAGCAGCAGCTCCCACTGAGAGACAAACTAGGCAGAAAGGAGGGATGCTGTTCTCCACAGAGGCACATCACACCAGCAGCACATCTCCCACTGAGCTTTTCTCAGCGTGTTCATTTGGGAAAGAAAGATATGGTCTGGCACACCAGCCTTGCAAGTTGCTGAACCATTGATGACACTGTTGTCAGCTGTAACGAGAAAAGCTTCAGAACTTTTCCCTTTTATCCAGGTTGCAACAATCCCACAGTCACAGCTCCAGATCATAGTGTTCCACTGATGATCTCTTACGCTGTGCCTCTAAGATGGAGAACTCTTGTCTATCACAAAGTCTGCCAGCAGTCCTCCACCTTCTTTCTCTTGTCTTTGCAGGTGCTTATGTGGACACTTGATAGGTTTTCATCTTTGGTTATCACTAGTGTGTTAGCCCAAATGTCCTTTGGGTAGAAAAAGCTAGTAAGAACTGTATGTGATTTTGTAGGTTATACTGCTTGATGCCAGCTTTTGGCTCCATCTCTCACAGTGTCTCGTCAGTGCTGCTTTTTCATTCTGCAGACCATGGAGTGAGTAAGATGTGGTGTAGATGACCACCTCAGATGCAAGAGGGGCACTCCCTTAACTGCCCCACACGGGATTCAGAGAAGTCTGTTCTAGTGACACGTTAGAAAACAAAGCAAGCACATTTAGATAACCTGAAGGTACAAACTAATGTCTGAAAGGTTGGGGATACTCTCTCCCTCACCCAGGGGAAAAAAAAAGAAACAGAAACAGATCCCACAGCCAATGTGACTTGCCCATCTACTAGAAACCAGTTGCTCAGCACAAAGATAATAGCCACTTAAAAAGTATACTCTCCTTGAATGAGGAAAGAAAACTGGCTCTTTTAATTCATTTTCAGATATCCAGAGTGGTCTTCCTGCTGTGTCCGTTTTGTGGGCACTTCCAAAAATATTCACTTAAACCCAAGCTTTATTTTCCTAGAGTAAATAATCCAAAAGATAATATTTGCCTCTGCTCCCTCTCCCTGTCCTCTTACGCTGCTCAGTGAAGATGTATGATGAGTGAGGATATAGAACATATCTCTTCACCTCTGTTCTGCCTATTCTTGCACTAATATTTTCAAGTCTTGTGTCTCCACTGAGGTTTTGTTCTATTTTTAAAAAATGGGGAAAAGGGAAAACAAAATGTAGCTTCCAGGCAGCCCTCTTTCAATACACTAAGGTAGATCTCTTGTCTCTTACCCAGATTCAGTGAACTTTTCCCACAGGTGCCAGCATCATGAAAACTCAGAAATGCAAAATCTAAACAACTGAGACAGTTACTTGTACAGCTTGCATGGAAAAATGACCTTTTTTAGAGAAAGGATGAAGGGGTTGAGAAGGAGAAGCTGGGGGACAAAGAAAAGACATCTTTGCTCTTAGAAAATTTTATTGTCAGATTTTCAGATGTGCAAAGATGTGGAAATAAAGTGGTCATCTGAATCTCCAGTTTAATAATTTATTGTGCTGTGTTTTGTGTCGGGAAAGCAAAAACTTTTCTCGGAGGAAAAATCAGAAAAATGTGCGCGTATCTGCTAATTCTGAGATTTATATGAGGTCTTATACAAGGTCTTCTGTACTGCCCTTTCCCACGTATCCCAAGAAAGTGTACAGTGGTGCTGAAAGCTTGTCCCTCATGGTCTCAGTAACAGCCCTCAGCTTGGGTTTGAGGCAGTGCCTTGAGGGGTGAGAAGCAAGTTCATCTTCACAGTTTTGCAGGCAACAGCCTCTCCACAGAGGCAGCCAACAGAAGCACTGGTTAGCATAATTTGGGTTATTACAGCAGATCAGCTTGGAAATAAATGGAGACCACCGCTTCTTTGCAGCTTAACCCCCTTGAAGTGACTGACTTGTTGCCAAAGTGGCCGGATGCACTTGTGGTAGCTTCCAAGGGAGGAGAAGAGGTGGATGTCAGTGTGCGTGCTACCGCAGCGGAGGGGGATCCCCGGCTGAACTTGGGAAGCTGTGGGTGCCCATCAAGAGGGCTGCCTCAGGTTTGTTTATGGAACTGCCAAAGCATTAAGATTTAACCCGGAAGACACCTGCTTATCAAGAATGCTGCACATGGAGGGGGCCAGGTTAAGGCAAAATGGTGAAAGCCCAGATCTGAGCTCCTATAGAAGTTCTACAGCTGCTCAAAGATTGGCTGTGGCAGTCTAGATGGGAAATCCACACTGCGTAGCTTTTTATCAGAGGGGCCTTTATAGCAAGACTTCACACTCAAAACACCCCAAATAATTTAATTGTATTTATATATATTAAAGTTTTGAAGAAGATGTGTTTGCTTGTGTTGAGGCTAAACAGGAGGGGTTCCCAGGTTACCTATAATTTCAGATTCCTACAATAGCATTATCTGAAATAGAAGTGCAGACGATTCTTGAGACCCAGAAGCATTCACTGTTGCTTGAAAACAGTGTTCTAAAAGGGCACAACCAGCAGGCCATTATTAAGTGTGGCTTTCCTAAAAGGGTCTGAATTGACATCTGTTCCCTGCTTCTGGATTTGCACTTTTTTGCAGAATGCTCCTGATTTTTCTCTTGGTCTTAGAACAGCAGAGAAGTCAACCCAAGTGACCTGTAGTCGGTTGTGAGAAATGGGGGAGCTGCTGACACAGGGCTTTGTGCCTGGGGCTCTTCAGCCTGGAGAAGAGAAGCCTCCGAGGAGACCTTATTGGGGCCTTTCAATATAGAAGGGATCTTGTAGGAAAGATAGAGAGAGACTTCTTACCAAGGCCTGTTGTGACAGGACAAGGGTCAATGGTTTTAAACTGAAAGAGATTAGTTTCAAATCGAACATAAGGAAGAAATTTTTTACAGTGAGGGTGGTGAGACACTGGAACAGGTTGCCCAGAGAAGTTGTGGATGCCTCACCCGTGGAAGTGTTCAAGGTCAGTCTGGATGGGGCTTTGAGCAACCCAATCTAGAAACATCTAGAAAGATGACCCTGCCCTTGGCATGGTGGTTGGACTCAATGATCTTTAAAGGTCCCTTCCAACCCAAACCATCCTGTGGTTCTGAGATCTTGCTTCCTCTCCCATGAGGACTGGGGGTGTTTTCCTGTGTGGATGAATAACAGAACTTGTGAAAATGTACATGCTTTCTGGAAATAATAGGAGGTCATCTTTGGAGGGCCCTGTTCTCTGATTCCCAGGTGCTATTTTGCACAGGCTCTCTGATGCTACATGAAATGCAGATTTGGTGGGTTGAAGCCGCCTAAGGACTCCTCCAGCTGAGGGAAGTCCTTAGATAGTGTATGTTACAGCAGCTGTAGAGACTCCTATGCCAGTACTGTGCTGGGCTGCTGCACGGCACATGCTCCCAATAGCCTGAAACAACTCAGGAAAAATAAGCAGTGAGACTGGGAGAGACACCGTTACATTTTCTAGGCTTGCTGTGGGGACCAGCCTAGGGCTGTGCTGTGGACCTGAACAGTCTTGGCTTTGATGCGATGCTTCCTGGAAGTCCCCAGTCTTCAGCTCTCTAGCAGTGCAGGTGAGGGTACTGCTGACATGTCAGCTGGCTTTTCTGGAGAAGGTTACAGCCCCTGCAGCACCCAACAGAGGGCATATGCCCCCAGCTTCTTGCTGGAGCTTGAGGCCACCCTACTGAGCAGTGAGCAAGCCCGCGGGGACTGCATCAACAGCAGGCACTGGTTTCCACAATGCACAAAGCAAATACAAGTTATCCCTGTTTGGAAAACTGTCCTGCAGAAAACAATTTACCCAATCATTCTTAACATCACAATCTCGGAAGCCAGTCTTTGCTGGAACGAAGAAAGAGGCATTCATTTAATAAATTATGAGGAGCAGCCTGACTCAATGCACAGCTTCTTAATAGTACTTGGCAGTGCTGCTGCTTGTGATGATATCCTTAATGCGTTTGCTACTGAATAAGTAATAGATTTTCCTGATGCAATTGCACATTCTTCTCCACTCATTTTTCTTGAATATTCAGGCATTTGCTTTCAGATAGCAGGGTTATTTCATTGAAATACCTGATCCTGTAGCCTGTATTTCTTTCTGGTTTCCATTAATTACCACGGTGTTTCTTTGCAAGAGGAAAATTTAGTCCTTGATCCCAGGAAGCATTTGTGTAATGTTAAGCACAAGTAAAGTCACACTGATGGTGGAACACTGGAACAGGTTGCTCGGGGAGGTGGTGGAGGCCCCATCCCTGGAGATATTCAAGGTCAGGCTGGATAAGGCTCTGAGCAAACTGATCTAGCTAAGGATGTCCCTGTTTACTGCAGGGGTGGGATGATGTGTGCACATTAGGCTTACTAATTTAAGAGGGACCTTTTTTATTCTTGGAATTATTTTTTTATGTGGAGCCAGTTCTTCTTGACTGGGTATTACAGAGGAAATTTTGATCCTTGTACATATTAGGGTTGCAGCATCGGTTTTCTTTTGTTTGCTGTAAACAACTGACTCCACTTGAACCTAGGTCAGGAGTCTGCTCTCTGAGTAAGCTTTACCTCAGTAGCTGGCCTGAGGAGCATTGATTCTTCTCCTTGTAACTAACAGGTTGTTAGCTACTCCATTTGCCTATACCCGAGACCTCCGTTCAAAACCTTCCTCTGTCTAAAACACTCGACCTATATGTCCCAAAGCCCAAGACACTGCACTGATTCCTGAAGCTTTCCAGGTGAATGTCTTAAGCCACTGAGCAGAAGGAAGTGGCGATGTCCTCTGCAGGCTTCTGTGGCAATGCAGGGGAATTGGGGCATGGAGGGCACACCCCCTAGTTTGAGCCTGTCAGATGAAATCAGCAGATACACAGTATATTGTGGCTCGTGTTGGGGCCTAGACATGTACTAGATACCTGGCAACTTGGTGCTGTGGGCTTTTGGACAGTGGTGCAAACACTGGAGCAGTGTTGTCACATGAAGACATCTGAGTCACTGCTGAGTACATTGACTCGATTGTGGAAGCAGCCTAGACATGTTACTGTGGCACTCTGCTCTTTTATTTTGATTGGGCTTTCTGGAGAAGCATCATATATTGACTTGGGTGTCCCCACACTTTGTTGTGCATCTTCTGTTTCCAGGCTTACCTTAGATAGAGATAGCTATTATAAATAACACATGGCATTCCTATAGCATACCATCACACAGCCCCGGGGCTGGCTGTCACTTGAGGTGTGGCTTTGTGAATGTCCCTGACAACCCAGCGGTGTATCTAAGGATTCAAGTCCCTGGGAATGTCAGTTTTCCTACTTCTAACCACCCTTCATTCATTGTTTCGATAGGCAGGAGAGCTCTTCAAGTGAGAGATAGAACTATTTGCACTGTACAAGCAAGAAGTTTAGTGACTGCAAAAGTCAGCTTTAAGAATCAGGAAAGTTTTGGTCCCTCGTGTAAAACAACAGACAGAACAGCTCCCTTTGATTTTGTGCTCTCGTGTTGCTCTTTTACGAGGGATGCCTACAAGGAAATGCGTTCAGCTGACTTGGGCTCTGAGAGCTAGCAAAGGAGATGCTCACATTCTGTATAAATGTGCATCCCGTTTGCCTGCTGATGAATTATTCAAGTCTCTGCTATTTATGGAAGCAGTCAGCATGCTTTGCTCTGCCTCTTTGACAGGAGAAGCAAAGGAGTATGAGTGAAGTGACCAAGTAAGAGTTAGAATTGATTATTAATAGTTGCACTGCACTCAGTTGCATTTTGCTCAGTATTTGTCAGTCCTCAGAGATATTACCTGTTACTATAAATAAAACACATGCTGCCAGGATAACTGTTCTTCTTCATTTGTCTGGCAAAATGAGCCATTTTTTATTTTCCTTTTCAAATCCGTATTATTAAGGCTTGTGTGTGTATTTGGGCTCTCAGCACAGACAGCTTTTACACTAGTCTCATGTTGCTGTTCCTCCATGTGCTATTTGTACTCGGAGGTGGATTTCACATAGTAATGCTGCAAGCTCCCACGCACCACAGAGAAATGTGGCCTCAGCTGCTACAGAGCTGGCAGGCAGGCCTGGTACTGCTCAGAAGCTAGTGAGCAGAGGAGGGTTGATTTCAGTGTGAAAGATTTTTCAGTGTGGAGATTTCGTGTGATTTCAGTGACTCCAGATCCCCTGTGCTCTGTTTCACAGCCTCTTTCCTAGTCCTGAAGCCATCATCTGAGATAGAGGTTGGTTAGGGTCGATGTGAAGCCTTACTTTTCAACAACTCCTGCTACGGTGCAGCCACACAACCCTGCAGAGGAACAGATCTGGCTGAAAAACATCCAGGAGAGGGGGAAAAATAAAGAGAGATTTCAAAGTGCACAAGCATTACTGCCAGCACAAGGGTGTGTGCAGGAAAATATGATTGATGAACAAGAGGGAGTGGCCTCAAGCTGCACCAGGAGGGGTTTAGAATGGACATTAGGACAATTTGTTTTGCTAAAAGGGTTGTCAAGCATTGGAACAGGCTGCCCAGGGAAGTGGTTGAGTCACCATCCCTGGGTATGTTTAAAATCCATATAGATGTGGTACTTGGGGATATGGCTTAGTGGTGGACTTGATAGAGTAGGGTTAAAGGTTGGACTTGATGATCTTGAGGGCCTTTTCCAAACTAAATGATTCTATGATTCTATGATTGGGGAGAGGATGAAGCTCCTTTTTCTTGGGTAGTGGTATCCTTCATTAAGGCAGTTTAAAATGGTTGTGGAACTGACCTGAGAGATGGTATAGTTGTCTTTTATGTTGTCCCCATGTAGCTTAAAAGTGGTCCTGTAGAGGAAAATATGCTGAAATGTTTTCCTTTTTATTAATAAAATTGTATATGTCATTAAAAACCAGTATCAGTAATTGATCTGGAAATATTTCACAGAGAGAAGAATGCCTACTTATATATATAGATATCAATATCTCTGTATCTATATATCGTTTAATGTGTGCAATAATCATCAAGTAGTCTTGCCAAAGAATTAGAAAGTGTTTTGCAAAGATTAATCAGTTTGTGGGAGAATTCAGTACCTCAGTTCTACAAAGAGGTTAACTGAGCCTGCGTCGCGGATGTTTAAGCATCTCACCCAAACAACTGAGTAAAAGAAACTTCTTCATTAACTTCCCTGAGGCCAGATAAGTCAATAGCAGAGCAAAGCACTGACTGAGTTGTCCGGATTTCCTACTTCTATTTTCTAACTCCTAGCCATCTCCCTTCTGTGTGTGCCATTAGCAGAACGATAATATTACAGTGACTATTACTTCTGATGAAGGTCATCTGAGCTTCTTAAAAAAGCCTCTTTTTTTTCTTTTTTTTTTTTTTCTGAAAGGCATATAACAATAATAACTTTTCTCTGGGATGAAATTCAGTCTGAGGATGGCTACAACAAGCTTAAATTAGCATATCCATTTCTTCCTAAGTTAAACAATGCCAAAAGAGCACTTCTATGGTTTCACATTGTGCTCTTAGCGCTTCTCTCAAATAACATCAAGTGGCTTTGAAAATGTAATTGATAGCACGAACTCAGCTTTCCTAGTATTGAAATAATGTAGCCTGCAAGTGAATCAAGAAGGAATATTTCCTGTGGGGAAATCACCCCCCACACAAGGACAAGGTGCCCATGGACCGCAGCACAGGGCTCCCCGAGCAGCGCTAAGCAACCACTGCAGCACGTCGCAACAGCCTCTGATAAAACTTCCAATCCTAACTGTGGTATTTGCTGTGTTGGGAAGGATATTGGTGAGCTGTTCTCAGCCCAGCAGTTTGCAGAAGTTACTGGCTTCCACATTTGAGCGTATGAAGAGGGTGAAGCCAAGCATTAGGATTGCAGTATGTGACCAAGGGACAGAGTTCTCATGGCAGCATTGAGGGTCACCACAATGCCAAGGTCATTATGTGTAACACTCACATACCTTAGTGTACCGTGTTGTGCAATTGCATATGAACTCACCTCAGCAGCTGTGCCACTGTCTCTGCAGTTTGGGAAACATTTTTTACCATCAGTTCTTCCATAGATGGTGGTTTACCTCTTTTATGGGATCCCCACTCTTAGCCTAGGAAAGAGAATTTGCTTATTAAACAAATAACTAACTTAAAGCCAAAGAGCAGAACGATGTCAGTGGGAGGTTTCACTCCATCACACTATCGCTCCGCAATGGCGAGACAGGGAACTGGAAGACCAGACTGTTCAGCTTTCTTCCTGACTCTTTCAGTGATGATTCTGTGATGGTTAGGGATGCCCTATTATTTCAAAACCTGTACCCCTGAAGTTTTGTCCAACAGGAGCTGAGTCAGGGCTTACTGATAGGAAAGAAACAGTTCCCAGGTGTTTCAGCGGGTGGGGGAGCAGCAGATCCTGGGTGAGCAGTCAGAATTTTTTATCATTTCTGAAGTGCAAGCTGAAGACAGAAAGCAGGGCAGTCATTTCCATGTCCACCTGCAGATGCAAACACTTCACTTCCATTAGGTAAATCGAAGAAAAAAAATCTTTGAGATTTTATATACTCTTTAGTAAAATAGAGAGAAGAATTGTCTAAAGCACTGGGGGAGATGTGAAACTTAATCATGTAAATATTTGTAAGGCACTTGCTTGTATGTTTGATCTCATGGAAACTGGTATTGTCTCATAGCTTCAGAGGATTTGCTTCTAATTTATTCTGGAAAGAATATCAAGAGCAGAATTGTCAGTATATGAAAGGTCCTAATTTGGGGGTTTGTCTTACTGTGAATAGGGGGGCAGAATGTGACATCTGGTAATTGGTAACTTAATTTGCACTATGCTGTTTCTCAGAGCCATGGCAGTTTTCAAATGCCTTATATACATAACTATCCTCAATTTCATGTTTTCATGTAACTAGAATGACCCTCACGGATGCTTTTGTAAAGCAGCTGAGAGTCCCTAAGGAAGAAATATTAGGTAAGTGTGCTTTTTTAAACAGTGTCAGGAAATAATCAGTGCCAAAGACAAGCTTCTGGGTTTCTTAGTGTTGTTTTGCATATCCAGTGCAGAGTGGTCACCTCACATTTGGGCCAGATTTGCAAGCAAACTGAATATGTTAGAGAAATGACATAAAGACCTAGGCTTTGTCCTACCTGTCAGCAAAGCCTGGGGGTACGGTTTCAGTAATGAATGAAAGAGATAAGACTTGCTGTAGTAAAGTGGGGCAGTGGGGGAAAACCAGAACAAAATGTGCAACGGGCCTGTAACAAAATCAGCTCGTAGTGTGGGAGAAGCGAATGAATGTCTTTGGAATGGAGGATGGTGTGGTAAGTGGAGAGAGGGGTTGGGGAAGGGAAGGGGGACCCATACTCTGGCTTCCCAGTGTTGTATCCTCCCAGTTCTCCTTCCCTCCTTGTCACTGTTCCGCCTGAATAGAGAGAGGCGAAAATGAAGTTTTCCAGCCCCTTTCAGACACAGGATCCACCTTTTTTTTTTTCTGCAGCACTGGGAATAATAGGTGTTGAAGAGTCTGTTAACAACAGAGATTTGTGCACCTAATTACTTCTGCACTGCACTGTTTGCCCACAGTGTCAGTGCCCCCCAACCCGCTCTCTAATTCAAGCTTGCGCTCTTTGTGCACGCGCTTTTGTGAGCCTCTTCCCTCTCCAGCCCTCTTCTCCCCAGATTCTCTTTCACTGCCATAAAAGAAGAGCTCAGGAAGCTCAGTGACACCAAGCACATGAAGGGCTGCCACGCTGTAGCTCTCCGGGGAGCACAGATGGGGGCTTCAGCTGCAGCAGGTGCCGAGAAGACAGATCCCAACTGAGCCGGAGAATTATTGTGTAGCATCTGTATGGGCCTATTGTTCCGATGCACCCAGCTCGGTCGCACGCTACACGGGGCAGCAGTGATGCTGAGGGGGGGCTAATTCAATCGCTGCTTTGAATGTAGGAAATGAAAAGGATGTTCTCCCATCACTCCCTTCCCAGAATGCTGCACACGTGGATTTCACGACAGACTTGACAGCCGGGCTGTGTTCGCAGGAGTCGGGGGAGAAAGGGGGGACGAGCTGATTATTAGGCCTACAAATATATTTTCTATCCTCTTTCTGAGGGAGCTCTGTTCATTTTGTTGTGACTAAAGAAAAGGGTCAGGCACTAAGGTTAAAGCTACCGGTCCACAAGCTGTAATCCAAACCTTCTTTTTGGCTGTGTTAATGAAAGGTTGTGCTGCCTGCACAGACATCGTGTGCTAGGCACAGAACAGCCAGAGATGAGATTTTTCAGCTGTAACTGACAGAACTCCTCAGACAAATTGTGCAAACAATCTGCAGTGTGCATGTCCTCAGGACATCTAGGGATGTCACAGTTATGCTCCTGGCCCTAAGCGAACGGACCTGGTTTAAACTGGAGCCTCTGCGAGCAGCTCTTTTGCAAGTTGGCAAATTTATACATGAAATAAGAACAGAAGAATCAACTCATCCATCTGCAGCTCTGGAGATGCACGTGAGCTCTATGCTTTTGAAGATCCTCACAACAGCAGCGTTTTCAGTCCGCTCAGCAGCCAGACACTGAGTGGACAATAGAAAAAATGCTTTCTAGACCAAGCTTCAGGTTCCAGGACTCTTACTGGTACAAACTGGAGAAGCAAACCAAGTAGATTACATTGCCTCATTGTGACCCTTGGTTTGTGAGATGAGGGAAAGAGTGTTAAAAAATTTCAGGCTTGAGAGAGTGTGGTGCCACCAACATGCCAGGGAAGGTGGGGTGGGGTATCAGGGCAGGTAGGTCACATCCCTGCTAGGGCAGGGAATCAGGGGGTGGCCAGGAGGAAACAACAGAAGGGGGGGAAAAATCAGGTGAAGGGGCAGATACAGGAAGTCAGTAAAGAGGTCCTATGTCAGAGACAGTAACAGTAACACTGGTATGCATTCAGTGCATACTAATTATATACTTCATATTCTTATATTTTATGCTCTATATGTTATTAGTTACTTTGAGTAGTTATATTTCGTAAAAGCTGCAGGAGAAAATAGTATCGCTAAAGAATGTGATTATTTTTTTTTTCAATAAACTACATTACTGTGAATCTGCTGTTCATGAATATCTGTCTTCACTTTTCATTCAGGAACCTTAATTGTCAAAGGGATAATTAAAAAGATGCAAGACAAATCTTGCTGCACGAGAGGTGACCATTGGAAGAGTGGAGACACTAGTAAAGCAGTGCTCCTGAAAAAATGTCTTCAACTCAGCTGGATATAGGATATGGAGACATAGTTAGCTAAGGAGATTGGGATGTGCCAGAGAAGTGTAAACTCCCCAAGTACTAGGCTATTCTATATAGATTTTAGAATAATGTTTTAGAGAGTTTGCTTAATCTTGTGACTCTTTTTTTAACCCTGGGCTGCTATTCTTTTATGGGTTTGAGGCAGCAAAGTAATAGCACTTGGCCTATGTTAAGATGACATTAAGATGTTAAGCCTTCCACTTCCCACTGGCACTGCCCTAATTATAGCTGTTAAAGCGTTTGGGGAAGAAAGCAGAGAGGAGGGAAAGGGGAAGGAATGAACTGGTTTAGGTGAATTTATGCCACAAGCACTTGTGGCCCTGTAGTTCTCTCTTCAGCACTGGAGGTGGGACGTGTGTTAGCTTGGGGTGGGGAGGACGTCCCTTGCCTCTCGGCTGCCCAGCCCATCCATGCCTTTGTCAGGACACAGACCTCCTTGGTGGCATGACCTGTTTGAACATCAGGAGCCAAAAGAAGCTGTCCTGATGTGTTTGCTTCCAGTATTGCACTAATGTTGGCCAAGAGCCATGGTCCTGGACTATGCCCAGCGCAGCCAAAGCAATCACTCCGTTCCCTCCTTTCTGCACCAGTCAAGCTAATGCAGCCATTCCCTTTCTGACACAAAAGTAATGCTCTTCCACACCGACCCCTTTGGGACAGAGATGGGATTTGGACATTTCTTTGGATGCCAAAAATGAGCCGTCTACACGAGCCAGAATAAAATGTGCACACACGTGCCTGCCAGCAGGGACATTTTGCATCTGTTGGGTGAGGTGTTGTCGGAGACGGTGGGAGAAAAGCGGCACTCAATGTGAGCGATCAGGCAAATCTCCAACTTTATTAAAGAAGCAGCACACATTTATACTG
>WUAM01000107.1:29969194-29994267 GCA_024336885.1 Actenoides hombroni | reverse complement strand
TCCTCTCCTCTCCTCTCCTCTCCTCTCCTCTCCTCTCCTCTCCTCTCCTCTCCTCTCCTCTCCTCTCCTCTCCTTCCAGGGGACACCTGCAAGTTCTGCATTGCTTCTGTGCTTCCCATTTGCTTCCCTGGAAGTGAAGGATGGACATGCTCTGCACTTTCTCTTCTGGGAGTCACAGATTTTGATCTCTCAGCCTTATCCTCATCCTTTTTCTTATTTTTTTTAAACAATTTAATTTCCTTGGGAATGCATATTCCCCTGGGCTAATGGTTCAGGAGCTGTTAATGATGGATGGATACTGACAGCACAACCTGTGTGCCTGCTGGCTGTTGACCTAGAAGTTAATCTTTGTTTGATGGGGATGTGGAAGGTGTTAAATTTGGCAGAGCATTGTAACACATGGTGCTGAGAACTACAGTGTTGGACCTCTGAGCCCACCTGCTTCTTTGTGTGGATTAGAGCATAATCTTATTTATTCTACATGAATCCTTGCAGAAAAATAAATCAGTAGCCTCTCTTATTTTAGCTTCCTGGAAGTGTTTGACTGGGGAGCAGAATCTTCTTCAAGATGAGAAATTGTCCAAAAATATCTGGGAATTGTGCTATTGAGTTCTGTTTTCTGAAAAATTGAAACATCCTTCCTTTTTCTATCTATGCTAGACATGGCTTGTGGGTTTTTTGTTTTAATCTGTTCTGTCCTTAAAACAGTTGTACCCTCAAGCTTGTATCGTGTATTTTGTTGAAGTATGTCTTTATTAAAACCTCAAGTGCTGTGAAGGGAACAAACAGTGACAGGAAGGTCAGATTATGTAAAGAGAGTACAAAATAGTGTCAAAAATTCATAGTATGAATGGCCTTGGGGCAAAATAGGCTGCCTGTAAAGGATTAGGGTCTGGGCTGGCCACTAGACAAATGAGAGATGCTCTCTGTTAACCTCTCTCCCTTTCCAAAGGGAAGAGAAAGGGAATAAGGGAGAGAGACTTATGGATTGGAAAAAAACCCCTAAAAAGTGCTTTAATGAAAATAATAACAATAAAATGAAATATATACAAATATATACAAACTTAATATCAAACCCAACACCCTCACACACCCCCAGCAATTACATCACCATCACAACTGATGTTGTGGAGTAGGTACTGGGGAAGTCCCGAACTGGATTCAGTGTCAGACAAGAACCCAATTCAGCAGCTGAATCAAAGGCAGAACAGGAAGAGTCCTCCTGGGACACCGGCTGTTGAAGAAGAGGCTTGACCCTCATGCTCCCCCAGCTTTATACGGAATATGACGTATATGGGCTGGAATCCCTGACTGGTCAGTTTAGGGTCACCTGTCCTGGCCACTTCTCCCCGCAGGTACAGCCTTTTACTGTCTGCACCCCCAGCATGGCACACAAGATTGAGCAGTGACTTTGCTCTGCACAGGAGCGAGTATGAGCAAGAGCCTTTCTGAACAGCCAAGTCCTTGTCAGTGACTCTAAACATGGAGCGTTATCACTGCCAGAAGCAGATACTGTCTGAGGAAATCTACTGTTAACCTCAGAAAGTGCCACTACTTAGAAGAGACTGAGCTGGGAAGTAAAATCACTGAACAGAATTCATTCTATTCTAATTCAAACCAGGACATGGCTAGTTAGGTAGTCTCAGGGTTTCTAACATTATGATATGGTGCCTAAAGGGCAGATTTTTTGCTTTTATTCCACCCAAGATATCAGAGCTTTTAGGGATGAAGATATCAAAGGCACTTGAAACCAAGCTACAGTAAAACACCCTGCACTACTGGCAAAATCATATGTCAACCATATGACTTCAGATTGTGTGTATAACTACACAGTGTAGTTTTTAAAACTGAGTTGTCTGGCTCTTTTTTTTCAGTAATCAACATAACTTGAAGGGGAATTCTTTTGCACTGCAAAAATTCTGAACTTGCTCTATAGCGGATCATCTGGGGTGAAACTATTGCATATAAATTTAACACTAAAGGGCCCTCATTCTCAGAGATGGAGGAAGAATAGTTTTAATGGGCTGGGCTTGTCGTTGCAATAAATTGTTTGATCAGACTTCAGCAAAACTTTGTGCTGTGGCTCAAATGAAGGAGTTTGCAGGACCAGTTTCAAGAATAATCACATTTCTCCACCTTCAGATCAAGAGCATTCAGTTGACCTAATGCCTAATGCCATCATGTATGAATGAACCATTTTTCTTAAGAAGTAACATCTAAAAAGGTTTTGTGGAGTGAGAAGTGTAGTTATGGGATAGACGAATTGGTGTGGGAAGAGTGATTCATTGACTTCTCCAATAAAAGTTTTGTGGTTGGTTGAGTCGTTAAAGTGCAAGGTTGGAAAAACTTCTTTAAAAGGCAAAGCAAACTAAAATACAAGTGGCATATGGAATCTCTAAGTGGGCATATTGGGCATACATGCTTGAAGGTAGTGCTGGAAGACGGAAAGAGTGAGCAATTCATGATGCAATAAATCTTAATGGTGATGAGTGCTCAGAAGGGGCTGGCTTTGTGACTCTGTTGCCACTACTTAAGCAGCATGACAAGAAAATTGGGTGCATTCCTGAGTTTTTATTACTGTAGCACCTAGAAAGCAAGAGGTGGGACTTTTCGTATTTAGGTCTCAGCACATAAAACAGCCCTTGCCTCTCATAATTTACCATATGAGCATAAACCAGAAAGGTTGGTAGACCTTGAAAATGGAGGAAGGTAACTGTGGAGTCCTGATGTGCTTTCAAAGCATTATTTATCTCTTAGGGTCACAATAAACCTGCTGGTCATGTGGCAAAACCAACCCAAAGCATACTCTGTGAGGATGCTGCAGGCATTTTAGCCAGCTGCAGCAAACCTGACCTCTGGACCAGGGAAGTGAAATTCATCAGGAGGTGGCACATCCTTCACCATCCCTGTAAATCCATCCAAACTCAGTTAAATTATGAGCAGCAGAAACCTATTGACTTGTCTGAGTCCTGATCTCTCATTCTTGTTACCATGAGCCCCAGTTTCAGTGCAGTTTGTGGTCCAGCCTCCTTCTCTTCCCTTCCCTTCCCTTCCCTCCGCCAAATGATTGCAGCCACACGGATCTGCTGCTTTCCAGCCCAGGCCTGTATAGCTCTGTACAGTCTTGTTTTCCCCGCTGCTTTGAACCGTGGTTTGTCTTTCCACTCCTTATTTTAGTGCACTCCTCCACTTCCCACCTGAGCCAGTTTGTTAGCCACATTTGGGCCAGATGGCTCCCTCCTCCCAGCTCCTGGGACACCAGCCACCCGCCCCCGAGAGAGGCTTTGTGCCTGGGCTCTGCTCCACTGCTTGCCTCCACACTGATGTGGGCTTACGGGAAAGACCAGTTTTGCCCTGGTAATCCTCTGGGAGGATGGCACTCAGACAGCTTGGCTGCACGCTAGGGCACTGCGTGCTCAGTCACAAGTGTAATTTTTAGCAATCCGAATTTCTGAAATGTTATTTTCTTTATGTCTGAAACCTGGCCAGGTTGTCTTCTTTGCCTGACTCAGAAGCCATCTCTGCCAAACTTCAATTTTCTCTTTCAAAATAGCAGGTCACCTTAGCGTTTCAAAGAAAAAAAACCCCACTCTTCTAATGTCCAAACCAGTATTTTTTCTAGTATTTTATTTAGAAACAGTTGAACCATTTTGACTGAGTTTTCATTTTACTTTTTTTATTAAAGATAATCCCCCTGAGGCAAACATTCAGCAGAGCTGGTATTACTCCAAATGGATAATGTTTGGCAAAGCCAGAAGCAACTGTGTCCTATAATGCAAAGTGTCAGTCAACCTTACTGGGCAATGCTAGAAGCTTTTTATAAAAGAACAGGCCTGGAGAAACATAAATTTCCATGTCATACAGTTCAGGATTTTAGGGGATTGTACAAAGAAGGAGAGATGAACATTATTCCAGCTGAACTGAAAAAATAAATTAAAAGCTCAAAACTGTGATGCTTTAGATCTGCTTTGTTCTTGTTTTATAGGGGCAGCTTGGAATTTCAAAGCCATCCTGCCTGTGGCTTTTTAAAAGCTTTTTATTTCCTGAGGCGATTTAGCTACTGAAACTGTGTATGAGGTGCTGTGAGCGCTCATGACTTTCAAGAAAAGAAAAAGTTGTCAAGTTTTGGGTTTTAATTAGACAATTCCTTTGTTCCCTTTGCTTAGACACTCATATGAAAGCCCACATGTTTGGTTAGCAGGTTAATAACGCTTCTGGTATTTGTAGCATGTTCCTTAATGTTGTGCAGTGGGTCTTTTTCATTGCATTCCCTCCTCCCTTCATTATATATGAATCCTTGCAAGAGGACCAGGCAATTGACACCTCATACCTTTCAATTTATTAGAATTTTTTTCGAAACACAGCTGCATTTAAGCCCACCTTCCTAGCCCCAGCTGGGAGAATTCTTCTTTCCCCTGCTTGAAATACTCTCCTCACCTGAATCATTCTCTGACCCGTGGCCCTTAGTAATTAAAATGGTGGAGGCTTTCATACAATACACATGCAGGAGTCTGATGATCTAATTAGAGGTGATGAATTTTAGTAGATCAGTTTTATGCACAGCTACTAAACTCACTGCAAAGTCATTATTTGCTCTGATAAAGCCTCCCCCCTCTTCGCACCGTGCAACATTTGCTGTTACAGAGGCCATTGACCTTATAACCACAAAGCAAAGGACTTCCACCAATTTGGGCCGTGTCCTTTTGGAGAAATTACTGGATCCTTGGTCATTCAAATCAACAGCCCTGACCAGGTCTCCTAGATTTTGCTGTTGTGGCCATAAAACTGCAGTCTGTGTGTCACAGCCCTGACTTGCTACTTGAATTTCACAGCCCTGAGGACTCTGATGGAGTGGCCTATGCCATGGACTTTGGTGTTCAGAAGTCAGGCTGGATTTTTGCTTCACCCACGACTGTATCCCTTGAGCTAATAAAATGTGTAACTTCCTCCTTCAAATCCCACCTCTTTTATATCTTTAGGCCATCGTTGTTGCCATGATGGATGCTATGACAACACACGGATTACTACTGCTGCCTTCCACTGTGCCACACAACTGATGTGGAGAAGAAGATCTAAAAGCATCTTGGCCAGTCTTTGCTATCATACTCTCAGAGAATCATAAATGGCCTTCCATCTTCATATACTCCTCCCAAAAAGCAGCTTGTTCTGCTTCAGCACTGGCAGTTGAAATCACAGATGGTGTTTTCAAACCACCTGTTTAAATACAGCTCCTTTTCCTGGAAGCCACACCATTTATGTTCAGTGTGGTGGCAAGTTCCCTCTCCCCATCCCTAGTCACATAAGCTCGGACCTGCCAGGGCTGCTCTCCTGGCTCCTTCTCCCTGGGACTTTAGTTCCAATTCATGCAAAATGCCTGTCCCCATCCCCAGACAGTGAGATGGAGAAGGAGCACCCTTGTCAAGCAGGTGTGGTTAGGAGAGAGAGCACATAGTTGGCTTGTCCCAGTACATGCAGAAAATCTACAGGCCAAGATTTGTATTAGCCCAAGTCCCAGGCTAGTAGCATAAGCACAGTTAAACTTCCTACATTTCAGTGGTTCTGCAATGGCTTCCCTTTAGAGAAATGCAGCACCAGCACTCATATTTCAGAATGTTAGTTCTGCCTTCACTCTAATAGGAGTCCCTATTTTAAAGACTGACACTGTTGTCTTAAACTGGACCTGATGCAGACTTTCCCCCTCCTTCTCTCCCAGCTGGTATTTCTGGACACCTGGTTTCGTGGTAATGCTCAATTTAAACCATGACAAAGCTGCTCTAAAATTAGCATCTTTTTTAGGACCTAATCCAGCAATCATTTGCTACCAGGTGTACTGCTTAATACCTCGACAAGTTTTATTTCAGGAAAAGAAAAAAGCACCACCTGCAAATGTCTCATAGTTGCATTTTTTTTCTGGTGACTCACTGTGGCATTCATCTCCGAGTGCAGTCACTAATAAGAGAAAGTGTTTTCCCGTTAAAGCACCCAAAATCCGCAATTGCTTCGTTTCTGGTTGGGAGGCGGGCTGCTGAGAACAACTGTCAGCTCTCATTTGTTATATTGGAAAGCTGGGGAAATGAAGCACAGCTTTGGGAATGCACTTGTAACAAAGATAACTTGCATGGTGTGTTCAGAACAGAAGAGTCAGAGCATCCCTGTACGCGGACATGTTTCCATGCTCAGTCCAGTCCTTCAAGCCCTATACATCATGTGAAATGAAAGACCGTGTTGCCAAAATAACCTACTATAAATTCAGAGCATGTGACAGCAGCTCGTTTGGAGATGTGTCTATGGCCTTTCTGCCTCTTTTTCACTAGTTGTACTGTACATGGTCAGGTCCTTGTACCTGCAATATTTTTTAGCAATGTTCTTATCCATCACAGACTGCACATCACTTTTCTGTTCGTAAATTCTGTATTGGCAGCTTCCCTGCAAGTGTGAAGCCATGTTTATATACCAACGTAGTGCCAGTGGTTAAACACATGGATGTTGAGACATAACGTATACTCAGAAAATGAGCTGGATTTAGGTGGTGGGACTGAGCTGGCTGTAACTTAAGAGCATATATGGTACAACACGTGTCTGCTTAGTATCAGCCCTATAACATTGCAGTTAAAGAAACCACTTGGCCAGTGCGTGCAATTCCAAAGCATAAAGCCAGACTCCTTCTCCCTTTTTGCCAGACAAAACCTGTGAGTCACTCTGGCAAAGACCAGCACAATTTACTAGCAGACATTTAAGCCCCCAGGGCCACAGTCTGGCATCTGAAGCTGCCTCAGGGGAAGAAACCAACTATCCCAACCTCCCTCAAAAGCTCCCGTGACCTGTGCCAGGGCAGACTGTGCTGACTGCATTCAGGTCATAAGGATGCAGCTTGGTAATGCAGTTCATGGTCTTAGTGGCTTCTGTGGCTACCTACAGAAAAATGGTTTTATCTTAGAGTTTTTCTCTCAGAAGCAAATTGGTTTTCATCAGTTTCTGGTAAGCCTTTTTTCTTTTTCAGTTCTGCTTGTTCCTTCCACAGAAATCAAATAGTCAAAGCAGTTGTACATAATTATATTTAACAGTAATCCCAAGTGAAAGAAATTCTTTGCTTTTCATCCCTGTGAAAGAAATGGAAGTGGGGACTCTTCCACATTCCTCGTCTCAACCTCCTCCCCTTACCCGAGTATTTTTCTTGCATTTTGCAAGAATCTCCTTTTTGGATTTCTCCATGAGTTTGGCTCTTGACGCTGCAGCAGATTCTGTGCAGACAGACCCTGTCTGTGCAAGGAGTCCCTTGAAAAGCAGCACAGTGGGATGTGAAAACATGAGCACATCTGTGCAGACTAACAAGCAAGGTGAGGACCTTCCTTAACTTTCATATCTAACAGATTGGTGGGCAAGATTTCCCGTAATCAGATGCATCTGCTTGTGTCACATCTGCTCAAGACAACTTATTTTTATAAGAAATGGTACAATAGTTTCCTTATTACAAGGCAGATGAGTGTGGGCTGTTCATGTCAAGGTATGTTTTGTATGGAGAAGTCAATGGGAAGGCTGGGGATAAGGATGAGGGTGAGGATGCGGATAAAGATGAGGATAAGGATAAGGATACATGCTCTGTGTTTCTGCCAGGTTATTGGATTTGCTGTTAGGTATTATACAAGTTTGCATGTTCCTGAGTGTGGGGACACAGGGAGAAGAGAGCCAGGCATTGTCACAGCACACAGCCAATTTAATAAAGAAGAAAGGGACATATTTAGACACATAGGGAAGGGACAGAGCGATCAAGTGTCTTGCCTGGGATAATGCAGAAAGCTTTTGTAGCAGGAACTGGAAAAAAAATCTCTTCTTTCACAGCTTTAAACCTCTTGAAGATCAGCTTATTTCTAAATAAAATAGAAGCTAAATAATATTGTAATAGTCTGTAATACATTTATGACTGTATTAAAACACTCACAAAATTATGGGCCATGAAAGGAGTGGCAGAAGAGGAAAAGCATCTTCAAATTTCTCTGTTAAAAGTACCTGGTTCTACAGAATTGAAATTTTGACTAAATGAGCTTTAAAAATGGTAATACAATAGACAGCTTGGTCTTTGAGGCTGCCATTTTGAATGGAGCTCATGACTGCATGAGTTAAAAAATGTGAATGTCTGACTGGTCCAGGAGGAATTGAGGACTACCCTCTCATTTCCTTCTCCAAAACATGCACTGCAAAATTTTGCACGTAGCAGCCTTTTAGGACGGGAATTGCAGGGGAATGAATTATTATGGATAGCCTAGTAAGAGTCACGTTTGCAGTATGTGATTGATCATGCTGTACTTCATATGGGAAGTAAGTGAGAAACCTGTGGTCTCTAGGCATGTCAAGATATTGCTTGTTATGGGTGTTCTGATCATTCCTAGGAGACAGAGATGGAAAAGGACTTGGCACTTTGATAAAAAAATAATCTGCAATATCAAAATCCTTGGTATACCTCTTGAGATAATGCCAAGTCTTCATGCTGCAGCAAACTACAAACAATCCTCGTTCATGTGATCTTGCTCAAGCTGCTGCCTCACACCCTTCCTCGGTGCACGGGACCAATCGAGATGCTGAGGGGATGTTCACTCTCTGTTCATCGCCGTTGCTTGCTGTGACGTATGAACTGCTTCACGCTGATGGAGGGATTGTGAGGACACTGCTGGATGAGCTTGTCCTTACTGTTATCACTGGGGGGGCTATATCTTCCTCAGAAGAGTGAAGGCTAAGAGCACAGGCTTTGAACTGATAGGTGGCAGCTCAAAAACACCCAGACAGTTTGCAGGTATGTGTGCCTCCTTGTATTGCTGATGGATGAAAACAAACTCACTCCAGCTTAATGGGAGAGGAAGACAGGAGAAATCCCTCTCTGCCTTTGTACAGAAGAATGATAATGAACCTGATGATGGTATTTATACAGAAACCACCTTGCAGACTCAGGAGATCAGGGCAGGAACACAGACCCTTCCTTCACACATGCCTTCCTGGCTTTTTTCCTGATAACCTCTACCTCAGCATAAAGGCAAATGCAACCACATAGCAAGTACATGTGAATTGATACAAGTCCACTTTGAAGTGTATCAAATGCTGTGCTAGGCATTTTGTTCCTCCCCTGGAAAACTGTTGTGATGCTTAAGAGGGTGAAAGAGGGAATGTGAGACTGTTACAGGGTCTTTCATTGAAGGAAATGGCTGATACACTGTGCTTAGAAATTTGTTGATTTTGTATGTGTCTGTATCATTTTGTATGATTTTTTATAAACAATGAGAACCTAGTAATCACATTGCCATATACCATTACTGATGACACAATCCCCACTATGAAGCACATACATTCATATATGTACACACACATTCTTGTTTTACTGGTGAACGCTGTTGTTCCCACAGTCAGTTGCCATGGCGCTGCATGCCTGTATTAATAATGTAGGTTAATAGGTTGAGAAATGTAACTGCACATGCTCACAGTTGCAAAGAAAACATCCATACACTGGACTTTAATTACAAACAATAATTTACCATTTCCCGGCCTTTTGTCAGAGAACTGAAAAACATTTGTGTTTTTTAGGAATCATTCTAGGTAGGGTTCAATAAGCACCAAAAAAATGAACTGAGGATTTCAGTAGCACCTCGTGATAGGAAGATGCAGGTGTGGCTATGGTTTAGTCAGGTAGGAGAGGAAGGCAGGATCTTGGCAAAGTGATTTGCTTAGAATTACATAGCAAATTTTATTTTTGAGGTGAAGATAGAAAACCAAAGCCTGTCATCCAGGCTGAAAACTGCAAGTCCATCTTTTTTTCCAAATTGAGCATGTTACTAATTTATCCACACACTGAGATGTTTCTGTTGTTAGCTGGAACAGACAGCCCTATAGAAAATAGAAAATGAATCTTCACTGTTTCACTTGAAAACTGAAGAGAAGTGGGTTCACCTGATAAGTATAAATTCTCTTCTGTGACTTATTCCGAAAGTCTTGTGCTATGTGTTTCTTTGATCTTAAGAAGCAATGGGTAAACCTGCAAGTGTTTGTGCTGCAATTAATCTGACTGAATTCAAGACTAATTGCTTAGGCCAAAGGAACTTGCTGGACCACAAAGCATCCAGAAATGTCTTATCAGTATATATGGCATTTAAATCCCGAGGCTTGTTTATGTTTTACCACTTACAGCGGCAGTGTCAGTACAGCCTTGAAAAGCTCGATTTGCCCTTTTCTGGTTTCCTTCACTCCCCAAAAACCTATCTGGGAATAGTTCAGATAGGGCAGTGGTGATAATGAATGTGCTCAACGTGTCTTGGAAAGTACTTTTTTGCCTTGCAGGATTGTGTTCATAATAAACAAACAGCAGCCTTGGTTTAAAAAAGCAGTAAAGTCATTCGGAAGCTTGTGTTGTCTCTGCTCCACTAGTTTTCTCTCCTGATACTGGCCCACTGAACCATCCCTATCTCTACCTCTGTATCTATTAAACAGCTTTTTCCAACTGATTACGGCCTGAACTTAGTGCATGATTTGATGGGTCCTGCAGCTGCTTAAATTGTAAACAAATAAATTTGCTTGCCCATCACTAATTTTTATGAAAACTCTATTAAATAAAAGTAGTTATCAAAAAAAAGAAGGACAAGAAAATGCCTCCCCCCCCCTTTCATGTCAGAGCAGAAGACTGTTTTGACTTGGCATGGCTCACAGCATCAGAAGGTTATATTCTGACATCTTACTCAGCAAATGAACAACAGAGGAACATAAGCTGTCAGTGAAACAACCACCCGGTCGGTTGTTGGGAGATGATGTGTTGAAAGATAATGCCTACTGCTTGGGCGTCTGTCACAGAGGACATTAAGCTCCACAGGGATGGTACCACTTCACTGTTTTGCAGTAAATAAAGAGGATGCTCCTGTACTTCTCACTCTCTTCTCCTCTGCACCCATCCTGCAAATCAGCTTCCACACTGAAGGGGAATTGGCTACAGTGGAGCGTGGAGAACAAAGCGGAGCTCTGGAGAGTGTCACTTTGCAGGCTATTTGTTCCTTAGTCCCAAGAACTATTTCGCAGTCCAGCTGTATGTGATGTGTAGCTTTTTGTTTATGGAAGGAAAGATACGTCTTTTTTCTGTCTTCTTTAAGCCTTTCTCATAAACATGATGATGTGTAGATAGAAACTGTGTTCATAAACCTATCTAGTTACTATCTAGTACTATCAAGTCTTCAAACATTGCCCTCTCCATTCTTCCAGTGGCTCCTGCTACTGTTGGCTGCCTACAAGATGCCCATAAAGCCATTGCTCAGCTATTTGGGAATCCTGTCAGCAAAGGATAACATTGCCTATGGGGCAGCAAAAATAATAGTTACAACACCTGACCAGAAGCTGCCATTGCAGTGCAATCTCTCAAGCAGATGGATGATAATTTTGTGTGGTTTTGTGTTTAAAAGAAAAGATTTATTTAATTCATGAAAGACATTGTTCCTGATAACAGACGTAAGGATCACAGTGGACGTCACGTTTGCGTTCTGTTCCCACTTCCAATACTGCAATTTCTGATTAGAGAAGCAAAACCAAGCCTGCACCAGTAATAGCAGCTACATTTTTCAACTGGGAAATGTTGCTTAAACTTCAGGCAGATAGTGAAAGAGAAAATCATAATTTTAAATACCTAAGACATTCTCTAGAACAAACTCCTCTAAAATCTTTTCTAGTTGAAGCATTCGAGATATATAGCACAGTGCTCTGGCAAGACAGGTAAAGGGGTAATGTGAAGAGTGTATCTGTTTAGATGGGAGATACTCTATTTAATTGAGACGTGGTGTAGAACTTGGAAAAATGAAAATAAATTAGTAAAAGATAATGGAGATTGAGATTTTCTAAGACTTCTTACTCCTGAAGTAGCTTTTGAAAGAGAGTAAAGAAACCCTGGTGTCCAAGCATAAGTACTACTGAAAAAATCAGCATTGCCAGGATTGGGAAAGAGATGACCAGTAAAGAGAGATTTCTGTGATTATTTGTGAAGGAAATGAACTGTCAGGTCATCTTCATGGCAGGAATACACTGTCTGAAAGCTGGCAGAGCAGGAGAGTATTAACTTTCTCCTCTGTCAGCCTGTGACTTCTTGACTGTCTTCATTCTACGTCTCTTCATGTTATGAACACCAATTTCCAACGCTTGGGTAGGATCAGCTGAGAAGCACGATTATGGGCAATGTTGCAAAACAGCTCTCTGCTTTCCATGTGTGCAAGATCT
The DNA here is from genome assembly GCA_024336885.1 of Actenoides hombroni. Taxonomy (NCBI): domain Eukaryota; kingdom Metazoa; phylum Chordata; class Aves; order Coraciiformes; family Alcedinidae; genus Actenoides; species Actenoides hombroni. Next base: position 29,982,036 of record WUAM01000107.1, on the reverse strand, counting down.
GCTTCTTGCACTTTTTTTTCTTGGCTCATCTTGACAGATGCAGAAGTGACATATTTTTTGCCTTTGGACTCCTAATACACTAGACACGGGTTAAAAAAATTACTCCACGTACCTAGGAGGTGTTTGTGTGCCTTGGCTTAGCTGCTGATAGTCACACCAGCGCGTGTGTTTCTGCAGTTCTATTAATGATTTTATGTAGTGGCTTTCCCAGAGAAGACTCTGGTGACCAGGAGAGACAACAAAGTCAGAAGCTTGTCTTGACTTCTTGTAAGGGTGATTGTTTTAGGGGGGGGCAAGGGGTAATGTGATATTTTGGCCACAAATTGTAGATTACAGGGTCTAGGCTGCAGTCTGAAGTCTGCTTGGAAGCTGCGTGTGCTCAGGAGGTCAGGCACTTTGAAACCTCTGGTGAAAAGGAAGTATTGAGCAGACTGTTTGCGGGGACTGAGAAGGAAAAGGGGCTGACCCAGGCAAAAGGATGAAAACTGGAAGAAGCCCAAGAGCAAATGAGAGCTGTGGGGGAACAGAAGGATTTGTTCTTTTTCTGTGCCTACCTTCAAAGGCATGGGAAACCCAAGGGGGGATGTTAATCACTCCTAAAAAAAGCACTGGAGAAGCCCGGAGTGCTACAGCAACAGCAGCAATTGCTGGGAACTGGGGCTGTAGGTGCTTTGTTGAAGAGGACTATCTGTGGATGAACCCTCAGCTGGAAGAGGAAATGGGAAAGCTTAGAAGGGAGGCCTCGTGCATTCACGCTGATATCTGGAGGAGAGGGCGAGCTGCCTGCACAAGCCAAAACTTGTAAATGCCTGTTAGATAACAGAGCAAAGAGACTGATCCACAGAAACAAGGATAGAGAGAAACAGGCAAAGGAAGAGGAGAGGTGAGAATGAGAGCTGTGGAGCAGGCTTTCTCCAGGGTAACTCCTAAAGCCGAAGTTTTCAAGGGAGGCGGTGTGATGCATGCATGTGTGGAGTGAAGTGCATGGCCCCCAAGCTTCTCTCCTCCCCTGCTGCATAAAAATTGCTGCTGGGGTAGAGATTAGTAGCAACAGTTCCTCAGACTTGTGCTATATATAGCAGAGCTCAAAAAACGTCTCCTTCCTACACCTCTGCCTGCCAGCCAGACACGTCGTTTCTACCAGAGACAATACAGAAGTGCATTAACACAGTAAGGGGAGAAGATACTACTGCCTCTTAGGGGTACCCCAGTCTGTACCTGCTCTGTGTCACATCACTCCTGTCCCCACAGCATCCCTCGCTACCAGGCCCACAGTGTGCTGGGGTGAACACAGAGTCCAGCGCGGGGCTGGGAGTCAGGTCTGCCACTGACAGAGACTTCTTGCAATCATCCTGCCCAACAAGTTTGCCACGAGGTGCCACCCGGCCTGAGAGGTCTGAAAGGCAGATACATCCTATGGTCGGAAAAGGGGAGGGGATAACCAGAGAACCCATTTTGCCAAAGATCCTCAGTTAGTTAAGGCAGTGAAGATGAGGGCTAGTTAAGAAGGCAGGCAGAAGGACCTCAAAATATGTGCTCCAAGGCTGGACCAGATGATCCTTGAGGTCCCTTCCAACCTGGTATTCTAGGATTCTAGGAGAAACAAAAGAGACACAGAGAAAGCAAATTAGGCGTGAAGGCAGGTGAGGCACTGAAGGCACTGATTAGTGTTAATGGCCCAGGTGAGTCTCAGCTGACCTTCTAACAAACCCTCTGCTCATTGGCCCAGGAGCCCTATTTAAGCTGAGGTGTCAGGCCTTGTTTCTGTGTTGAGGGTGAATGTTTTAGGGTGGGTTGTGATGCTGGGGGTAGCTTGTTTCTAGTCTTGCCTTTTGCCCTCCCTCCTGGAGTGACCTGGGACCTACGTGATAGCCCTGTTGCCCGCTACTTCTGGATGCTGGACCTTGTTTATTATTTTGCTTTGTCTTTGATGTTGATGGACCCTGTCACTAACCTCAACTTGCTCGCTGTGGTTGTCCTCAGTTCCAGGCTTATCTTTCTTCATGGATCAGCACTGTTCTTGTGGTTTGCTGTACCTGGGAAGTAGGATGAGTAGTTTGGAGATATGTTACTACATACTTATCTGGTTCTTGTGTTCATCTATGGCTATGTACACCTGTGTCCTGTACGTCAGCAGGCTGACTGGGGTGAATGTTCAGTGTAGACATTCCTATGTAAGAAGAGGTATTCTGAAGTCTTATTTAACTTCTGACTTTGGTTTGTTGCCTTTTTTTTTCAAGCTGATTGTTTTTCCGAGTGTTCATTTCCTTTCTATTTAGCTCTTCCATTAACATTTAATGTCATGTTTCCTCCAGGTCTCACTCAAATTTTCTTTGTACCTTTCTAGTGAAACTTTCTCAATAAATAGGTATTTTATCTTCCTTGAAGAAGGACTTGGGGAAGGATGGAGTTTATCAACTTAAGCATTCTCTTTCAATGTAACCAAACAGTACACATACTCCTTTTTTTGTTGTCTGATTCAGAAGTCAAACCTCTCAAGAAATAAAGGCTTTCTTGGCTGGGATAATGAAGCATAATGTCTAGTCATGTGAACAGTTAGTATATTGGCATGGGTGTTGTGTACAAGGAAGACTGGATCCCCAAGATGTTAGCCAGTGTCAACAGGTAGAAAGAACAGCTACAATAATGGTATCTTACTTCAGGGTCATTAGGAGGAAAATAGCTTTGTTTTCAAAATGGTGATAATCTACATAATTGCATTTTCTAATCTCTATTTTGTGCTCTCGGCTGTTTTGGATATTGAGCATCTATTTAGTAGCTTTCTAATATTCTATTCTGAAAGGTCTAAGAAGACTTTGAGTGATTGCCTCTCCCTTCTTTGAACCTACAGACTGTATTTTAAAGTAGGAGAGTGAAAATGTGGTGTGTGGTTTTTAACTCCCCAATTCAACTCAAATGAAGTAAAAAGTTTGCCTTATCAAAAGGATGCAGAGTTGGAGATTCCCAGAAGAGTGTGTGTTCTTGTTCTTGGGGTTTTAGAAGTTGAATCCTTGAGGGAGGGAACATTACAGTCAAGTTCTGTTCCCAAGAGACTAAATGCTGCCTTATCTATGCATTTTTCATAAGATTTTTAAAGCACCAGCTGCTGTCTTCATTTTTTTGCTACTTGAGCTAATGATAAGTAGTTTAACTAAAGCAATGAATCATTCACTCTGTTTTTTCAAAAAGCCTATAGTTATTTCATGAATTTCTGGATTTATTAATTTCATAGCTGCTTCTCCTGCTACAAGTGCTAAATTGAAAGAACTACAATTAAATTGGGACATCAGGCCAGCCTGCTTTCCTTGGAGTTCAGCTGGAAAACCTGTCATCTTTAAGAACAAACTTGAGAAATGACTATTGTAGAAGATAATTTAGTGCATGGTTTTCAACTTAGTAGTAGAGTGAAAGAAGACTTAAAAACTAGTATAAAAGAATTAAGTTAGAGTACTTTAAAAAAAATAATTTTCAAAACAGCTTCCACTTGCTATGTCAGAAGCAGGCAGTGGTGCCTTCTGAATTGATGTCTGTCTGAAGAACACAACATGGAGTGTCTGTAGATGATCTCTTACTGAAGATGAAGCACCTCTCAGGATGTAGTGAACCCCATATTTTGCTGAATACTGAAATGGAATCTAAAAGCTATTCAGAATCTGGTCTGATGTCCCTGAGAAGTGGGGACTCTGCTAGAGGCTTCACTACGGGCAGGATTGGCATGCAAGAAGTGCTTTCATGTTTTACATAGCCTGATTTTTGTCATCAAGTCATTTAACATTTAACCCTTTCTTGCAGAAGAAAATTGAACTCCTTGTACACAGATGTCTTGTAAAAGCTGAACTTTGTCCAGGAGTTACAGGCATTGCTGAAATTTCAGATGGGGGAGATGAAAAGTGCAGCGAATGATGCTTATTAACTGGAAATGCTCTAAGGGGGCAGGCTCTGCTCATAGACCTTATGGAGGCATTTCTTGGTTTTTGTCCAGAAGTGTTAACTGTTGCTCAGTGCTCTCTATGGGAGAGTACTGAGTTATCCTTGTTAGAAAGGGAATAGAATGGATTTCAGTTTGAAACTCATCCTACACTCGGGCATGGAAAGGCAGTGAGTTGCCTGAGGTCATGCAAAAAGTCTGATGGCCATGAACAGAGTTCAGATCTCAATCTTCTGTTCTACAACCCATAGCTTGTTCTTTCTCTATGGAAACAAGAAATGGGACACTTCTATCACTAAGGAACAGGAGCGAGTCCAGGGACTTTTCCCTGTGCCTAATTTCTTTTTTTTTTCTAGTGGTAGTAAAAGTGGATTGTGGGGGTGCATTTTATTTCTTCTTTGTAATATAATATTTGTGTTTTAATCCTGCAAATGCTTACTGACATGAGCAGGCTGCAATAAAATCAACTAGCTACTCTCCCTGTAAACAGGGAGGCTTGTATTTGCCTTACTTGTCTGTTTAGTTTGAAGTTGTGACTGTGTACTTTTCCCTTCTCTGTTAGCATGCCAGGGACACACTGGATCTGGAAGCAAGAGATGGTGACATTTAGGTTGCACAGCAGGGATGATTTGGGCAAGTAACTGACTTGTAAGGGATGTGATCGTACAGTGCAGATGATCATTATGAGCATCTAGTCTTGTAGTGGAATTGAGGTCAGGATTTTGTTTGCTGGTGTCAGGACTATGATGGTACAACTGGGGATGCTGCTGCTGGACTTCCTCAGATCTCTGCAGCTTTTTGTATCCCCACTGCTTTCCTTGTTTCAGTGAAGTAGTTGCTGCATCTCTTCAGCAGAGTCTTATTCTGTCAAGTGGCAAAGAGCTCCAGGGAGTCTGATGTGGCTACTGCCATGCAGAGGGCTTCACAGCATGGGCCTCCAGCTTCTGGAACTGATTCTCTTGAAGGCAAGGCACAAACACTGCTGGGAATTTGGCAGTTGATGTGTTCTTGGCTGTTTGGTACAAGGTATGCTGCTTCTACTTTTCTACATTCCTTCAGGCCAAAGATGTTTTAAGTGTATCCCTCATAAAAGAGCCTTTGAAAAGTTATATGGACTTTATGATGGTAAACTTGGAGCCTGGAGTTGAGGGGGTCTCCTTGATGGGTGCTGGGGAAAGACCTTGTCAGGAGTTGATTAGGGCTGGACAGACATATGGGCTACTTGCATAGCTGTAGTTCAGGAGGTGCATTCTGTGTGATTCTGTATTAGAAAAGTTCTTGTTTCAGATTTTTCATTAGACACTAGCTTGCTGTGAAATGACCTTTGATTTTCCTCCAGGTTCTGTGGTCTATTTTGTTAGTAGTTGAGTTCTGTATGCTTTACGGGTGATAAGTACACATGTAGAAACTCTTGCTGTACTGTATTTTTCAATTTCTTTTCAGCTTTCTGTGATTCTTGCTACTTCAAACAATTTTGCTGGTTTCTAGAGAAGAGATTCACTTTCCTCACTGCTCCAAGACCAGCTTTTGCTGATTCATTCCCATTGCTAGGCCTTTGAGATATTCTGCTGGGTTTGCTGTGCTTTGTGCTGCCTTCTGCTGAGAGCAGGGGCAGCAGAGTGGATGTATCCATTTCATTAAGCTGGACATCTCCATGTGCACTAAATGTGCTAAATCTGACAATGCAGTTGGGAGCTATTCTACACTGGAGAGGTGTCCTACTGAACAGGGTATTCTTTCTGTTTCTTTAAGTCACACTTGTTACAGAGAGCAGAGGATCAGTTTTCTGTTCTCTTGGGCACTCAGCATCTATTCTTTCCTTCTCAAACCACTTCAGGCTTTCCAGCAAATGTTGTAATGTAAGTTTAGGCATTATAGTATTGCTAAAGAATTCCCTCATTAGTGTTAATCAAGGAAACAAAGAACCTGTTTGGATATGTCTAGTAAAATACTTAATGCTTGTTAAATACAGCTGATTGAGAGATTGATATATGAGATGGAGTACCATACTTTTTTCTTTTTTTTCTGACTGGTATCTAGCTAACATGAATGACTGTAAGGCCAAGTATTCTGGTAACACAAAATCCCACAGACCAGGAGAAAATTACTCCTCTGAATGCATCCCAGTGAAGCATTTCTCAACATCACATCTAAGCAATACCTGACCCAGGTCATGCAGGAAAAGTAGAAGTTTGTATCCTGAACTTGACAAGTCAGTGTCCTGCAGCCTGTATTTTAAGGAAGCTCCCATCAGGCATGCTTTCATCTCTGAACTGTTGTGATTTATAATCTTAGTTCCACATTCTGAAATAAGCTGGGTTTTTGTGTTAAGACCTAAAGCCTATTACTTTCTGAATCATATGAAAACCCACATTCCTAACAAAGATTTGTACTCCCATCAGTCTGGTGCTGGAGTACAAATTCCTGTGGTGTTCTTTTTACAGCCAAGTATTGTGTTAGGAGTTTCACTCACCTTCAATGAAGTAGTTTGTTTACTGTCTGACCAGCTGATACTTATCCCAATGGATTTGTTTTATCTTTAAGTCAACACTGTCTTGCACAAGCATTAGAAGCATTATCTAGAAGAATTACAGGAAGCCCTGGAGCGATGAGAAGGAGGGAAGGTGGTGTGTTCAAGGGGGATCTGGAGGGAGAGGGTGGGGGCAAGACTCTGCTTCTGTACCCAGCTCAGGATTGATTTCCAATAAGGATAACTTGAGGCTAAGTATTGGATCAAATGCCTCTTGGCTTCCAGAGTGCTTACCTAGGTTTGCCAAGTGAAACAATCTTCTGGCACAGAATTCCCACATGATACTGGTGGTTAATATGGCATGGTTTATAATTTCTTTCAGGGTACCTGTCTCTAAACAGTTGCTAGTTTTGTTAAGCTTTGCACTGTAGTAAAATGTCTTTACCGCAGAGACACTGCAGAGAAAAAGATGATTTCTGGGTGCCTGGGAAAGTGGAAGGATTTCTTTCCACAGGACAATGATCCTAAACAGTCACTGTTGTACCTCATGCTGGCCAGCACTTTGGCACAGGTTTAGAGCTCCCCAAAACTTAGTCATCAAGGTTAGAAGGGCCAAGGAGAGAACTGATGAAGCAGAGTAGTAGCATGGAAGAGGTCTTCTAATTGAGAACATTAATCAACACATCTGTACCTTGCAGCTAGGGAGGGGAGAGAACCCGACTCAAGTTCTCCTTGGACCTGTAACTCTCAAGCAATGCTAATTTCAGTTGTCCCTTAAAAGAGCATTGCTTTTCTACCTGTAAGACAAAGGAAAGGTGCATTTAATTTGAAGTTAGATGCTTTAGCCATAGAAATCAATTTCAGCATGATTGTACAATTGGAAAATGATATTGCAACTTGGATTACAGCTTGTTGGCTTTTAAGATGCTTTTAGACTATAATTACTGAGAGGGACTTGCATGATTTCTTGCCTTTAAGAGAACAGCATAAAGCAGGCAACCTCTACCTTATTGTGAAATCTAGAGAAGCAATGGTGAACAAGGGCAGGGAGAAGAGAACTTCAGTATCTAAAAAATGTGCATGTTTTGCTACATGCTTTGCTCCAACTCCTGCTAAGATGCCAGCTTCAGACATATGAACATGGTTAACTCTACACCCAGGAGAGCTGATAATAGAAGCAGTTTCAAAATCTAATCAGAGGGCATTAGGAAAACAGACACAACAGGATAAAAAAAACCAGCGTGGCGAAGATCCCCAGCATCAATCTCTTTTTGAATTGGGTGGATAAAGGCTAAATATTCTCAGGCTTTTGGAAACCTAAAACTGACCCGTTAACTTGCAGCAGCAATTTCTGTTTTGACTTGGTGATAAAAACCTGTTAGCTGTTGGCTGTCAGCTCATGTAGGCCTAGCTTGGTTTATTTCTACTTGAATATTCTAAAGCAGCAGATTTGGTCTTCTGATCTATTTACCTGATAAGATGTACTTGGCCAAGATGAAAGAAAATTGGCAGGGGTATATTTGTGGAGGAGGGACTTCAAAATGAATAAGTAAAGATTTAAGTAAAGAGTAATCCAATGTGCTTTATGCTTTGGGAAGGGAAAAGGCTTCCCTCTTGAGAGGTGTGATCAGGAATGAGCAGTTGCTTATGGATACAATGTAAACTGGTATGTAATCTGAATGCAATATTTAGAAGTGTTGGCAGAGACCCTGTGACCCCCAAGGACCACCTAAAGAGGTCACCCCTCTATGGGCATCGCTGATTCTTGTTGGATACCTTCTTTTCTGTCTTGATAACTCCTTATTGCAGGACCCTCAAAAAATAAACTGATACTGCCATGACTTTGCATCATGGTAGTCTGGTAGTTCCTGTGAAAGCAATTGGATTATTTCAGTTGGGAAACTATTCTCAAATTTCTGATTTAAGAATATTAAGCTACTTGGAAGAAGAAAATACTGGTGCCCATGAAGTAAGGTGCATGAATACCTATTTTATATAAGTGAAAGGCATGCACATGCTTTAACACTGCATTTATTTTTTTCCATCTAAACACTGACACAAGTGAAAGGAGACGATCTCTGCCCAAGCAGAGTTCAATAGTTAGAAATCAGCTCTGACTCTGATTCCTCTATCTTATTCCAGATCCAGGGCTTTTAAAATTTGTTTTCCCTAATGAAACAATTGTATTGGCATCCAGAGATACCATTTCAGATCAGATGTGTTAAATCCTGTACAGTAGCTTGTGGAGCTGTAATTTGGCAAAGCTGAATTTGAGGATATCTCCTGTGCAAAAGCTGAAGTTGGAGCTTTATTTCTCAGTTGTATCAAGCAGTGTGGCAGACTGGGTTCAGTGGAGCAGCTTCAGTCCAAGCCCATTTGTGTGGGTTATCCTTGCTTACTTGGGCAGCCTCCACAGCTGCAGTGAGGACCAATTCTGCCAGTGAAGTTGCTGCAGCAACACTTCCAAGGCAGGGGGATGGGATAGAGCATCCAGTGGTGGTACAGAGGGCATCCTGCTCAAAATCCAGGCACATTCCCTGGGGGTAATATAAGGGCTGACTCAGCAGCAATTCAGATTTTTCTGCCCTGAGATTGACATTGGACTGTGTGCTTTTCAAGTACACTATGAAATGCTCCTGCTGTTCTTTCCAGCAAGGATGCAGAGATGAGGAAATATCAGGAGTAGCTCAGGGGCTGGGTAGGAGAGGGAAATGGCAACATGGTAGGAAAGCCTAGTGTGTGTTCTTTACTGGATGGTTGTGAGGAACCTGTCAATCTTGGGGGAAAGGAAAGCTGTGGGGTTTTTCTAAAAAAACACAAGTGTAATGTCGAGTTGAGGAGGAAAAGAGGAACGCTTCCAGGAAATCTAATTAAACACTAAAAGGCTCACCAGCAGTAGTTTCTGTCTTCCTTTCAGATAGTGCTTTGATTTACCAGTGAAATTGAAATATGGTTATCAAGCATTTGTAAAAAATGAGCTTCAGAAATCATGATTGAGTTCACGTATTTTCCTCCTTTCTTGTTTGACTTTCAGACCATAAATTGTGTTCATTTGGCTTGTCCTTCCTTCTCTTTCCTGGAAATAAGGGCGGAAAAACTGCTTAAATAGAAACAAAGATGATATTTTCACAGCAAAAGCTGCAGCTTTAAGCAAAACTGCAAATATTGAAGACCTTGAAAAATGTAAGAGCTGGAACAGTGGTATCAATTGTTCACTTAAGTTCACATCTATTGCTTCAAGTCTAGAATGGAAAAGCTGTCCAGGAAAGCCAGCATGGGCATAAGCTGCATGATTTGGGGCAGGACTAGTCTTTCCTAGACTTATGTGCCTGTGAAATTCCACAGAAATGTAAAAATCTCAGATCTGAGACAGAATGTTGGGCTGAAAGAAGGCAGAATATTTTTTTTCAGCTGCCTTTGAAATACATGATCTGTAGGAGTTGTGCTTGGTAGGCTTTTTAAATAGCTCTTAAATCTACTCAAAGGCAAGCTGCAAGGAGGTGCAGAAGCTATTTTTAAAACAAGGTTTTTTTTCTTAGTATCTTATGAGCTGTTTGCCATCTAGTCACATACACTTCTTGGCCATGGGAGAGGCTTTCTGAGGCTGCTGGCACTCTCCACACATCTACCTCTGATGGGCCATGGGAAACACTATGTTGGATGGATGGAAAATTAAGTTTTAAAGGAGATCTCAAATGCCCCTGTACCTACATACCTCTGCTCCTTTTCTTTTGTTGTTCATTCAGATACTTCCCAAGTCTATGTGGTGTTCCAAGGGTCTGGCTTCTCAAAGACTTCTGGCCATCATTTATTCCCCTAGTTAAGAACTTTAAGTTTGTGTGTATGGATAACTATCTAAGTTTTCAGAGTTATATTTATTCTGTTATCTTAACAGTGTTTGTGGATGTTTCATTTGGAAATACTTTGATCTTCTATTTAATTTGGCAATAATCCCTGCTATTTTTCTGTGATCCCTTTGATATCTGGCTAAACTTTCTGGAATTTTGAATCAAAATTTTTGAATCAAAATATCCTTTTGCAGCTAAGAACCTGCTAAGAAGCAGTTGACTCTCATCCTCGTTGGGACGCATACTGAGAATTACAGACGCAGCAGGGACCTGAGCCAGGGGCCAGAGGGGCACAAGGGCTGTCGCTGAAGGGGCTCTGCAAGGGTGTTGCTTCCCTAGATCACCTAGCAGGGGACACTGACCTCTCTGCCCATGCCAGGGCCAGCCTTGCCTCTGTCCACAGGCTCCAAGAGAGCTTGGGAGCCCTTCCCTGAGGCCGTGTACGAGGAGATCGGGGACAGCGCGGCGTGGGAGAGGCAGGCAAAGCTGAATGGCTCAGGTGGGTGAGAGTCCCTCTTGGGGGTTCCTCCCAGGGGGCACATCTGCAGGGCTCTTTCTCCTGATCCCACCTTGGGCTGACCCCCTGGGCCATGGTCCCTGCAGTGCTGGGGCTGTGGGGGTTGTGGGAGAGCAGCCGGGGCCTGGGACTGGGTGAGAAGCTTCCTCCCCACCAGTTCTGCCTGTGCTAGCCAGGGACAGCCCCTCTCTGCCTGCCCCTGCATCCCGGGGGACACCTGAGTGCTGAGGGAAGGGGCTGTCCCAGGGCAGCTCTGGGAGCCCCTTGGAGACGGGCTTTGTCCCATGGCAGCAGGGTCTGTCCTATGACACCAGCCCCGTGTCCCTGCACATCCTCCCACCCTCTCCTCTGCAGGATGTGTCTTCTCACTGTCACCAACACCCCTCTCCTTTCAGACACCCCTGTCCTGCCAGGAGGTGACCCAGCGGATGGCTACGATGACGCCAGGGAGGTTTCTGAGCCTGAGGAGGATGCTGTGCCTGGGCAGGGAGACAGGGAAGTGCCCAGGGTGCCAGAGGAGGGAGCAGGGCGCAGGGAGGCAGCTGGAGGTGAGAGACAAGAGAGCGCTGCCGGTTCCTAGGGTGCCATCCCTGGTGCCGCACGAATCGCTGCCGTCCTGAGAGCCCAAGCTCGTGGGAGGGGGGAACCTGCCCCGGGAGTTGTCCCTGGGGGAGCGGGACTGGGAGAGGGAGCTGAATGTCTCAGGACTGGTGAGGAGCCGGGAGGAAGTTGATGCAGAGGACAGGAGGGGCAGCCCGTGGGGCCAACGTGCAGTGGCTGCCTCGCTGCTCGCAGGGGCAAAGCTGCGCTGGCAGAGCGGTGCTGGGGCCCCTGGAGCTGCGGGAGACACCTGGTCCCTGTCCCCAGAGAGCACGGGCTATGACGATGCTGCAGAGGTGTCTCTGGCACGTCCCCCTGAGGACACAAGGGCTGTGACACCGGAGCTCAGTGCACAAGGGGCCGTGAGTCCCAGGCCAGGAGAGCCCATCCCTGCTGTGGGGCCGGGAGCAGCCAGGAGGGAGCAGAGCTCTGTGCAGCTGGGACAGTCCTGAGCCCCAGGGAACCATCTCCCTTTTTCTCACCGGCAGCACAACCAGCCGGGTATCTCCTCGGGTTTCAGTCCCCTCCTTTTGCTCCCTGCCTCCATCTTTGTTCTTATTAAAGCCTTTGGGGGCTTGAGGCAGAGCTGGTGCTGCCTGGCTGGGTGTCGGGGTGTCTGCCTGGGGCCGATGGGGAGGAGCAGAACACAGAGACGTGGTGCTGGGGAAGGGGCACGTCTCAGGTATGGTGGGCTCGGGCTCAGGCTGTGGGGCTGCGAGAGCCCCTGGTCCCTGGGGAGTATTCCTGCTGACAGAAACATTTCCATCCTGCCGGCCACAGCTTCCAGCAGAAATGGTTCTCGGCAAGGTCCCGTGATGAACCCCTGTGGGAGCTCCCATCTCCTCACCCTGGGGCTTCCCAGTTGCTCAGCACTGTGGAGGGAGAGAAGCTGTTTGGGGATCCAGAGGTGCCCAGAGATCCAGCTGTTTGGGGATCCAGTGGTGCTCAGGATCCAGCTGTTTGGGGATCCAGCAGTGCCCGGGATCCAGCTGTTTGGGGATCCAGAAGTGCCTGGGATCCAGCTGCTCAGGGATCCAGCGGTGCCCAGGATCCAGCTGTTTGGGGATCCAGCGGTGCCCAGAGATCCAGCTGTTTGGGGGTCCAGTGGTGCTCAGGATCCAGCTGTTTGGGGATCCAGCAGTGCCCGGGATCCAGTGGTGGGGGGGCGGGGAGGGGCTGGGAGGGTGGGGGTGGCGCTTGTGGGGGTGGTGGGGGGGGGTATTGGGGGATTGGGTGGTTACTGGGAGCACTGGGAGGTTACTGGGAGCACTGGGAGAGGCTGGGATGGTGGTGCTGGACCTCGTGAGGGAGGTTATGGTGGGACTGGGAGCACTGGGAGGTTACTGGGAGCACTGGGAGACGCTGGGATGGTGGTGCTGGACCTCATGGGGGAGGTTATGGTGGGACTGGGAGCGCTGGGAGGTTACTGGGAGCACTGGGAGGGTGGTGGTGGACCTCGTGGGAGAGGTTATTGTGGGA
>WUAM01000107.1:29943937-29969094 GCA_024336885.1 Actenoides hombroni | reverse complement strand
GTGGGAGAGGTTGTTGTGGGACTGGGTGGTTACTGGGAGCACTGGGTGGTTACTGGGAGCCGTGGGTCTGTTACTGGTGGCACTGGGCAGGTTACTGGGAGCACTGGGCGGGTTACAGGGAGCAGCGAGTCTGCTACTGCCGGCACTGGGCGGTTACTGGGAGCAGCGGGTCAGTTACTGGCGTGACTGGGCGGTTACTGGGAGCACTGGGAGCTGACGCTGCCCCCCCCTTGCCCAGCTGGGCCGGCGAATGGCGGAGCTGCCAGTGGAGCCCATGCTGGCCAAGATGATCCTGGCGTCCGAGCAGTGAGTGTCCCCAAGTGTCCCCAAGTGTCCCCAAGTGTCCCCCGGTGTCCCCCAGTATCCCCCAGTAACCCCCAGTAACCCCCAGTGTCCCCAGTATCATTTGGACTTGATGATCTGAAAGGTCTTTTCCAACCTAAATGATTTTGTGATTCCATGATTGATGCTCCTTGACCAACACTTGCAGTACTGACACCTGGTTAAAGCACAATTCCTGCCTTCAACTTGCTCCTCTAGAGCTGCATTAAAACCCAAAACACTTCCCTGGCTTGGTTGGTGACCTTTTAAGTGCTGAGATAGGTGGGCACGAAACAGTGCTGGGAGGACATCAGCCCTCAGCTCCTGTTTGAGTGTCCAGCTGCCGTATAATCCTGGGGGATTCCTTCTGAGGTTGCTGGACCAGCAGTGAGAGAGGGATCAAATGGATTACAGGATGTCTAAGAACAGCACATTCCCTGCATGCAGGGAAAGATTTGTGGGTCCTACTGAAGGGATAAAGGAGATTTCAGCACAAACACATCCCTGCCTTTGCTCTTGATTGTGTTGGCAGCATCCAAAGCAGGACCGAGTGCGGGCTTCGCTTTTTCAAGTTCAAAATCATGTGGCTTTGGTTCTCCCGATATGTTTTGGCCCATGTTGGTTCCAGTTGGTTTGATTCTTTCTCTCTTTCTCCATCTTCACCTTCCTTCCCTGCTGATAACGCTCTGCTCGAACCTCTCCGAGCTGCCAATGCTCTTCTGAGCCCCCCCACCACAGCCGGAGAGAGAGAAATAAATTGTGCAGAAACAAATTCCCTGCATATGAATTCCCCTTGGAAACCCGCCTGCCTGCTTCATAATTAATGCCGCTATTGTTCTCCTCTTTTTTGTATATTTAGATGGCCTTTTTGTTTAAAGTTGATTACTCATTGCTCCTTTGGAGTATCTCTCAGGGGAGGGAAATGGATGATATTTCAACAGCGGATCAGCCACAATATGTACTAAATAAACAGACTTGCTAAAAACATCATAAAGGCCCCTTTGTCCTGGTGGATAGCAAGAGGGGGGGTGTGGATAAATAAAAATAGCTCCCAGAAGGATGCTGGTGAGTGTAACTTATCTATGAGCTCTCTGTACCGGGAAGTGTCCTAAATTAAACACTTCCACCCTTCAGCGGTCACCTAAAATGTCACCCCGGCTTTAAAGGCTTAGCAGATGGTATCACCTTAAGTATTCTCAGTAGCAGGCGAGCCTGTGCTGGGCCAGGTCTTGGGTGTTCGGCTGCGTTCATGAGAGTTTACATCGAGCGTCAGAATAATAAGTTGCACGTGGCTATATCGATTAAATGTCGGTTTTTCCCTCTGAACGCAATTGATCTCGGCTTTGGAGGTAGCGGAGCCCAGCCCCGGCTGCTGCGAGTTTGTTCAGTTATCTAATTTTAATGGTCAAGTTTCCATTTTCTTCTGGGAAAGTAATTTATATTTCAGAGGCTTTGGACGGGTTGTGGTATGGGGGGAAGGAAAGGGGGGAAATATGTGAACACCCAGCGATGCAAGGGGAAGGCTGAGCCACCTTCAGTCAATTCTGGATCTGTCCCTGATGGGAGGTGGCTAGAAAATTAATTCAGGTCCTGAATTTTTGGTGCTGGGGGAATCACCAGGGTTTTAACCCCCCAAGGTGATCTACACTGAGCGTATCCCCCTGAGCTCGAGTCACGAGGCTGGTAGGAGCATAGGTGCCTTGCCAGCTCCCTGACGTCAATGAGAAGCTCCACCAGCATTAGGGGCTGGTTATGCTTTAATTCCTCTCTGACCTCTCCCTTTGAGTGGAAACATGTCTTGGAGCTGTTACGTGGAGGCAACAAGCTGGGTTCAGCCCTGCCGTTAGCTCCCGACGCAAGCGATGCGCTCGGGTAGATGCGACGGTGTCAGATGGTGGCACTTCCAGCAGGAAGGCTCCTCAAAGCTTATCAGGCTCAGGCTTCTGAGGAACAATCTTGGTTGATTATTAACAACCGGGTAAAACAGTATCATGAATGACTGCCAAACTCTGGCATCCCATCCGGCGCGCGGTTATACGCTTTTTGGGAACTGAAGTTCAATGCTGGGTTAATTGCTTTTGGTTCCTGGAACATCCTATTGATGTTGTAGGATCAATAAATAAACTCAGCTGAAAATGTGAGACGTCTGCGTGGGCAAAAAAGAAATGTGGGGTATGGAATTGTAGCAGAATCTGCACGGTGAATGATGAGTTTTCATAGACAACATGGTATTTGTGATGGGTTGGATGTGGTTAGACTGCGCAGAAGGAAAGCGGCCGAGGGAGTAGAAATGAGGAGGGGACCACTGAACAGAGCTGCATGTGGTGGGTTGACCCTCACTGGACACCAGGTGCGCACCAAAGCAGCTCTATCACTCCCTTCCTCATCTGGACAAGGGAGAGAAAATAGAAGGAAAGGTTTGGGGGTTAAGGACAGGGAGATATCACCGAGACTCCACTTGGGAAAAAGAAATTGAATTTATTACCAATTAATTACCAATTATGCAACAGAGAATAAGAAATAAAAATGAAATCATAAAAGCACCTTCTCCCCACCCCTCCTTTCTTCCCTGGCTCAGCTCTGCTCCCCATTTCTCTTCTCCTCCTCCCCAGTGGTGCAGAGGGATGGGGAAATGGGTGTTGTGATCAATTCATCACACATTGTTCATGACAAAGTAGCTGTAAAACCCAAGAGCTGAACTTGTGTCACCAGGAACAACATAGTCTCATGAGGTTCAAAGCTCCTGCTTCCTTCTTGCCTGGTAGAAATAGACTTAAGGGGGTTGGTTGACAGCTGACTGAAGTGAGCCAATGTGTGCCCAAGTGGCCAAGAAGGCCACCAGCATCCTGGCTTGTGTCAGCACTGCTGTGGCCAGCAGGACCAGGGCAGGGATTATTCCCCTGGACTGGGCACTGGAGAGGCTGCCCCTTGAACCCTGGGGTCAGGTTTGGGCCGCTCACTCCCAGCAGGACATTGAGGGGCTGGAGTGTGGCCAGAGAAGGGCAACAGAGCTGGGGAAGGGGCTGGAGCACAAGGGTGGTGAGGCTACTTCCAGCTGCCTGTAGAAGGCCTCATCAGTTTCCTCGTCCTGATCAGGTGGCCTGTAGTAAACACCTACTACTATGTCTCCCATACTAGTCTCCCCCTTAATCCTAATCCACAAGCTTTCAACCTGCTCCTCATTGCCCTCCAGGGAGAGCTCAATACATTCTAATTGCTCTCTCCCATACAGAGCAACTCCACCACCTCGCCTTGCCAACCTATCCTTCCTGAAAAGGACATAGCCATCCATGATAGTGTTCCAGTCATGTGAGCTGTCCCACCATGTCCCAGTGATTGCAATGAGATCATGATCCTGAGATTGCACACACATCTCTAGTTCATCCAGTTTGTTCCTCATACTGTGTGCATTGGTGTACAGGCATTTTAACGAGTTTGCAACACTAGAGTACTTCCTTACTGGTACCAACCCTAAGGTAGCAGTGGAGCTGGCACAACACCCCACTGATGTCCCTGGCTTGTTTCCTGCGAGACAGGTTTTTCCCCTTTCCCCCTTCAAATCTAGTTTAAAGCTTGATCAATGAGCCCAGCCAATTCCTGTGATAGAAACCTTCTTTCCCTTTGAGAGAGATGCACCCCATTTGATGTCAGCAGGCCTGGCATCATGTAAGTTGACCCATGGTCAAAAAACCTAAGGTCCTGCTGGTGGCACCAGGACTGAAGCCAAGAATTGATCTGATAGGTCCTCCTCAGCCTTTCTGGGTTGGTCCTTCCAACAAGGGGGATAGAAGAAAACACTACCTGTGCTCCTACTCCTTGATCCATAGACCCAAGGCTCTGAAATCTCTCTTGACAGCCCTTAGTTTTCTTTTTTTTGAGATCATCACTACCTACCTGGAAAGTCAATAGTGGATAATAATCTGTGGGCTGTATGAGGGTAGGGAGCTTCCTTACCACATCTTTAACTTGGGCCCCAGGGAGACAGCAAACTTCCCTTTGAAGTGGGTCAGGTCTGCATACTGGGCCTGCTGTTCTCTTCAGAAGGGAGTCACCCATAACAGTGACTCTTCTCTTTTTTTTTGGTGGAAGATGTTTGGATGCTGGGCTTAGGCTTCCTTAATCTTGGGAATACTTCCAAATCAGATGATACATCTTCCTCATTGTCTGGCTGCACTTGCAGGGCATTCTGCAAGGGCACATGGGAGATTGGGGGGATAACTGAGGCAACACTTCTACCACTCTGAGCAGGAACTTGTTGCCACTCCTTCCTATCGAGGGCGTGGGGGGAGGTGGACAAGGCAGGAGTTTGTTTGCTGCCTTGACCATGGACTTTTTGGTTTGTACTGTTGCCTGTGATATATCAACATGTTTCTTTGTGTTTTGTGTGCTTTGACAAAACTAATAAATACCCAACATCTACTCTTCTGCAGAGCTGAAGATGCCAAACGGAGCTGACAGGCTAGAGAGTAAGATATCAGAGTCCAAATGGAAGCAGATGATTTGTTCAGAGTCTTCAGATGTAAGACAATGCTGACATGGCAAGTGCTTTGAGTTCAGTAAAAGCAGGGATGAAAATCATTATAGAAATAAGTCATTATTACTGTTCTGTGAGATATAAACATGTTTCTTTGGAAAAAAAAAACGACATTGTTTTAAGGAAACGTTCAAGAAGTGAAGAGCAATTTAAAAAAGCAATTGAAAGCAAAGAGACTGAAGGAAAAATAAAGACAAGGAAAGAAAAAAGATACTTCAGTATGAAAAAAGAAAATGAAAAAGGGAGCAAAAACTAAGAAAAGAGAATGGGTTATTAGAAAGTCAGCAACTCTCAAAATAAAAGCTAGATATAGAAATAGGGAGAAAATTCATGGGTGGATAGTCTTTTAGGCAAGTAAACTTGTGTAGTATATAGTATGTATAAAAAGAAGTTTTGATAGATTATGAGAGTGGCCCAGCTAGGACACTGTTTTATCATCCTAATAGAAATACTGCTTCTGGCTATCACAGTATGGTGATAAGCACTCTGGATTATAAAGCAAGAAAGGGATAAAAATTAGACCACAATTTCAAGAAATTCCAAACAGGCTTCTAGTTAGATTCAAATGAGGAGTAGAGCTGTTCAGATTTCATTTATAGCATTTTATAAAACTCTTGCTTTTCTCCAGTAGCTGTTTTTGATATGGTCATCTGTTTTGTTGATATTGTTTCTTATTCCTGGTAGATCAAACATTTTAAACATAAAAAGCAAAATGTATAAACATATAAATAGTAGTAGTAGTAACAGATAAAAAGAATAAAGTTTTTGCATTATTAAGAAGATAGTATCCATTGTCATGACAGATAAAGTAGGTCCTGTGGATGCACAAATACACTTACCTCTGTTTTAGGAAAGGAATGTTATCTGTAAAACAGAACAGATGTAAAGAAAATAAAATGGCTGTGTACAGAGATATCTCTGTACTGCTATGTTTCAAACCAACAAGTAAGATATATGTAACAAAAAGAGCACTTTGATCTTTTCAGATTATTGTTCCTCTTGCCAGAGAGAGTTTCTACCATAAACAACATCTTCAGAGAGTTCCAATGTGATTTTTACCTCCATATAGAGTTTTCTTTCTCCCATCTGTAAAAAAACACATTAAAAATAAAATAAAACACATCAGTTCTGCAGCTGCACACTAAATAACAGGCTAAATGGCTTTAATTTAGGTGACAAATTGGTGTAATAATGTAATGTCATCCCCAGAGACTATCTCAATGAACAACTGACCCCTTGGAATAGGAGAAATTATAATCACTTTTTTCTTTGGAAATCTCTCAAAATTTATTTTGAACTTTATTTATTTTTTCTTCTTAGTAGTTAGCATCCCAATAGAGTGACAATGCATCCAAAATCACATCTCTAAACTACTGAGAGCTTTAACATTGTTTACATCAGTGAAAAAAAAGGCTCAATGTGTGAATCTGTGGATGTTTTTGAAACTTAAATGTTTTGTAATATGATGATGGCAATCAGAAGAAAAATATTTCTCAGGCCTGTTCTCTTTAATATCTTTATCAATGATCTGGGCAAGGGAATCAAGGGCACCCTCAGTAGATTTACAGAGGACACCAAGTTAAGCAGGTGTGTTGATCTTCTTGAAGGTAAGGAAGCTCAATAAAGGGATCTAGACAGGCTGGACTGATGAGCTGAGGCCAATGGTATGAGGTGCAACAAGGTCAGTTGCTGGGTCCTGAATTTAGGCCACGACAACCCTCTGCAACGCTACAGGCTTGGGGAAGAGTGGTTGGAAAGCTGTCTGGCAGAAAAGGACATGGGGCTGTTGATAAACAGCTGGTGGCCAAGAAGGTAAGCAGCATCCCGGCCTGTATCATCAACAGTGTGGCCAGCAGGACTAGGGAAGTAATTGTGACCCTGTACTTGGCACTGGTGAGGCCATACTTCAAATATTGCATTCAGGCTTGGGCCCCTCACTACATGAATGACATTCTGATGCTGGAGTGTTTCCAAAGGTCTCTTCCAACCAAAATAATACTATGATTCTGTGGTTCTCCCCATTCTAACAACTGTTACCTGAATATACCTGAATATAACACCTCTGATACTCATTTTAACTGCAATTATTATTCTTTTTTAAACCAGTGAATGAGACATACATGAGTTAAAAAACAATGTAGTGGCTGATCAGATGAACCTGGCTTA
Source organism: Actenoides hombroni (assembly GCA_024336885.1). Lineage (NCBI taxonomy): Eukaryota > Metazoa > Chordata > Aves > Coraciiformes > Alcedinidae > Actenoides > Actenoides hombroni. The sequence goes on along the minus strand of WUAM01000107.1, from coordinate 29,962,073 downwards.
ACCCAGAACACCATCCCAAAAGGACTATGCCTACCACCTATTTTGTGGCACTTTTAACAGGCTGTTCTTGCTCTTGGCAGCAGTGGCCAAGGCATAATGAGGATAGAGAATGAAAATGGAAGCAAGATCCCAAATGAATTGCAAACTATGTCAAATGATAATATTAAGGGCTACTTCTTTTCTTTTATAAGTGAAATTTAGGCATTAGCTGTGAATAAAGGCATGCATATTACTTTCTAAATTGGATGTGATTTAATTACTTTCTATCCCATTTTCAATTCTCTGTCATTAGTTTTAGGTAAAAGGCTTTGAATTTCTGTTCTTCACGGCAGCTCCCTGCCACCTAAATGACTGTGATTTCAAGTAAGTATGGATGTGCACAAAAAGGGGAAAAGCTAAAAATAATTTGTCCAGCACCTCAGTACCCTCTGACATACCTATGAAGAAATTCTCATTGGAGATGAACACTGATGTTATCAGTATTCATTTTGAAAGTAATTCTGACATAGCATTGATATATCTCAATGCTTTGTCACATCATTCTTTCTAGACATTTTTCTGATCTTATTATGAAAAGGATGAGCCCATGAAGGAGAAGTCCCACCACCAAAGCTGACATAGCAGACAGAAAATCTTCAGTCCCAGTGTAGGTGCCTCTGTCACTAATCCACAGGGTCTCTGAGATGCCTTACGGTCACTGACTTGTTCAGAAGTTGTTCTTAGGCAAGGAGTTTATGGAGATCTGCCTTAATTAGTATCTACATTTCTTGGAAAGAACTATATGCTCAGTTATTCTGATTAACTTTGGGCCCTTTTTTAGTTTTTTTTTTTATATATATATAGGAAGATGTGTTCTGGACCATGAAATTTATCAGAGTTTGCAAGCATAAATTCCAGCACATCGTCTTCTATTAGAAAATCTACTCACATAAGCCAGTAGAGACTCATCACCCACATTCTTTGTCCCCACTGGCTACATTAATAAAAAGTTCAGCCCAGGATGGTAAAGGACAAATGATGTTATCACAAAGTCTCAGATGGTTAAAAAAAGGCAAATTTATAAGAGGTAAATACATGTTACTTGCAGACTTTCTGAAACCCTAATTGATTGGTTTTGATTGTTTGTTTTCTTTTCACTTATGACTTTGAACTAAGAAAAAATCTTGTAAATATATGGTAAGAAAAAATGCTTAAGGCAACTTTTTTTTTATTGGCAATTTTCTTTTTTAAGAAAGTATTTTTTTTACAAATAATATTTGTTAGGTGTCTTCCTTGTGAATAGCATGTGCATGTCTGCTTTTATAATATAATGTCTTTGCTTTGGTTAAATCACTAATTTTCAAGGAAAAAAAAAAAAAAAAAAGATTAGTTTACCTTAAATGTGGACACTGGGAAAAAAATTAAGCAGTGGATAGAGATTACTACTTTTAACATGTTTTCCCTTTGGTGTCAATTATTTCAAATCCAGGTTTCAGGTATTTCTATAAAAGCGTGGTAGTCATTTAGACCATGAATACCCTTAAAGAGATCAAAGACTACCAGAAGATTGATACATGCTGCAAAAGTATATTATTTTTCTTTCACTTATTCTTTACAGATTCTCAAAGCAAAAGTCAGCAGAGCCCACTCCCAGCATAAAAAGTGAACAGCTTTGCCTCTTTAACTCTTTGGACTTTAGATTAGACCAAAACCACTGCAACATAAGATAAACTGCCTACAGTTAAGAAGCCTGAGAACATAGAATCCTATTTTCAGACAAGAAATGTAAACTTAATGATATACTGAAATGATATTTGGCTCACCAGTGGGGATAAAAGAGGTTGTTTAAGCTCTGGACTCTGCTGAGATCTGAGATTTGGTTCTGAGCCTTCAGAAAACTCAAGTACTTAGAGATTTGTTTCCCTTATGACAAAAATACCTCCTGTCTTAGTATAGAATAAGCACAACAATAGTCAGAACTCCAGCAAGTTAACATTGTTGTCAATATTAGCACCTGTAATTTCCAGGCTGATACATTTTAATGGTGATCCTCAGGATTCTCTGTTTCTAAAGTCTATTAATTGTGTGTTTGAATGCTTAAAAATCAGCTACTTTTAAAGACCTGGTTGCAATTTGTATGCATGAAATGCATGCTTGCTATTCACAGCTGATATTGGTAAAAGTTGTCTCCCTATCAAGGACTTTACAGACCTGTTGTTATCTACCCAGACAAACAAAGAGGCAAACAAAGAAGGAGTTATAGATTTGTGAAATACTGCTTATGAATTTAGTTAGGTCTTTTTATTACTATTAGTATGTACAAAGGAAGCAATCAATACATACATGATGTCTAGGGCAAGATGACCATCCTTGAAATAGTCAGAGTGATTAGTTAAGGAACGTTTAATGAAGAATTGTCTGACATTGAAGAAGAACCATCCTGAACCTTATGTACTTAGAGATTATATTGTTTTGCATAGTTTTGTGCTGTCAGCTAAACAATAATTAGTGTAATCCTTACATGAACTAGCCTCATTATAACACTAAAAATAACACCCACAGGACAGGAGACCCCAGCCCATGTGAAGACCCTTCCTCAGAGACCATGTATAGTATGAATAAGTGATTGTGTAACCATATGCAAATTACTGACCAATCAGTGTTAGTAGGAAGCTCTTGGAAATTTACCAGTTGATAACTTTGTGTATAAAAGAAGTTTTGAAAAGTGCCTAGGCTTGCCAGCTTTTTGGGAAACCACCCAGCACCCAAACTTGCACAACTTTGGAACAGAACAGTATCTTGTCTCAGTGTGTGAGATTGTCTCATTGTATATCAGGTACACTACTCCAGTCTTTGGGATAACACACACAGTAGAGTTACATAATATCCCAAATGATGATACATCTATAGGCTTCAGAAATGTTTCTGAGAGAGATGCAGAAGAAAAAGCTATCATGGAAGATACGTACTCATAAAGGATTAAACAGATGAGAAGAGGTCACTTGAAAAAGGAGGAGAAAGAACAAATCCAGTAAGTCTCAAGACATACTGCAAAAAAAAAGGAAAAAAACCCACTAAGTGCTGCACAAGTAAGAATGTGCAGATCTTACGAAACCTTTGAATGCTTGTAAATCCTGTTTCCTGAAGAAATTTTAAATAAGGGTTAGGAACAACAAAAATCATTGGAAAATATTTCACTTAATAGCTAAAAATGTATTTTATATATCAGTGGTAGGTTTAAGGTTTCCTTTTTGTTTGAATCTATTGCTGCAGTTGTTAAATGGAACAGTTACTTAACCTTGTCCTGAAACTGCATGTTACTTCCAAAGGTGATAATGGAATATATTCCATTTCCTTCTTTCACAAACATCTTTGACATATGTCACTTTCACTGCAGTTACTGCAAGATTCAAGAATCTGTGTAGTGAGAACATCCTTTCTTTCTTACATACTGGACCAGCTGCTGCATATTGCTTCACCCAGTCTTGCAAAATCCTATTAACACAGCATTTCTAGCAGCCTGCTCTTCTACAGAATTGCTGTTCCACAAGACATCTCAGCATTTTAAAACATTATTATCTGATTTAGGAGAGGTAATTTAGCTATGAAATTTCCCAGGTTCTCCAGTTATTCAAGGAAAGAGGAGAGTCTTCTCATACTCCTTAGGCAGTAATGTGAAAATACAGACAGGCTCCAAGGTGACCTTTCTAAAGGACCATCCTTAAGATGATGGTTCTGTTGCGGAATCAGCATTTCCTTTTCAAATTAACTCATTTAAGGGTTCTGAGGTAAAAAATAGAAGTATCAGCAAGTTTGTTCTCAGACTGAGACCTAACTTTCTTTATAAATACAGAAAAGCAAGTGTGTATATGCTCACAGCTGGGTGACTGGAAAACTTAGCTACGCTAACAGAAGGTCAGTTTCAAACCCATAATCACTCTGGGCCAGCACAGCATCAAAGAAACCTTAAACATCTACACCACTAACCAGTGTTAGTCCCAGGTTGTCTCACTCCGCAAAATGATACATCTTTATCTACTACTTTGTCCCTGACACAATCTGAAGTTTTCTTTTGACCAGTTTTGTCTAATCTTACAAGAACTTCTTTAAAAAAAGCATTTACAAAGTTTAGTTGTTTATGAAGAAAAATATAAAGGGAAAAAACAGGTACTATTTTGCTTCATGGTGATTGCAAATTCAGAGTAAGTAATTTTATAAAGCACAAAAGAAACTCCTGCCCCCACAGCATGCCTCTATTTAAGAACAATGGTTCCTACATGATCTGTCATCTGGAGATCAAAAAGATGAAGACAGTGTGAAAAAGATCTCATTCAAACTATACTAGAAGATGCTAGAGATTGGATTTGGTTTTCCCAGCTTCATTTGTCTGGAAACAAAAAAAATGTCTAAACAAAGGTATTATACGGTCTCCCTTTATAATCAAGAGATAAAAAAAATTCCAGAGAGTGATTCACCCTGTGTCTCACAAACACCTTGAGTTGGAAATGTTCGAGTTTTGGTGAGATGTGTGCATTTTTCTGCATGCAACAAAACTCTTTAGGGAAGACTGTGACTGCTAAGGTATAACTGTCTTTTCACACATCTGAAAGTAATGAAGCTCAGCACCACTCCTAAAAAGAACACCAGCTGATACTATCGGTTATGTGATTCTCCAGTGTGCGGAAATTCTCCAGAGAGAATCCAGTGATTCTCACACAGATCTTCTAATAGACATGCATTTGTATATGCATTTGACTTTCCTTTTTAAATTACTTCCTGGGTTGTCCATGTACATAATTAGCCATAAAAATATATTCTTGGGATAATAAATTAGTAATAACAGCAGCTAAACATAAACATATTTACATAATGTAAAAGCACTCACTGCTGACTCCGAGACATCTAAGAATCTTATGAAAGCTAAGGCCAGCTCTTTACTGTTTCTGCACTGAGCCATAATACACAAAGGAGTTTGAAAATCCAGCTATTCAGGTGGCTGGAGGAAGTGACTTTCTGAAGGATCACACCACTGGAGTTTGCCACACAATGTGTCATTGGGCAAAATTCATTTCATAATCATGTTGAACATCTTCTTTATGATGTCACAAGCATTAAGACCCTTCCCCTCCCACTAGACAACCAAGGCAAGTGCTTCTATATCACTTTCACTGTGCTTTTGAAACCCTCACTAAATCAGAGAAGAGGACATTTAATACCCATTAGTAGATAGTGCGCCTTGAAGCACCAATTCATTAAGTAATCTTCATGTATAAATGTCATTAGTTTCCATCTCTTCCAGATGTTCCCCTTAGACAACAGAACAAGTACAGTTTTCAATTTCCTAACATCATTCAGAAGCATTAATTCACCCATTCGTAATAATACATATATAGTTCTATGATGGTTGAATTCTAAGGCTTAGAGTTGATGTAGGAACTCTAAATATGTGTTTTCAATAATCACACAGCTTATGGCAGGAGTAAAGAGTACTCCTCCGACTGTCAAAACTAGATTCAAATAAGCACTTTGGTGTCTATTAAACTTATTTGAAGTAAAACCCAATCAAATGCAGAATCTCTGAGGAATATTTACCATTTGGCCACTTGGTTTTACAGACATTAGTAAGAAAGTTGTGTAATTTTCTTTTATCATGTGCTTTTAGGTTCCAAATTACATGGGTGACTGACTGAGTCCTTCCATAGACACATAATCCTCACAAAATGCCTTCTGTTGCTATGTTTTTAGCACTCATGTCTACTTGTCAGTCTCAGTCTCTGTTGCTATGTTATCATAGCTATCCTGTTTCAAATGGTTCATCGTCTTTGTCATTGTCAGGGTCAATGGTGTACCCTTGCTAGGGAAGCACATGGATTAGGTCTACCTCAAATGGAGTTAACTTTCCTCACATCAGCCTGTATGATGCTGAACTTTGGATTTGTGGCTAAAAGAGCATTGATAATACACCAATGTTTTGCTATTGCAGAACAGCTCTTGCACAACGATCAAGGCTCTTTCCCACCATGAGCCATCAAATAGGCAAGGGTTGGGCATGAAATTGACAGAGGACACAACTAGGACAGCTGACTCAAATTGGCCAAAGGGATATTCCCCACCAAATAACATCAGGCTTGGTGATAAAAATAGGAAATGAGAGGAGGGGGTATTGAGTAGGAGGGGTGAAGGAGGTAGTTTTCATAGAATTATTGAATGCTTTGGGTTGGAAGAGGCCTTTAAAGATCATCTAGTCTAATCCCCCTGAAGTAAGTAGGGACATCTTCCACTATATCAGGTTGCTCAGAGCCCCGTTCAACCTGACCTTCAATGTTTCCAGGGATGGGCCATCTACCACATCTCTGGGCAACCTGCTGCATTATTTCACCACCCTCACTGTAAAAATGTTCTTCCTTATATCTAGTCAAATCTACCCTTATTTAGTTTAGAATCATTACCCCTTTTCCTGTCACAGTAGGCCCTGCTATAAAGATTGTCCCCATCTTTCTTATAAGCCCCCTTTAAGTACTGAAAGGCCACAATAAGGTCTCCCTTGAGCCTTCTTGCGTCCAGCTGAACAACACCAACTCTCTCAGCTTTTCCTCATAGGAGAGGTGTTCCAGACCACTGATAATTTTTGTGGCCCTCCTCTGAACTTGCTCTAACATGTCCACGTCCTTCTTGTTCTGAGCTCTCCAGAGCTGGACACAGTACTCCAGGTGGAGTCTCCCCAGAGCAGAGTAGAGGGGAAGAATCACCTCCCTGGACATGTTAGCCATGCTGATTTTGATTCAGTCTGGGATATGGCTGGCATTCTGGGCTGCAAACATACTTTACCAGCTCATGTCCAGCTTTTCATCCACTAGGGTTCCCAACTCCTTCTCTGCAGGGCTGCTCTCAACCACATCATCTCCCACCCTGTATTGATAACAAAGATTGCTCTGACCCAGGTGCAGGACCTTGCACTTGGCCTTGTTGGACCTTATGACATTCACACAGGCTGACTTCTCAAGCTTGTCTAGGTCCCTCTGGATGGCATCCTGTCCTGCAGGTGTGTCAACTGCACCACTCAGCTTGGTGTTATCTGCAAACTTGCTGAGGATACGCTCAATCCTATTGTCTGTGTCATTGATGAAGATATTAAACAGCACTGGTCCGAGTTTGGAACACTGAGGGACACGTCGCTGATCTCCATCTGGGTATCAAGCCGTTGACCAATACCCTCTGGATGTGAACATCCAACCAATTCCTTATTCACTGAACAGTTCACCCATCAGATCCTTATCTCTCCAATATAGAGAGAAGAATGTCATAGGGAAGAGTCAAAGGCCTTACAAAATCTAGATAGATTACATTCATAACACTTCCCTTGTCCACTGATGTAGTCACTCCGTCACAGAAGGCCATTAGGTGGATGAGGCAGGACTTGCCCTTGATGAAGCCATGATGGCTGTCTCGAATAACCTCGTCCTCCTAAAGCTATGCTTTAGCATAGCTTCCAGAAGGATCTGCTCCTCAATCTTCCCAGGCACAGAGGTGAGGCTGACAGGTCAGTAGTTCCCAAGGTCCTCCTTTCTACTCTTTTGAAAAATAGGTGCAATGTTTCCTTTTTTTTTCAGTCACCAGGGACTTCACCTGACTGACAGGACTTTTCAAATATCGTGGATAGTGGCTAGGCAACTACACCAGTCAATTTCCTCAGGACTCTGGGAAGCATTTATCAGGTCCCATAGACTTACATATATTCAGGTTCCTCGGGTGGCCACGAACCTGATCTCTTACAATGGGAGGGACTTTGCCCCCCTGGTCCCTCTGTTGCAGTCCATCAACTCAGGAGATTTGAGGAGAGAGGTTTCCAGTGAAGACAGAGACAAAAATATTGTTGACTACTTCAGCCTTCTCCTCATCTGTGATTACCAGTTTGTCACTTTTGCTTATCGGTGGTGGTATGCTTTCTTTGACTTTCCTTTCCTGGTTGACGTACCTATAGAAGCCTTTCTTATTTTTCTTTGCCAAGTTCAGCTCCAGATACACCTTGGCCTTCCCAATCCCATCCTGCACAATTGCGCAGCATCTCTGTACTCTTCCCAGAATACCTGTCGCTTCTTCCACTGCCTGTGCATTTCCTTCTTGCCCTTTAGTTTGACCAACAGGTCTCAATTCAGCCATGTTGCTCTCCTGCCTTCCTTACCTGATTTCTTCCACCTGGGGATTGAGAACTCTTGCGCTCCATGGAAAACATCCTTAAAGGTCTGCCAGCCCTGTTCTGTTCCACTGTCCCTCAGGGCCATTTCCCAGGTTGTCCTATTGACTAACTCTTCGAAGAGCTGGAATTTTATTTTCTTACAATTCAGGGTCCTGACTTTACTCCTTGCCTGACCCATATCCCTCTGGACAGTGAACTCCAACAGTGTGTGATCACTGCAAGGTGGTGGTTGCTTGGGCATCAGTCTGCTTGTGGGAGAAAGTGAGTAATTGTCATTCTATCATGTGGGTTTTTTTGTGTTTTGATTTTTTTTTTCTTTTTCTTCCTTGTCTTCACTTATTAAACTGTCTTTATCTTTACCCATGAGTTTTCTTGCTTTTGTACTTCCTATTCTCTTCTCCATCCCTCTGTGAGGAGGGGCAGTGAGACACTGTGTGAGTACTGTGTGGCCAGTACCAACCCACCACAATAAGTTAAAGTCATAATGGTGCAGCTGTTCAGAGATCTAGTTAATTGAGCTTCGTATGATCTAAAGCAAAAAGTTGTACATTGTGTGAGACTTTCCATATAACACAAAAGAGTCAAAGTCTGCAAGGCACTCACTATTCAATCTGACCCTATTCTAGTGTCTTCCTGGTTGAGCCAAAATTCTTCCAATGTGAAAGCTGATATCCAACAAGATTTAAAATAAACTTGATGTCTGAGATTTACATGTAGGTAATTCAAAGGAGTATTTTCCCCAAGGTGAATTTTGTACAAAAACTTGTTCTTTTAAGAACCTGCAAGGCACGTGCTAGATGTCTTCCTCATCCAGATAAGTGAGAAACATCTAAAATCTTACTTCTGTATCACTGCAATAGTTCACAGTAGTTCTGTTCTTATCTGGAAGTTTTTTGCTGTCACCTTGTGAAAAGCATCTCAGTAGAGGGTCAGAGCGTGAGAGCTTTCCAGAGGCTGCAATAAGAACAGGATTAGGCCATGATTAACTTCTGCAGGATATGTGTCAAACCTCGGATAAAGACTAGGAAATGGATCTGTGTTTGTTCTTTAAATCTGACATACTGCAACTCAGACTTCTTATTGCCATGGTCAGATTACTGATTCATATGTTTTATTCCCGGTTAGCTAAAAGACTTCTGCATCACATGTTAGTATGGACATTCAAATTCATTAATACAGATAAGAAAACTACAGATGCAAGCAGATACAGTATCATGTACCTATCAAGTTCTGGGCATTCTGAGATATTACATTAGCTGTATATTTTTATGTTTTGTTCGTGTAGTGAGTGTTCAAAGCTATTTGCTCTACTTAAATCTCCGCTTGAAAAATGAACTCAAAATGATCCATTGGAAAGATTACCACCATAACCTGTTATTCCTTAGCCAAATGTACAAGACTCAGATAAATTACTTGCCTCCTTGCATTTGTCACTGTGTCTGACAGCTTGCTCATATATCCATTTGTGATTATGCATTGATTTTAATGATGAATAAACTATATAAATGCTAAGATAAGAACCGAAAACCTACTGCTTCAACATTCTTCCTTATAATAGATTGAATATACATATCATACTTGCTGGAGATGAAATTCTAATGATTAGGACAGGTTAATAATGTAAAACATTAATCTAAACAATGTCTTTTCTCTGAATACTGGAGAAGATGAAATCCTGAAAAGCATTACACAACAAAAGGCAATTGTACAAATTTTTGTTGTTTTGTAACCTTCCCTATTTCCTAAAATGTCAGTGTCTTAACATCTACAACAAATGCAGCCACAAAACCCACTCCTCAGCATGGTTACTAGGACTAGCTTCTGACAACCACAACAGAACATGCATAATGAAAATAAAATTATAAATTTGGTGGATTACCTTAAATAAGCCATATAGATTTATTAGATAATGACTTTATTTTCTTACCTTAAAATTTTAAAGCCAGAATTCTTTGTAATAGAATAAAGACAAGAAAATGTACATTTTTCTGATTCTGTAGATGTTCCTCAGTGTTCTCATGTCACTCCTGTCTTGTTCATGTTCTCCAAGATCCTCAAGCAGAGGTTATGAGTTCCAAGTTTGATCAAACTGAAGGTAATGAGCTTCCAAAGGACTCTCACACAGTTGAAAAGTCTCACTTCAAACAATGGTTTTGTTGCAGGCAACATGACAAAAAAAAAGATAAAACTATCAAATAGATTTTCACTGCTGACCTTTAACTTGTCTAACTGATTTCAAATACCTATTTGATATTAGAAATAAGACTGTTAGGCTGGAGGAATTTAATCTTATATAGATCTACATAACAATTTACCACCAGTGACAGCTGTGTCCCCCACATTGCTGGTCTAGTAGCTTGTGGCAGTTCATACTATTGCAGTAGTCAGGCATGATTATTGTATACATTATTCATTCTTTCTGTGAATCAAGACCATGAACCTCATCTCTCATTTAACAAAACACAGGGAAGTTCCAAAAAAGCTTGTTTAGAAAGTAATATTGGCACTTTGTTTGCCAGTCTGTGGAAGGGAACATGGTCCAGTGATTTGTACCCACAAACCAAATATGAAAAAAATGTGGAGACGTCACTTCAGGTACCATATTTAGTCAGCCCTTGATATGTATAATAAGGATGTCAACAAAGGTGCTGTGGTGGTGCTGGATTTTTTTCCTTTCAACAAGCTGAAATGAACGCACCACCGTGAGATACCAATAAAACCTACCTTTTGAGCAGCAAAACAGAGGGATGTAAGTTTCCTATAGTGCTGTTTCCAACCACAGAGACCACCTAATAATTTAGTTCGGTCTAAAGAAACAATCTAATCATCTCAGATTTATTCTTGCTGCCAGTGAAAACAATGACAACACTGAGAGAATGACCATCTTACACATCTTCAGTATCTAACTACTATTTTTCTTTCTCTAGATGTAGTAACGGTAAACTTTGCCTGCAAATCAGAAACCTATAAAGAAACAGCAGCCCTGAAAATTCTTTCTTGAGTCCCCAGGCTATACTGATACCTAAAGCTGCTTGAAATTGTTTGCCATAGATGATAGCTGTGGTGTTGTTGATGATCCCTGACTTTGAAAGCTTTTCAAGATAACAGTCGAGTTCAACTTTTTCTGAGTCTGCCTGTGAACTTTGGGTATAATCTCTTTAAAGCTCCAACTAAGCTCACCAAACTTTGCTGGGTTTTCCTTCCCACAACATTTTTTTCTAACATTCAAAAAGCTTCAACAGACGATCAAGGAGGCTGTGAAGAGCCCTTTATTCTTCAAATTCTCCTCTGACAGAGAAAAGAGCCAGAGAGCTCCTCAAACCAGGAAAAAAAATTGAAAAATATTATTAATGTTTTTCCACTGCAAACTTCAGCTGTGCCACATTGGTAGATTTTGCTCAGTTTTGCCAGGCATGGGTCCTAATAGGTTGACTCACAAGGGTATTAGTACTCTACCTAAACAAGCAAATTCAAAGCTAGATCAGTGTTTTGAATTGTCTCTAACACCTAAGCCCAATATTATGCTTTTAATTTACCTTCATGTTTTAAACAGTGAGCTGAAAAAATTATGTGTACTGGCATTAATTTAAAGAATGTTTCTAAACAAAAGAAAAAGTCTAGTACTGCTATGTGGACAGTGGCCAATAACCTACTCCTATGTGGAAAACTGATGTGTTATGCCACTTACTCCAGCAGACTGTGCTTTCAATCCAACATAGATGTCCCAGGAGAGACAAAGGTGTGAAGTCTAATTTGAATTTATTATGACATCATCAATATTATTTCTCTTGTATGAACTAAGAATAAAGATATGAATTTGATTCTAAAAGGGATAAGGTTCTTAGCAGAAATTTGGGTGAAAGGTTTTACAGCACGTATTAACTGCTATGTAAATAATTGGCCAGGCAAATTTGGAAATTTGCCTTTTCTGTGCTTTAGTCCAAGTCATAATGGCAATAAAATTCTGATTTGTTCCTAAGTTGAATTAGTGTTTGGAAACTGAAAGACAGGTGACATAAAAATGACAGATGAATTCAGGATATGACTTTATTATGCAACTGGAATAGAATAAACAGGTCAAGTGGGAAAAATGGTTAGGTATAGAATATGCCTTTGGTATAGAAAGAAATCGAATTTTTGTGTGTGTTTTCGATGTGGATACTGCGGTGGGTTTTTAGAGGTATTTTTCACTTACATTTATCAGTATTGACTAATTGATGAAAAATACATGAATGTATTTGGACTTTCTCAGCTACAGTCCAGCTTTTACTTCTTACAGTAGAACTGCCAGCAGCATGTCATAAATTCCACAAGGAAAACAATTTTCAGTCATGAAAACATGACTGAAATATTTAAGGTGTTTCAATCATGAAACACCTTAAACTCTTATTCTAGAAAAACATTGCATCTGCTTTTAAAGAACTAGCTAGGAGAAAATACGAATCATCTTTTAATTTCCATCCTTTTAGTTCCCCATAGTTTTATATTATATGTCATCCTGATGAAATAGAAAACTATGAATACAAAGGCAATGAGAAGAAACAGGTCATTGTAATCATAAAGAATTCTTGAGCAAGAAATACTCACCACACATATTGCTGATAGTGTCCAATGATACAATAAACTAGTCTTAATGCATTCAAATTTAATCCTTTTAAACTCTTTAATAGAACTAATCCATGGTGGATAATATTCATTTCATTGGATCCAAATAATCTATGGAGGAATGACACTTCTCTTATCCTTGACATTTCTGTATATGCTACTGATTGTTTACAAAACTTAAAAATATATCCTCAGAGAGCATTCAAGTTTTTCTAGCTTATTTAATTCGTAAAGAAATTATGCATTAAATATACTTTTTTTTTTTCTGCTGAGTCTAGCACTAACATGGCTCACACTCACCATTTTCCTTCCCAGGAGGTGCAAATGCAAGAATAATATAGAATATTATTTCCTAGATGATGTATACAATATTGCAATGTATGCTTAACTCCCAAGGCTTAAGAAAAACTGAACAAACAAAAAAAAACCATTCTAAGATGAATAAATCTAATGTAATGCTAATAGCTCTCAGATATTTTTCTAGATAACATGGATCATAAAATTGTATTAAAATATTAAATTTGTGTTTTAGTAAGACTTTTCATACATATCATAACAACACACATTCCTTACACCTGTTTTTCATATTAACCTCACGCATTTTACAAGGTCTAATGAGAGTTAATGATATTCTACAGTGTTCCAGGGGAAAAATAATTGTCTTTAAGAAAACTCTTCTATTACTTCAAAAAAAGAATACAAATAAAACTATGCCTACTTTCATTGGTCCTTCAGAAAGATCACAGCTGAGGCTTTTAAATGGAAAAGAATTATTTTTTTCTAAATGATATTTTTACAGAGACATACCAAGAAAATTATTAAGATTCGTCAAGGAATTTGAGGGATGTACCAAGTCAGAATTTAAAAAAGGAAAATATTTCTGAGTATTTTAACCCACAGTGGACTAACATTCTGGCTTTTCTTCTGTTTTTCTTATCAGCCATTAATTGTTCCTTAAGGCCTGGGGCAAAAATAGATTGAGGCACAATGCTAGTTCTAATCCGTGCCAAGAGATAGTCACTAATTTATGAATATAAGACATGAAATTTTACTTCTAAACATGAGAGGAAGACAGTACATATCTATTTGCTTCTGAGGTCCTGTGTGCAGTTGAAAGGAATTGTAATTATAGTCATGTCAATAGAATAATAGTAACAAACCACTACGCTAGAGACGTAGCTCACCTTGACAAAGTAGTTCTTTTGTGGCTTGACTTAACATCAATTTCTAGGGGGAAAAAAAAAATCACACACAAGAAGAATATTTTGCTAATGTAACTGTATTTATTCAAATGTTTTTACCAATATGACTACAACAGCAAGTGTTAACAGGGAAAAACATACTAAGTGACATATATTGAAAATTCTCTGCCATAAACCTAATCCTGATGAGACACATTATATTTTAAGCCTTGCTACAAAAGTAAATTTTTTTTTAGTGAGGATAATCCAAAGAAACTGACACTGTAATTTGAGAGAAAAATCACTCCTACAGAAACATGGTTGTGATATTTCATTCATGCAGGTTCCCTAATTATTAACAGGTCTACTGGCAAAAAGTTAATTTTTACTTTTATTTTGTGAGCTTAATTTCATCTACCTTAAGATATTGTTTTAGTCATAAGAAAGACAAACATGATAAATGTTTCCATACCAAAAGAAGACCTAATTTATTTAGATATATACTGAGTAGGATTTCAATAAATGCAAGAGAATACTTTTTTACAGCAGGATTTTTCTTTCTTTTTCATACGGTAGCATATTCATCTCCTTATTAGCATGATTTTTGTTTGCTTTTTTTTAAAACAGACGAGAATACTCAGGTTAGAAATACTGAAAGGAATAAAGGAAAATTAAAGGAAAGTGCTTTGTAGTTTATTTCCAATCTCTTACAAAATAAATTGTTTTATTTAAGAAAACAAACAAACAAAATAACTAATTACATTTTAAATTAAAAATACACTACATGATCTGGCCTGAAGGAGATTTTACAATTCCAGAAGTAAGTATTTCTGACTCATTTGTTGATGCAAGAAGCCTGACACACAATAAATCTGACTGAGGCATGTACAGTTGTACATGAAAATATTAATTTCCTTTCCTAAAATTCTATTTCACAGAGACTTGTAAGTGTGAGATTTTTTAATGAAAGCTAAAGAGAAACATTAATAAAGTGGAATTTCAACTCTGATTAACAGAATTTTCTTCTTGTATATCATTTAGATTTTGAAACAACTTGCTACAAGATCAATAATCTAGTAAAATTCAGAAATAATTAAAATCTTATATAAACAATAAGAATATCTGTTCCTAACATGTAGTACTAACAGAAAGTTAAGAAAGAGGAGGCTGCATCAGTAAAATAATTCAACCTGTCTCCCATCTTTATCCTTTACTGAGACAATATCATTATTCTCCACTCCATCCAAAATTGTATTAGCAAGAGTAGAAATACATTTAAAGAGAAAACATTCAAGGAAGAAAACAAGATCCTACTATATAAGATTCAGCTATAAAGCATTCCTAAAACACACTGCAAAATTCAGCTGGAGATTGTGGTGAACAGCTGAGAAGTGCTGGGTGACTGAAGCGGTAATGTGATTACTGGTAAAAGTTACTTTGATGTGAAAGGAGACCTAACAATGATACTGCATAGATTTTCAAATTCTCAAGTCTGCCCATGTTCTCATTTGAAACATCATTTTCAAGCTCATGGTAGTATTTGAATGCTTCCCATTCCAGGCCTTAAGTTTTCATATATGAGTAAGTGCAGTATCCAAAATTATACTGCTGGCAGAAGGCATTTCAACGAAGGAAAAATGTACTATATGTCAAAATAGATTATTATGCTGTGGAAACCAAAAGAAAAGCTACAAGTTCTAACTGGGCCACATCTAGTGGTGCCTAGCCACAAAATCAACACAGGAGCAGTAGGACCAAACATGTGGAAGAAAATAAATATTTGACCTTGTCACAAGATGCATGACCGAAACACAAGGGCAAACTAAATCCAATAATGAGCAATTACATGACCAGCCAAAAAAAAAAAAAAAAAAAGAATAATGTTAGCCTTCTTTCTAGCAAATATCATAAAATTGAAGAAACACATTCATTTTCAGTGCTGCAGGAAGAAATAATCTGTAATTAAACCTTTACAAAAATTAGGACTGCTTATACAGAATAATGTGGAGCTTGAAAGCCTTGACAAAATAATGCAAGGTCAAAGTGAGACACTGGTGATTCTATTAACACAACAAAAGAACAAATATCAAAGCAATCTCTGGAACAACTGCAGCAACTAAGTTGCTACATGCTAAAAATGAACAGCCATGCAAAGTAGAGAAAAAGAGATGAGCTTTATGCAGAAGGGAAAACTTAAAATCTCCCTATCACACTGCTGATCAGCAGTGTAGCTGATACATGCTCAGCAACTGAATGAAATTCACTCCTGAAAAGAAATTTTCTATTAATGCTGAATACATGATGTAGAGGGGAAAAAAGAAAGAAAGAAAGAGAAGGACTTCAAAGGCAAATGCCATTCCACGGACCAAATCCATATCTGCATGCGTATGATACTGACGAAAGCTAAATGGAAATGAAGAGATTTGATATGCCACTTTTGGGATTAGTTCTGATGGCAACAGTGTGCTGTCCTGTAACATTAACTGTGTTGCAGCAAGATCCATCTTACATGCAGTCTGCAGGGGTCTTTCCTTTCACTGAGATGGGAAATGAATTGCCTTCTTAATAAGAAAGGAAAGGCGGGGGGAGATGACAAACTAAATACTTCGAGGACATTTGTTATGTCTGCTCTCAGCCTAGCCCAGAGTACACAACGGTTGTATTGTCCCACTATAAACCTGAGAAGGAAATTGTGACTTAGTGGGTCACAGACCATCTCTCCCTCTCCCACCTTCTCCAAAGAGGAGAACAAAACTCAGTCTGCACCCAAAACACTGTAGCTCCCCTGCCATGTTTTATGTCAGAAAGTATGCTAAAGATGGAAAGAGACTGAGTATTCCCCACTCATGGACTCCCCGGTCACCAGAATAAAGAAATATGTCTCTGTAGAACCTCCTCTCTACTAAATACAGTTGGCTGCCATGCCAAAAGGGTATCAGCACAGTTCCCTGCAGGCTGAATAAGCCATGTCCTGGCCCTGAGTCTTCCTCTTTTCTCTGTATGCATGTAATAGAGAAATGGCTCCAATAAAAATATGACAAAACCAAATCAATAACAATGAAGGCACTGGCTACTGTCTTAACCAACAGGTTCAGGTTCTTTTAAGAAAATAATTCTTCACAGTAGCTATCCTTTTCAATTTTTTATGCCATTGTCCTGCTAGCTGCCCCAAAACATTTAATTTGATCAACAAAAAGAGAGGCTGCTGACCCTCCCATTTCCTAGAACCACTGAGAGGGATTCATCTTGCCTAAGCTTGACCCCATACAGAACAGCCCTCTCTCCTTAGAGAATATTGACTGTATTGGACACTCATTTCAGGATGTGCTAAATCATCTTATTGAAGAAACAAATATCTATCTTGTTGGCATAAATCATTCTCCTTAGGTTTTTGTGTCCATGAAAATGCTAGTTTTAAGATGTTGTCTTGATATATATTTTTTTTTTCCTTGGGGCTTAGAATGTTTTGATTATAATGAAATTCATTTTAATTAACTACTCAAAGAGTGCGTCTATACTTCAGTCACAAACTTACACATCTCAGCTATTTTTAAAATAGCTGGTCTGGCGTAGTAGCAGTTTAATCAAGACAGTATGTAGCTTAGTGCAGGCTAAGCATTTCTTTCTGTACACACGGTACTGTTGCTATTCTCACAGCAAAATAACATCCAGAAGCTGTCCAGTAAGGTATGTTATCACAATTGGAACTTGGAGCTTCATAAGGACATAATATAAAGGATATAAAACTAAAAGTGTAAAAAAAAAAATACTTGTAAAGTGGTGCATAAACTCAGGGTGTCACTAAACTTCATAAAATAACAATGGCAAGATACCTTTCTTGGAGAGCTGTTAGGAATCCTCACTTATACCTATTATTTTGTACCACCAATCTTAATGATAGTACAGGAACATACAGTTAGAGAAGAGAGGAACAAAAAAGATGTCTAGAGGTTTTCCAATCTGTTTCCTTTTCTGAATTTTATCATGTCTCAGGGTAGGTGATTCTTCACCTCTACTCCACTCTCGTGAGACCTCACCTGGAGTACTGCGTCCAGTTCTGGAGTCCCTATTACAGGAAGGATATGGACGTGCTAGAACGTGTCCAGAGAAGGGCCACAAGGATGATCAGAGGGCTGGAGCACCTCTCCTATGGGGACAGACTGAGAGAGTTGGG
>WUAM01000107.1:29929778-29943837 GCA_024336885.1 Actenoides hombroni | reverse complement strand
AGTTTTTAAGACCAGGCTGGATGGGGCTCTGAGCAACCTGCTCTAGTGGGAGGTGTCCCTGCCATTGGCAGGGGGGTAGGAACTAGATGATTTTTAAGGTCCCTTCCAACCCTGACAATTCTATGATTCTATGATTTTAGAATTAGAATTCTTAAGTCCTCAAGGAGCTTTCTAGTTGTCCTCTTTCTTCTCTGAAGGCAATGATGTTAAGTACAGGATCTGTTTCCTGTAATCTAGAAAAAAAGGGAAAACAAAAATTGTTAAACTCCATAAAAGCGGTGGGGTTTAAAACATTTGTCTAGTGTAAACATATGTGGAATAACATTTGAATGCTTTTAAAATATCTGAGACACAAATTCTTCAACACATTGAAGTTTTATAAAAAACCCAAAATATTAATTCAGATTAAAAAGTTTGTTAATATCCAGAAGGTCAAACTTTGCCTAGCTTCACTTATTTATTTTTCCATTTATTAAATAAAAATAAAGCTTTCACACAGTGTTTTACTGGAGACTTGTGTATCCTTTTGCAAAATAAAGTTATCTCCACAACTATGCAAAGTGAAGGGCTCAAAAGTATATATTAATTGGTATTAGAGTCCAAAGCATTTCAATCAACTTTCTAAAGACAGGTGTTACTGTCTCTGGACCTCATCTAAATATTTATTTCTGAAGAGCCATGTGATGTCCTTTTAAAGCAAATGGTCATTTCACAAAGATAGTACTTAGACACTTGCTTCCCTGTAATTATAACTTTTTTCCTTTAATTTGAATAAAGTTTATTAAAAAAAGATTGGAATGAATGATCACACTTTCTGTGGCCATTCATTTGCCTGCAGCACCACTTTTTAGAATATTCATAATGCAGAAAATATGATTAGAATAATTTACTGTTCTTCATGAATAATAAATTACAGAATAATTTCTTATTCATACATCTCTTACAGAATAAGCTTGTTTGGATATATTGCTTGTCATATTATTATGAAGCTATTGTAACTTTTATGGGTTAAGAATAAGGATTACCTAAATTTGCTTCAATACATTTGGTCACATTTAGTACAGGTTTAGTATAGAAGGTGTCTATATTTAGTGCATGTTTAGTTAACACATCTTTAGTTAGTTTGAATCTGAATCCTGATGGATTCCTGGCAATAGTTCCATTGTCTTCTTGGAGAATCTGATATATGTTTTGTCTAAACTCCCTTAGGTTTTATGTTAATTTTCTTCTTCATTTGCTAATATTTATTTCTTGTGTAAAAGTTTCTTATACCAAAGGGTTATTTTCCTCTCTTCTGATACTTAAGCTCAAGTCCAAGTTGAAACACCCAAGTTCCTAAAATCCATTAAGAGCCCAGGTATTGTTCAAGTTGAATTTTCTGCCAGAAAACTATTTTCTGATGATTATGAACAAAAACACCTTGAGAAATTATTTATTGTTCTTCTCCATCAGGAGGGCCCCTTGCCCCTCTTCCACTGCATGGTTTGAGCAGTACTGTATTATTTTCTCTTCCACTTCAACAGCCAAAAGCATGTCATGTCCAGCTTCCTCTTAGTGCCTATCTTTCACCGTTGGCACTGCAATTACATCTTCCCCTAGCAATGAAGTGAAAGAAACGATACTGGATAAGAACCAGAACCACTTGTCATCTCTCTCAGGGTTTCTTTTATCAGAAGACTGAAAGCCTTCAAGCTGCTTTTCTAGGAACATCTTAAGAGTAGAATAATGGAGTTGGTAAAGACTTTTAACTGCAAAAATATCATTTTTTTTTCTTGTGTTGAGTCATTCCCAAGTTCTTCCCATGATAGTTTCTCCACTTCATTTTACGATATCTCTTTATTGAAACTGTTTAGCAGCAGGCAAAGGGATAGAAGAAGATTCCGTGAAATTATATGTGTATATATATATATAGGTAAGCAATGTCTGTGTTGATGACTAATGCAACAGAAACCAGTGGATCTCTAGAGCTAATGAGTTGGTGATGAAGATCCAGTGTCCATACTGTTCCCACTCTATTTAGTTTGGAGAAGACAATACTTAAAGTATTCAGCAATTCCTGGGTCATTTTGGTCAGTAGAAGAGGAGGGTTCCCATAAGTGCATAATGGAGACCTACAATGATTCTGTGAGTATCTGAATGCTGTTCCTAGGCTCCACACTACTTCCTCATGCTCCTACCTTCTTGAAGGAGGCAGTTGAAACTAGCCAGTGTAACTGGTAAGATTATGATAAGAAGGTCCCACCAAATCTTTATTTATTGTTATCCAAACTGTGACAACTTAAAAACAAAACATATAATGGCTTTGTGTTTTATTGTAATAATCATCTGTCTGGTGCTTATCTTCTTGCTGACAGAAAGTATTTCCTAATAAAAATCTCCAGTGACTGCCTGGAGAAAAGGGAATTTCACTAGTTTGTTTTCCTAAGTCCCTTTCTTTAGTCTTGACATCTCATTGTATCTTTCATTCTGAGATACAAGATTACTCCTACAGTGGTTTTTTTTCTTATGCAAGCTTCAGATAGAACAGAATTTGCATGATTCAAATAATTTCTTTGAGCAGGACAATAGAGAAAACCAAGCTTCTTTAGAAGGAGAAAAGATATCTAAAGTGAG
Source organism: Actenoides hombroni (assembly GCA_024336885.1). NCBI lineage: Eukaryota > Metazoa > Chordata > Aves > Coraciiformes > Alcedinidae > Actenoides > Actenoides hombroni. The sequence continues at coordinate 29,941,224 of WUAM01000107.1, read as the reverse complement.
ATTCCCTTTTTTGTTTCTCCATTTGCACGCCAGATTAATTATATTCATTCTTTTGGGCTGGAAATAGACTAATATGGGAAGTATAATATGGGAAATATATATCTTATATTGATTTAAAAATAATTGTATAATAATTCCCTAAGATTATTTTCCTTACTGGTCCATTTTGCAAACTTGCAAAATTCTCCACAGTCAAGTGTATACTCTTCTGAAAAATAGCTACATAAGTCTTCAAAAAGTTAGTCTTCTAGATTGGAAGGAAAGAAAAGAATTGGAGAAGTAATATGGCCTGGACACGATGTCAGAATAAAAAGGATCCTATGATCAAAAGTTTGGTGCATCACGTTCCAGCAGACAGTTTCAAATCTATACAAGGGCTAAGATTATTAAACATAACTATAGATCTTTGACTGAGAGCAAAGTCTTATTAGTTCATTTGCCATTAAATGTACAATCTCTGGCCATCTGAGCCATCTCACTTAAATTTTTAATTTTTAAATTTTTTTTATTATTATTGTTATTTTACCTTGAAAGGTTGGACTAGGTGATCCATGAGGTTCCTTTCAACCTGGTATTCTATGATTCTATGAATTAGGCCTATCTTTACCCAAAGCCAAAAAATACTCTCTCTGTATAGTATACAGTCTGAATGTAGTAATTATAACATCTATTGTAGCTGAAGGTATAGATACAGTTATAGCAGGCACTATATTGAGAATAGCACAGGAATATTCATGACAAATATTACATTCAGATACATTCAAATCTTTGCAGTGTTAAAGGAAATGAGATTGATGAATCCTCTCCCTTAAAATGCATTGTTCTTTTGTATGAATCTCTTTTACAGCCTTTGTAATGCCAAAACTACTCCCCCCCCCCCCAAAAAAAAAAAAAAAACAACAAACCCCTAACATTTTAAAATGTGATTCCCAGTGAAACTACTTTGTGGCACCATATATGACTCTCAGGAATGCTTTGCCATCACAGCTGCAATGGCCAACAGAGATTGTCTTGTGTGACAGACGGGATATTGCATGTGGCCCCTCTACCATCACATTTTGGAGCTCTCCTGCTCCATGACAGACAGCTGATCAGGTGTCAGAAAGGACCTGGATCTCTAACAATCATATCCTGGAAAGATGAGCTGTCCATGATACAAAATTCTCTAACTAAATATATAAATTTTTTAAATAATCCAACAGGCAGAACATGGGCAGATTTGAGAAGAAAGCTATTTGACATTCTCGTTCAGGGTAAAACAGAGAATATGCCTATCAGCAATAATTTGTTCCTTAACTCTATTCTTTGTCCTTTTGGAAGCTAATTACTGAGGTGTTAATATATCAAGGCTTTAAATTCATAAGAATATTTGAGATTAAATGGTCACAAGAAGAATACAAAATAGTTGTATTCACCCACAGAAGCACACACACATACATGCACTGATTCCATTTCCTCTGCCTTTTATCAGTAGAGATAAATGAGCTTCATTTCCCCCCTTCTTTGCCACATTTTCCATTTCAGGGTTTTCTTCTCATTCCATACTGCTGCTAGCTAACTTAGCAGGACAACTGCCCCTCAGTGTAATATCCACATAATATCCTTTCATTAAGGAGCTTGGCTTGAAATTAGGTTGAAGAAAACCCCACATCATTGAGAATGGTTTATCTGGTATTATACCATTAGTATTTCTCAGAAAATATTTGCAGATGAACTTAACTTTTTAAGTGAAAATGACATATGCTATGCAAAAAAATGTATTTTGTTCTAATAACAATTTAAAGTGTGATCGTATTTTTCCACACCATTTCAGATATTGGACCTTTTTCAGTCAATTTTTTTTATACTTTATATTTTTTGTTTTCTTCCTTTTTAAATCTCTTTATTGAATTGGCATGATCAGTTGTTTTTAGTGTCCAATCTTGATGATTTATTCAAAATTCCACTTTCAAACAGTTTTCACAAATGTTGCAAACCAGCTGGCTCCAGTCAAGTCTTCTTCAATTAGCATCAAGTTCAGCCTTTCCTTTGCTCTATCACTTGATCACACAGATGATAGAGAAACACAGAGAAAGTGGGGAAGGATGGAAAGGAGGGGTTGCCTGTTTTACAGTAAGGAATTCTGTTTGCACAGAACTTTGACCTGTTTTTATTTAACTCAGTAGGAGTTTCGCCACTTATTTCAGTGCCTAATGGTCTAGACTTTATTAAAGAGATTTTTTTTTGTGGGATTTCTTGTTTTAACTTCACATTATATTATTCAGAAGGGAAATCAATCTACCAAAAGCAGTCACTTTTAGAGTAAATACAGTAGTGAGCTGTGGAAATGCACATATTTAACCTTTGAAATCTCTCTGAAAAACATTATGCTGTTCTCCTCAGTATGACCATCAAAAGAGCTCACTGTAATATGAGTGCTCGCTATTTCTTTTGATTTCAATGGGAGTTGGAGAAATCAGTGCCATTAAAAGGAGGCTTGAGTTTTGGTACTAGAGGAACCATGAGATTTCTAACTGTTTGATAAGAGGTTAAATATAAAATGTATAGAAGCCTCAGATTAGCACTGGACAGTCATTTCCACATGGAACATGGGAATCCTTTGAGTACTTCTGTCCTTCTAGATGCTTGTGATGAGTTCAAGTGAGAAAAAAAAAATCCTTTTCTCCCTGTATTCATCAATACTGAAACCAAAGGCTCTCAGTCATTCATTCTGCTGTGTAAAAACCAAAGCAAAAACTGAACATTCACTAGGTATACAACATAACAGTTATGTGACCTAACTGTATGTGATAGGATTGTCTGCACTATGTATAAAACTACAAATATACAGCATGAGTATGATACATATGTGTACATGTTTAACTGTGCACATGCATATGTATTTTGTCTATGTAGCAGTGGTATATACAGTTTTTTCCTCTTGGTTAGGGATTCACCACCCAATCCTCTGGAAGTACCAAGCACAATTGTGACATCTACTGTAAATGGAACTGTCCCACAAACTTCAGCCACAGGGCTACACTGTTCAGCAGAGCAGACATGGATTCTCACCTTCAGAGAGGAAATATGGTGATGATCTTGGTCCTGGAAGGATTTTTTATTTTCATGTCAATTACTGATATATTTCAGGGTTTATCTAACACAAAACTTGCATATCAATGAGGTTGCACGGCTTCTGTGAAACAACCTGATCTTTTGTTACTATGTGTATCATTTTACTTTACCTAGTGGGTAGGATGTAGGGAAAAGAGAGTCAGACCCTTTCTAGCATTTCACAGTGAAAGAATGGGAAACAACAGACACTTGATATAAGGAAAAGAAATTACAATGATGGTGGTCAAACACTTGACAAGAGAGAAGTCTAGATTTTTCAGTTTATTCACATTAAAACAGTATAATGATAAGAAGTAGAGGCAATTGATAAAGCAGTTCTGAAGTTCCTCACCACAGTGTGCAAGAACTGCTGCAAAATATAATTTAGGAAGCATCTCTGCAGAACTCTTATATTTTCAAAAATAACTAGGTCATTAAATCCCTCAGGGATCTAATTTCACCTTCCTTTTATTTCCAGTAGTTCCTTTTATTTCCTAGAGTTGTCTGTCAAATTCAGGATTATGTGACAAGACTGGAGTGCATACCAAACACCTTGGATTGCACATGCAATGCCCCCCCCGCCTTCCAGTGGAATAACAAGATCATATCTCTGAGAAATGAGCCATTTCCTTTCATCCATTAGAACTGAAAGAAATTATGCTGAACTGCACACTAAATCTTCTGGTATGCATGTAATACATTCAAATGAATTAACTGCATGCATCTAGGTAGACCTAGATTGAGGAAACAGAAAGAGTGGAATGGAATTAGAGTTCAGCTCAAAACCCATGGGCATCATTCTTCTTTGTGACTTTCCTTCAAGAGGATGCTCAGGGCTCAGTCCAGTGGAGTGCTGAGTTACCTCACCTACCACTAACTTCAAAGGGATTCAAGGGCACTCAGTGACTCAGAACAGAGCTTTAGCATGTCGACATGCTTAAACTCCAGACATTTATTTTTAATGAATAAAATAACATTCCCTTCTACGCTCTCCCCTTTCACTAGCACTTTTCTCCTTTCAGGTCTGATTTAGAAAAGTGCTAAGTACAACGAACACTTACTCCTTTCCTTTTCCTGCACCAATTATCGCTGACAGGCTCAGAGCCGAATGGTTCAGAGGATTTCTTTATTACATGGGTGGTCTTCAGGCTACAGTACTGAAATGTAGCACTACATTCAGAACTGTGGAACATCAGGCACAGAAGCAGAAGTAGAGGGAGACCGAAGTTATTTTTTTGTAATGTTCTAAATCAGATTTAGAAGTATGCTTCCATCCAGGAACCTAATTCTTACTCTATAAAAATGCAAGCAGGATAATGGCCTTAACTTATACTAGGTACTGAACTTCTTATGGTGGGAAGAAAGTGATACCACAAGTGAATCACTCAATCCCTGCCACCACCCAAGCTGGCTGAAATACCATAACAACATTGAATCCAACAGGAAAAGAAGCTGGTGAGATTTCCAGCTCAGGTCTCCTGACAAAGTAATAGTTTTATACCCAAAGAACAGTATAGAAACTCTTCAAAAGATAATATAAAGACTTTCTTTCTCTTCTACTTTATTTTCTCTCCAAAGTTCTTGTATAACAAAACAGGACAAGAATGGTAGTTTGAGCACACTCTGCCACTGCAGTGAAGCCTAGCACGCCATGTTTCACTTTGCAGTTAATGTGCCAAGCTGGATGAGTAAGTCAAAAGGAAACACCTAAAATGAGGGCACCAAGAGTAGGCTTCATCTCACCTAAGTCTGGATGGACAATGCCGAGGTAGCTGTTTTAATTCCCTCTATAGTCAACAGGAAGAAATAGGAGCTTTTAAGAGGTGTTTTCAGCTGTACTATTTAAAAGGTTTCTCTTAGGATGGGATGACTTACTTTTCTCCATTGAGTATGAAAGTGACTTTGACACCTTTAGTATCAGAAGTACAGTTGTACATGTAAGATACCTGATGTTAGGATGAGATCCATCCATGTATTAGAGACCATGTAGATGATAAATGCTTGAGAGGACCAAAGTCCTGAGAATTAATTCAATGGTCTTAAATAAACAAGCCACCTGAAGGTTTCTGTGTCTTTTACTGAAGTTTTAGCTAACTTGGGATGAAAATGTTTTGACTTTGGCTAACCATGAAGAAAGTATTCTTAACCTATGAAAAGATTCAAGAACTGTGGCCAGGACTCTGTGTCTCACGTCTTGCAGTTCTACATTCAATACCTTGGTACAAAAGCCTATTTCAAGATGAAAGTAATGGAAAGCATGAATTTCTTCTTCCAAGCACAGCAAAAGATTTTGCCAACTGTGATGACAGATGGTTTACTGTATAGACAGATGACATACCTTCATTCGGCTTTGCTCCCATACTCCTCTAGGAGAAACATTTACCCATCTCTGTAATCCTGTGCCTTGTCTGGATTGACTTTTCTAAGTACCCTACACTATGTCATAGCAGTGCCTTTTAATTTTCCTAACCATTTATGCCTTGGACAGTTCTCTAATCTGACCATATGGTCATTCCAATTCTTGCATTGGCAAAAGAAAAAGTAGAGGGCAAGACTGCCTGTTTCACCAGTAGCACAGCTTATGTTAATTTAAGTCATATACTAAATTATGGCCCAGCATAACTATACTTTGAATAGAGGGTGGATCCAAAAATCAACTAAAGGGAAATGCCTATACAGTTACTCATCATGGCTCAGGTTAATTATTTGATCTTGGATTAGTCAGTAAAGTTAGATTTTGTAAAGGACTTCAATACTTAAAGCATGTCATTTCCTTTGACTCTTCTACTGAGTAGTGACTAAGGCACTCATTAACACAGAAGACAATATGGTGATACGATCCCCATCAGGATCAGGAAGGATGGGACTAGAAAACAGAGCCATGAGTAAAGGCCTTCCAGTTTTACAGTGTTGCACAAAAGTTTGACAGCACCCACTTCCACCGCCTTCTCTCAGGAGATGACTTTGAGCTTAATTAAAGCCATGAACAAAGACACAAGAGGTGACATGCAATCATTTGTGTTGTATACACTTGTATGCAGCATTTGGTGTTGACTAGCACTAGTTCTGTTCAGCAGGCATCGGTCTGGGGAGTTTTGGTGTTTAAGATCTTGGTATTTAAGATCTGGTGTTTAAGACCTTGAGGCATTTAACGCTTCTTATGCCTTACACACACTGCAGAGAAACTACTGCAGCCACTAGGGTAGCAGAAACCTAAATATAGGTAGAGGAACAATTAATTTATGGGTCCAAGTGCCCTTAGTTTGTTGCAGCCCTGTGACCTCTCTGCCTCTGCATTACTGTACACTGGACTCAGTAGTGCTCTCTGTTATCTGTGTTCCATTCGATGAGATAGTTTAGAAGGAATTGACTTCTATGGTGAGTCTGTGTGGAAAACAGCACAGTGGAGCACATACATGTATGTTCTCCAATTAATAAATACCAGTTTTCAGCATCTAGGGAACAGGGCAGTGGGAAACAGTAAATAAAGTAAATTTTAGTTTCTAAAATATTCTTTATATAAGGGAGAAAAGTCTGTTATTTCAATAAGGATGTCATCTACCTCAATGGCATTGGTTTTTAGTGACAACATATTGCAGGGTACAGCATTATATTACAAAAGCTATGGTTGTATTAGAATTAGGTAATTGCAGGGGCTGAGTGGATGGTGAAGAGTGTTCTTATATTGAAAAAGTTCCCCACCACATCACTTGTACATTAACTGCAGGGGCAGAGGCGGGGGAGCTCATTGCTTGCAAAATGCTGGGAACAGTTAACAACATTCCCACTGCCAGAATACTTTATTAGTATTCCTTGTCTTACAGCCTGGCAAGTGAAAAACTAGAGACCTGTCATCAATTAGAATGGTGATGATGAGCCAGCCTAAAATAGGACAGTGAACAGGGTAAGTGCCCCTGTGGTTTGCCAATTACCTAAATTATTTGCAGTAGTTTTAGTGCACATCTGCAATGAATACAAATAGAAAGCACATGATGTCTGGAATGCAGTGCATTTAAGATCAGTTTTGGTGTTAACAGAGGAGGGGAAACAACTGACATGTTTTAACAGAAATATTTCAGAAGAGAAGCTCTCATTCACATCTTCTCTCTCCCCACCTTCACCCATGTAAAATAGACTCCATTCTATCTGGCAGCTCTGTGCTTTCTATCTAGGGTAAACCAGGTGGAGGGAAGTGTGGCTTTACCAACCCTGCAGCCAGTGTCATAATGTCACTGGCCAACTTCACCAGTCCTTGGCAGTGACTCACCCAAAAAGACCCGGGAAATGAGCTGGCAGGACTGATGGTGGACCTTGGCTCACCAAGGGTTTTCTCTTCCAAAAAAATTCTGTTGTAGACAGAAGGTGACAACAAGCATAAGAAAAGGAGAAATTTATGCTGCTCAGTATTCACTAATTCAACCAAATTATAAAGAATAATTTAAAAAAAAAAAAAAAAGATATTTTATTGTGTGTTCATTCAAAAGGTTTTTAGAAGATTTTGTGGTACAATTCCATGAGAAATCTTTTATAGTGACTCGGGAAAGGTTATACTCTTGTAACAATGAATTTTGTCCTTTGTAGGGAAAACAGCCAGGTTACCACTACTATGCTGAATATGTGGACTGATTGCCCTTTTTTCTTGGTCTTCCTTTTACACTTTTCCTTTTTTTATGTATCTTTCCACACTTTGCCTTTGACTTATATCCTTCCACTTCTTCTTTAACTGCTTTGGAAATTGTTAGGTATTTGCAATTACTTCACATTCATAATTCTTGTATCTAGACACATTAACTTTTTTTGTTGTTGTTATTTAAAAGATTACATGAGTAGCTATTGGCATCTCTTCCAGTTGTCTGATGTTCCTTTTGGCTTTCATATTACCTTGGAGGCTAAATCCACTACAAACTTCCATTTATGGTTAAGAAGTTAAAAAAGTAGATGCTTAGAATCCTGTCACTTAAGATGGCTGGCCTCACCACTGCCTAAACAGACCAGACAGGATAGAAGCAATAGGTAGGTTTCTATATAATTTTCCTATATGTGCTCATGGAGTGCGTAATATTCAGCAAGTAAAATAGGCCTCCCTACAAAAAGCAGATAATTTAAGAGAGTTAACACAGAAGCCTAACTTGGCTGCAGAAAAAGCGCAAAGATCTCCAAGGCTAGTACCTCCAAGTAAAGTATATCCAAGCGAAGTATCTCCAAGGCAAGTATCAAAAGCAGAGTAGTATGTCTTGACCACTGGAATGAAGCAAGTCTTAAGACACAAAATGGGAGCAGAGATCATTGTTTTGGAAGAAGCTCTATAAGTCAGTGCTAAAATATCAGTTGACTTTATTCAGCCTACTAATAACAGTGTCTGCAGCTTCTAAAATAAAATATTTGAAGAATTAAGATCTTACAAATTTCATATGAAATTAGAGCATATAAAAGATTCAAAAAGAGTCCACCATCATGGTAAACAACCACCCAAAAAATCTCAAAATCCTTTAATTCATGCATAGAAACACTATAGAATCATGGAGCAGAATTTTGCTAACTTTATTACTGTTGTCATGCTACTAACATTAAATGGGCTGATTCACTTCACAGACTATCCAGTATTGTTACTAAATTCCACAGTGACTGTTTTATTATGCTAATTGATAATCTGGTGTGCTCCAAAGATTAAAGAAAAATGAAATTAAAGCTACAAAATCAAAGGGTAACAACTTTATAATGCCTCTTTAATTTAGTGAAATACAATTAAAGTCACACAGAGATAGAATTGACTATGAATACCAAAATGAATGTAATTGACAGAGTAAATGTTACAGAGCAGGGCTGCATAAAAGAAAAAGAAATGTCAATAAACTGCAGTGTCACTGAGCTGTGCCATTGTGCAGGCACATTGAACAGCACAAGTCTTAGAGTCCTTGGGGACAGCCAACAGCAAAGAAAGCTATGATGAATGTTTATGAAATCACAAGTAGATAGTATTGGAAGAGTCTGATTTCATAGGCATGCAAAAAACACTGGAAAGGCAATGTGGACTGTAATTACACTAGAAGCTTGACAATGCATAAGAAAAATGCTCCAATGATTGGAATAATTTGAGCTGAACGTACTGCAATTTGTAAAACCTTCAGTAATGGCAACATGCATTTAAAAAATGGTTTCTTACAGACTGTGATCTGTGAAGAAGTTGCCTTTCTGAAGTTGGTAGAGACATTGTAGTATAACCTTCCAACTCATACTATTGAAGGCCAGTAATTCAATAGTTCTATGCTCAGCTACTTATTAAAATAACATCTTTTCATATACCAGTTCTGACATCTCCTTACTGATTACATTCTGCTTGGGAGAACTGCACCAACCCCATTTATCTGCATATCATCCCTTCAACCTATTTTCGTGGACTGCTGGGATCAATAATGTTGCATAAGGCGTTTTCAGTGGAGATTTCCAATGCCAATCCAAATCTGCTTTTAGAAATTTGAAGGTGTTACCTTTTACAGGCCTTGCGGATATGGTGATAAACGAGTCTGTTGTGGTCTGTGTCCCATGTGACATTCAGATTTATCATAAAAATCATTAGCATAAGTGGAAATTAGTTTAATTCCTTCTGACTATGTAGCGTAAAAGTGTAGTTTCTCCAAAGGTACAAAATTTCTATTTTATTATCCCTAGTAGTAACATGCATGGGTCCAGAAAAAAAAATCCTTCTTAGGACATATTCTTTAAATCTATTCTGTGAAGAGATAGTAGGATACCAGTCCCTCTAGCTGTCAACACAACATATTTTCGAAAAGATGAATTCCCAGCCAAAGAACAAATTGTAAAGTTGCCTGTATCTAGCATTATCTAGTATTATCAGGTTTTACACAGTCAGGTTTTCACAACCTGAATATTTTTAAATTGCATAGCAAGAACTGAATAGACCTGGGTTGGGAGATTCATCTGAGGTTTTTAGAAATCTGCAATGCAGATTTCTACATATGAACTAAGCATCTAAACAACCTCTATAACTGGAGGAAAAAATAATAGCTTCTAGAAGATGACTTATTTCATCTGAAGAATATGCTTAAAATAAAATTGGATGAATCACGGCCGGTACATGTCTAAAAAGCTCAGATTTAGCTATCTACTTTGTCAACTTTTGATATTAAGTCAAAATAATCCTTTGTTCCTTGTCAGGAGAGTGGCAGTTACAGTTATGCGTTCTCTAGGAAACAAATTCAATTTATGAACAATTGAATTAATCAAATCTATTTACATTCCACCTCAGTATAATTTTTATTTTATTTCTTCATCAACAATTGGAGAGAGAGATGGAAAGGAAGAAGCTCCTTGAAAGAACTCAGTATGGTGGATCTACTTTCAAGCACTACTCTGAATATGAACTTTTGACTTAAATAAGCCTTGCATCATAAGCTGGTGTTTTCCCCACTAATTGCAATTCTTGAAAATGTTTCAGTAATTGAGTTCATCTTACAAGAAAATGATAGACTTTATGGTGGTACATACACCAGTAAATTAAGCATTCCCAGACTGGTTTTGACACTGAGGTTCACTAACACAGAATGGCCTACTTCCATACTACTAAATATTCATATTCAGCAAAACACAGGGCCTACAAGCTATCTGGGGGAATAGCACCTGCTTCAATTTAATTCCTGAATTGTGCCTGGGAATTGTTTGGGACTGCTATTCAGTCTGGGTTCAAAACAACGCCAGGTGCTACAATAACAATTTGAAGTATACAATTAAGTTAGACAATTAAGACAATAAAGACCAGTGATGGCCTGTAAGTTTGCATTTTTTAGTGGAAACTGTTGTGCTGTAAAATGACTAATTCTTTTTAGCTTTCATGCGTAAGTAAAAAATGTTATTTTAGATAGGTAAATCAAAGTCAAAACAGTGAAGCTGCAAGATAAGGGCAGTTCCCTAGATGATGGTTTACTGCACTCTGATGAAATACATCCAATTCCTCTGCAATTTTCAGAAAGCAGCTTATAAATTTTTTTTTTCATTTTTAGTTTTTAAATGTTGCGAAGTCCATAGACTCTACCTGTCAGCTAAACTATGTCCATATAAGAATGTGAATCCACTTGTGTGTTGGGTTGACATCAGCAAGCAGCTAAGCAACCACACAGCTGCTCAGTCCCTCTCTATCACCCCAGCAGGACTGGGGAGGGAACCAGTAGGGTAAAAGCAAGACTAAACACTTGGTTTAAGATCAAAAGAGTTTATGAAGTCAAGGTGTCCTGGTTTGAGTGAGAACAGAACTAATTCTATTCAGTAATTTTACTTTTCAGCTCAGTTCTTTTAATTAACTGCACTTTCTGAAGTTAGCAGCCTGTTCTCACAGACA
>WUAM01000107.1:29908615-29920529 GCA_024336885.1 Actenoides hombroni | reverse complement strand
GTTAATTAGAAGAACTGAGCTGAAAAGTAAAATCACTGAACAGAATTAGTTCTGTTCTCACTCAAACCAGGACACATGTACAGACATTTACATGTTGGAATTGGTAGGTTAGGTGATTAAAGGCTCATCTCTACATGCACAAAGGAGCTCAGAGACACCATGGCAGCTGGTGGAACACCAAAAACCCAGTCAGAGGAATGAGCTACTGACCCATTGCCTCACAGGGAATCCCAGGAATGATGTCAACCCCATGGGCAGAGAGTAAGATCCATCACCACAAAACAGCTGGATAGGATCCCCACACAGCCTTACAGGCTGAGGGTGGATATTGCCTTTAGTGGTATGAGACTTCTTATGGGCTACCATAAGGAGTAGGGGAAAAACATCTTGGTATTGCACAAGACTTATTATGTGATGCTTTAGGCAGGAACCGAAGGTGGGAAAAGGACACAATAAGATGGTCTGTAGAGGTACAAAGGTGGGAAAATAGAGGGATAAGGTGAGGGATAAGCTGCTAAATAAGCACATAAACATGCTGCTGGTTAATAATCATGCCCGGACATGCCCTACATGTGATCTGCCCAGTCCGTGCTGTCTTCTCATTAATCTCAGCTCTAGTTTCATGAATGAGTGTTCTATGACCATATGTGTGTGTAGGTTTAAATGCCAGCAATTGGTGCAGGATCCATAAGTCATAAGCACTATGTGCCCAGGTTGCCAGAAAATGAAGAGACCAGAGTGTGTGTACCTTGTGTGAGTGTATATGTTGACGCGTTATCAATAGCAAGAATAAAGCTAGACTAGCCAGTGATTAGGCTTGGTGGTCAAATATTAGAATACCTGTAAGTCTGAGTGAGATATTGGAGAGAGCATGAGCACTGACTACTGAAGGGACCAAGAGGTCCAATTCAACATCTGGAGAGAATGTAATGTCTGGCAGTTGGCTACTGGTAAGGTCATAAGTCTAGACCAGCTACCAAGAAGACCCATTTACATGTGTGTGTGTGTACATGAAGCAGCTGAGCTACCAGGGCATCCAGTGGCCAGCTACCTGTTAAACTGAGAGCATAAAGCCAGCTACTGGGGGAATCCATAGTGTATGTGTCTTTTCATGTCTATGTAAGTCTAAGTAGCAACAGCTGAACTGGAGCTGTGGGCCTTGGTGGTTCATGTATCCATATGCCAGCAGCTGGGATGAGACATCAGAGATCCAGGACCAGCTACTGAGACCTGAGAGTTTAAGGCCAGCAAGTGGACACATACTGTATAGGTTTATATATGTATATATTTCCAGATAACCAACCTTCATCTGGAACGGACAGAAAAGGGGACAGGATGAAGTCGTTTTAATTTAGATTCTCATTTATTACTGGAACGGTGATTTTGTTCTTGATCTCAGCAAGTTTTGTTCAGAGCTAAAATTCACTGCATCCTTTCAGGAAAAGCCATTTTCCTTCCTTAAACATACTTTCTATTAGCCAAATGAGTTTCTGCATGCTTGGAGTACTCTACATGCATAATGCCCCTGATGTCTCCACAGCCATGGATGTTTCCTATCTTAACTATATTCTCCTACAGCTCTCCTCACCTCATCTTAGACAATTGCATAGATGAAAGCTTTCAATACACTTACAGGACAAGTACACAAAACTTCCCAATGAACAACATGATTGCAGGCATCCACAGATGGCCCTTGCAACTGCAGGTAAAAAGATCAGGAGTCTGGCTTTCAGGTTATACTTCATGCACTGTCATGGTCAGCTGTCTGTCAACCTCACAGTTAACATACTTTCTTCAAAGTTCTCCTTGGAAACTTCTATTTGTATCACCTTTCTCACATACTACTTTTACAAAAGCTTTTTCACATAATCAATTCCAAAGAACTTAGTTGGAGTAGGAAATATAGAGACTTGTCATGGAAACAGCTAGGGACCCTCTGTTGCCTACAAGAAGACATCAATGTCATATTCTGTCCACCTTAAGCAGTCAGACCCTAACTTCCAAAAATACCTCATTTTCTCTTAAATCCCTTAAGTTAAGGAACTTAAGGGGTTTTTTACCTTTAAGAGTGGCCAAACAAATAATAGAAATTTTTATCTCTTGGTAACTTTAATTATTCCTGTAAATACAAGATGAAAAAGATAGATGACACTATGGAACGATTTGTTTACACATTTGAGTCATTTAATCTTCCTTTATTCTACCTGAAGCAAAGGCTATAGTACTGACATCATAGTAACTCAGAAATCTATCCATATGCAGTATCTGACCATTCAAGCTTCACCATCCAATAATATGGTACCAAATACACAGAATTTCATATAGGGTAGTGAGGAAATTAAACAATTTCCACAGAAATACACTATAATTCATCTCCTCCAGGAAGCTTTCTTACTGGAAGATTTTGGTTGAATGATCAGCCTTTCTGATAAACTGGGGCAAGATTTTTGAAACTAAATCCTAAAGTTAGCCACCTAAATCCATATTTAGGTCTCTACCTGACTAAAAGCTGAGCTCCCCTTCATTTCTTTCAGATTGTTTCAGAATCAAAGACTGCATCATCAGGAGAGCCAGAGACCACACAGCACTACTAAAAATCAGGCAAGTGTCTGAATAGGACCTAATATTTATCTACTCCTGAACTTTTATTTTTGAAGAGTTTGGCCTAGTATTCAAGCTGTTTCTTTGTGGGGAAAGAAGAAGGGGAAGGTTGCAGTAAAATACAAAGAGAAGAAGGTCTCTTCGGTTCTGATCTGCATCTCATTGCTAGCTGGGAAGGGAGATAGCATAATGATTAATAAACTCTAAGTTCAGATCTGTTATGCAAATAAACATATTAAATGAATGCATTTTCCATGCAGCATAGCTTCTGCCAGGAAATTTGTTGAAAACATTGTTTTGCCATTGACAAAGGCAATGTGCCAAATTCAATCCTGGTGTGAGTGGATGCAACTCGACTGGTTTCGGTGGCATTCTGCCCATTCACACCACGTCTGTAATTGGTCTATTGTGCTTCAAAGGCTTTCATTATCCAAGATGTTCCAAAGTGCAGATAAACAAAATCTCCAACTACAGAAGAGTTTTTTCAGGGTCAACACTAATGTTCAGTTCACTTAGCAGGCATAAATTCCTTCTGGCTGAGTTCAGCCTGTGACTGTACCAACTTCCTAACCAAAATAATGAAAATACTTGGATATTCTCAACTCCTCCTCATCTGCAGAACTGCTAAAGTGAACCAGCTTAGAAGGCAGCAGCTTCAGAAATTGTATCTTAGTAAAGGATGGAAACTGGACTGATTCAATAAAAATTGACCCGACCTTCCTGTTCTGACTTTATTCCAGGCAAAGTCTCTTTCAAGTTTCAGAAATGTTTTATTTACTCTTTCTCTCCACAAGTTATGTCAAATGTCAAACCTAAAAGCTAAGCATACAAAAAAGTGTAAGATAGACTGTTTCTGAGAGATCTTTAATGTTGGTTTGTAGTTCCAAGTTATGTAAATAAACATCTTGATTTTGTGTATTGTACACACAGATTAAGTCATACCCCAGCATCTTTTGAAGTATACCCATGCAATTTCAGAGAGAAGATGTAATGTTTCTGAACTCAGAATGGCTCCTATCTCAGATAAACCTGAGGACTGAGGACTATCACTGACAGCCTAACACTGACTATCCTGATAACTGTCATCTAAAGACATGTTAATAAACGTTAAATTTGGCAATTACTAACGTGAGCAGTACAATATTTTCCCTGAGATAGGTCTAAAAACTCTGTCATATTCTATAATCATTAGAGTAATATGTGTATCTAAATGGTTAAAATAATAGCGACTATGACATTTAGATCCTAAGGAAAGAGAATCAAAACTTAATGTGAGACTTTGTGAGAATTAACAGAGCTATATGCAGTAAAAGAATAGTAAATTTGATATGATAAAATTTCTTATTCAATCTGACTTCTTTACCCTTTTTTGAATCTAAACATGAATCTGGCTGCGTAAGATCAGGTCACCTGTTTTATAGGAAAAGTAGACTAAATTTTGACTTGATTTTGGGAGGTTTATATCCCAGTCTGTCTTCATCCAGGCATAAGAAATTGTGGTGCAATTTATCTGACAAATTACTGATTTTCATACTATTTTCATCATAATTTGAGTTTGTTTTTCTACTTCACCTACTTTTTTTTTTTAACATTACAAGTGCAGCTGTTAAATATATGAGCAGCATCTTTGGCACGAAGCCTGAAAAACAGGTTCCTTACTATAAAAGTATGGCATAAAGGCAAATAGTGATATGAAATCAAAGCTGTAATAATCTGCAGTTTCACTGACAGATATCTGCACATAACTTCAATGTGACTTATATGCAAAGATAATGAATTCTATAACGCAAATCTGCACATAGGGGTCAAATAAGGAACTTCTTTGTATTTGACAGTACACTGGATGTTAGGTATTTGTCTCAGAATAAATAATTCATCTCTCATAGCCACTTGCTATGTAAATGATAGTTTATGGATATTAAAGCATTTAGCACTTAGAATAAAATGGACAGCTGGGGCCAAATGAATATCTCTCAGGACACATTACCATTACAGTTCCCCTGTGATTTTTTAACTCTTTTCACTTCTGAGGGCTGTCATGAGGACATTAATTGAATAAGGCACAGAGTTTGTTCTAATGCAGGCAGAGACACAAAAAGAGGAAAATAATGTAAACAATACATTAATTTCAGAATCTGCTTTCCCCCATTTTTAATGTTTCGCAAATCCCTGGTGTAGTTGGGATCTGGTTCAATAAAATAAAGGAAAAAATAAAGGTTAAATATTTTCAAAATATCAAGCAGATGACAATCAAAACATAATTAAAAAAAAGTTTAACATAAACTGGGATTTGGGCATAATTTAAGGCCCAAGTCTAGTCCACATGAAATTGGGACTCTCATTGAACAAATCCTCTCATTCCAGAACTCTGATAGATTCCTCTCCTATTTACTCAGCCTCAAAGTGAACTTTTAATAGAGCATAAAAAGACTAGCAAAAAGATGGGTTAGGGGTATCTCTCCAGACCTTATGAGTGCATGCTCTGAGTCCTACCCAGCATTGCAGAAATTTCCTGTGAAGATAAAAGAAACAAAAGCTGTTTTAACTTTCTGTGCCCTGCTCCTGCAGCTAGAAGCACCACAGGAATCAAATCTGCTCTCACACTTGTAATTGTGAATCCAAGGAAACTCCACTAAACTTGGTAGAGTTGCTTGAGACATACATTCTGGTTTAAACTCAACATCTTCTCTCCTCTGGATCTGAACTGATATAAATGGGGCTTCTAGAATTCAATGGTTACTGTGATCATGGTGTAAACCAGACTGGACCTGATTTACTGATCTATCTGTTACATACAATTATCTTTTTCTCAGTGGTTTCAGGATGCTCTTATAATTGCCCTGACAACAACCTCAGCTTCTCTGGGGCTAATTTAGCAGCCATGTATCAGATCACACAAAAATATGATATAATATACAGAGAAGTTATTTTAAAAATGAAGTCTTAACATCTGTGATCATCACTGTTGCATCAGTGCAGAATCTAAGCTACATTAAAATAGATTGTACAGTTGAATATCAAAGAAAGATAAAAGATTCTGATGTTTTCATCATTCCAAAAGTGTCTGATCCCAAGTTAACCTCCTAAACCCCAAGCCAGCATGAACTGTTGTTTTTAATACTGCATACCAAAATTTATTTTTACTTCAATTTATGTTATAATGATATTAGTTATCATAAAATGAGATCCCTGCTGAATTCAGTTTTGACTTAAGGCATTGAAACTGTAAGAGTTACACCTATATGTGTCCTGGTTTTTCAGTATCTTTGTTCAGCAGAAAAATTGTTAGCAACCAACATTTGACCTCAACACTTTCTTATCTGATTCTGTAAAACAAAAGAAAGTGGAAGATAGTGTTAGATTAGCAAAGATACCTAAATCTTTTTTTTTTTTTTTCTCTAAAGCAGAAGTTCAGTGGTCAAGAAGTTAGAAGTTCATCTATAAATGCAAAGAAAAACATTTGTCCTTCTAACTCTGGCCATTTTAGCTTTTGAACATAGATCAAAGACACCTGAGAGAGCATAACTGCTTGATAAATCCATCTAGTATAGTTGAAACTCTGGCAAACTGGAGTTTGAACCTCAGGTAGCAATGTCAGGATGATAATGGGCAGCACTGGGCACAGCCCAGGAATCTGGACTTTGCTATTAAGCTCAGGCAGAAAACAAGTGAGCTGTTTCTGGGGTACTCTTGATTTTGCAGCTAAGACAGGTGGATGCAGTGCTCCACTGCACTGTCATTATGCCCTTAGCAACCTGACTGGTTTGCTTTATTCGGGGCTGTAAACAGTTTGCCATATTTGAAGTCAGAAAGGAAACCTGCCAGTGGCTGCGAGGGTGGAGAGTAAAGAGTAGGAGGGCTCTCTTTGGGGCTGGTTAGAGCCATCTAAACATAATTTACTTGGTCATTTCAATATTATAGCCTTCCTCACTTCTTTAAAAAAATCAGTCTACAATCTGATAATGCCTCCATAGTCAGCAGTGTAGAAAGAAGACCTTAGACCTTTTCTGCAATAACTCTAGTCCTGGTGGATTCAAACTCTCATTGGTTTTGCTCTCAAATGCATATTTGTAATATGCTGACAGCTGGCTCAGTGCTTTTTTTTTATGTATTAAAATCCAGTGTCTTAAAAGAGGAAGTTTTGTGAAGCCAAGACAGCATTTCAAACAATGAAAACAAAAGTGTACTAAAATATCAGGTCAAGGGCTTTCCACTGAGATAACCTTTCCTTCACAACAATAATTGGAAGATACTAACGTGTGGCATGAAGAGGACATGCTGCTGCCATGTGGAAGATAGTTCGAACTCCAGCTGTATAAGTTGATAGAGGAAGTCAGGAATTTGTCATTGTGACTGGTCCCACCTGAAGTTGATGATCTGTTGAAATTGATGGAGCACGAAAGGGATCACAGTCCTCTTTTAGACCACTAGCTGTGGCATACAAATGTTGTGCCCATTTCAGGGTCATGCATATCACCTGTGATGTTTCTTCTTGCAGATGAGAACTGTTTCTCCCTGTCCTGGTGGCATGGGAAGACACAAGGAGCAGATCAAAACTGTGAATTGAGACAGTTGCCAAGAGTGCCCTAACAGCTCGAGTAGTGGTAGGTTGGTCAAATGCTGTTATTTCTCTCTTTCTCCTATGTTTCTTTGGTAGCAGAATGCACAACTTCTTTGCAGATGGAAAGCTACATCATCTTGCTCACAAGCTGCTATCTCCCCTGCCTGTCTCCCTTCGAGATTGCCCTTTCTCTGTGTGCTCTTGACATATCCTCAAGGTCAAAGTGTGGAAGAAAATAGCGTTCTTCCAGGTGTTTTTCCTAAAATGTTTATTCTCTGAAGATGTCATAGTTAAAAACTGAACAGTAACAGTAGTTAGATGAAGAGGATGAGTATTTCATTCAGCATACTAAATTTTCAAATCTGTCATTATTTCAACTTGGGATGGAGATATTGCTTAATGAAAGAAAATTATGAATTAATAACCTGAAGTTTATTTTGATCAATCAAAACATTTCATTTTGGTTAAGACATTCTTGCAATATGATTTTGAAGTATCTCAAAATACAGTGAAATAATAGAATAGAAGCTTAGGCATTGCAAATGAGAAATTAAACCATCTTGTTCTAAGAATGTCAAAAAGAAGGTTTTGGTTTTGGCAAAATAAAGTATCATTTGGATCTGCACACCCTTACAAACCATTTCTATTTCAGAGAAACCGTATTTGTAAGTGAGAAGTTCTGGTTTTTTCTGAACAGTGTTGTTAAACATATATTGCTTTCACAGGAAGAGGGAAGGAAACCAACATGCGCAAAAAGTAAATGTGGTTTCCATTTGTTTATTCTTGTGTGTATTCATCTCATCCCGATACAATGATCATTGAAGTTAATGGACAGATTCCCTTAAACGAATACTATGCCTTTAATTTTTGAGCAAATTTTGGCACAAGCACAAAGCAGCTTATGTGCTTCCCCATATCACACTCCTCCTATGAACCTGCATGCTAATCCACAAGTTAGTAATTCTGAGGTCTCTCTTGATGAACAATTAGTGCAGCAAACTGTGAGGTGTTTATTGTGATGTGCAAAACTTTGGCAAAAATATTCCCTAACCCATCTTACCTATGAAAGGAATTCAAGTTGTTGATCCCATGAGCACACAGCATTAATCTTTTTCTAGCATAATACATTCTTTTCCTTTCTTTCTCAGTTTGATTACTTCTGAAATCTAGTTTGCTATTCTTTATTATTTGTTATTGGTTTATTATTTATTATTCATTTCTTAGTTTGCTCTTGTTATTTGTCTTTCTTCTTTGCTATTGCTTTATTTGTTTGCATTCTGCTTCTACAACATTTTGATTTTTGCTGTTATTTTCCTTTGTTAGTTGTACTGAAATTTTATGTCTGCATATCATGTAGCTTGTTTTTATTTCATTATCTGTTACACAGCCACCACCACTTAGCCTCACAGAGTCTTCTAAAGTCTTATCATAGAATCACATATGTGTTAATTGGGATGCCAGTAAAGGCCTTACTCTCCTGCTTCTCTTATTGTATGGCTAGCTACATTTGTATTCTGTGAGTATTTGCATCTTTGGAATAATACAATCATAGAATCATTTCGATCAGAAGAGGCCTTTAAGATCATCATGTCCAACTGATAACCCAGCACTGCCAGGTCACCACTAAACCATGTCACTAAGCACCACATCTACATGTCTTTTGAATACTTCCAGGGACGGTGACTCAATCAACTCCCTGGGCAGCCTGTTCCAGTGCTTCATAAACTTGTCTGTGAAACTTTTTCTTAATATCCAACTTAAACCTCCCCTGGCACAACTTCTTGAGGCCGCGTTCTCTTATCCTGTCTCTTGTTACTTGGGAGACACCCCCATCTGACTACAACCTCCTTTCAGGTAGTTGTAGAGATCAATAATGTCTCCCCTCAGCCTCCTTTTCTCCAGGCTAAACAAACCCTGTATCCTCAGTCAGTCCCCATAAGACTTGTGCTATAGACCCTTTGTCAGTTTAGTTGTTCATCTTTGGACATGCTCCAGCACCGTAATATCTTGCTTATAGTTAGGGTCCCAGAACTGAACACAGTATTCAAGGTAAGGCCTCACCAATGCTGAATACAGGTGGACAATCACTTCCCTAGTCTTGATAGCCACACTGTTTCCAACCCAAGCCAGAATCCTGTTGGCCTTCTTGATCACCTGGCCACACTGCTGGCTCATAATCAGCCAACTATTAACCAATCCCCCCAGGTCCTTTTTCATTGTGCGGTTTTCCAGTCACCCTTCCCCAAGCTTGTAGTGTTCTGTCTGCTTATTGATACAGTACCACTGAACTCCACAGATAATGTTTTATTAAATGTTACACTAAAGCTGAAATCTTACACAGTAGGCAGCATAGAATCAGTACCAGCTTGAATATTCTTGAGGATCAAGATGATAATGATAAGACCCATGTCCCAACAGGGGACTTGCCATATATTGCATGATCCACAAGCCCCCTACAGGTGGGTTTTGGTGTCATTGAATGTCTACCCAAGGGTTATACGTAAAGCCTGAGGGTAAGACACATAAACGGGTCTATAAAGGTCTTGTCACACAGCCTAAGTGCTCTGGTTTTTAGGGACTTCAAGTTATTAATAAGACGTTAATGTGAAGTAAAAATATTGCTTGGGAAATGTGTGTATAAAAGCCTTACTTTCTTTGTGGCTATCTTCTGTAAAACTGCTCAGGAAATATTATTCCATATTGTCTTTTATTTTTTAAAAGTATATATGTGTGATCTCTCATTTCTTTTTTATCTTAAAATACTTAGATATGTAATATAAAAAGAATTTGTAAAATAAATATTGATCCTCACACTCTGGATTTCTCCAATCAGAGAAAATGCAATGTTATTCATTTTGTAATCTGGACTATATTTCAGATATGAAAGGCTAAAGTAAGTTAATATTTTCCTCTGCAAAACTATCAAACAGACAAACACTATAAAAATGTTATATGGTCTTTCCTTCTCAATGTGCAATGTGTTAGTGTAGATCTTAAATCCTCAGATCTACAATTTTAGACTATTAAAGGACTGAGAAGATCTTCCATTTCTTTAATAATATTGAGCATTTTCATGAACTGTGTAATGTCCTCTACCCTGATGGTCAAGATTTTCAGACTCAAGTTTTATGTCTTTCTTTTGAATTATTAGTAACCTTTTCAAAGGTCTTTGCTCTGCTACAAGTATATATTTCCCTCAAAATATCTTAGAAAATCTGTTCAGGAAATATCTGTTAGAACAGTTGAGTTTGTTGTTTGTTTTTTTCTCCTTTGGACCCTTGCATGAGCAGATCAAGTCCAACACTTGAGACCCAGAAAAGAGGTGTAAATGGAAATACTGATGTGAAGCTGTGTTTCATTCAGAGGAGGCATTCCTGATTACATCACTTTGGGATGTGGATCACTATCTAGAAAATACTCACAATGCAGTGCACATTTCCTTATACCTGGGAATTGCTTATCATTTTGACAATAATGCAATATTAATATAAAGTGATGACACTTGCACTCTGCAACGCTATTATGCCTCCAAAATAATATTTACACAAAAATTAAACTTCATTTGATTTTACAGGAAGGAATATTTTATAGGTGTGTGCATGCATGTCTAAAGAAAGCACAATAAGGGACTTAAGTCTGTATATTTTCCCACAAATTAAAACCAAAGCAAGCAAGTTCGTGCTACTGGAATAAGTTTAGGTTGTACTCTGATCAGGCTACAGAATATTGCACCTGTCAACTGGGTTTCATTTCAAGGAATTAATCAAGCTGTCTGTTTAGAGAGTTTTTGATAATGTTCATTATTTCATCTATTAGTTTTTAAAAGCAGTAAATGTTGCAAGTCAACAACATTCATACAATTTGATTTATTGTGCAATTTACCTCATGCTACTTGAAGGAAAGAGAAGGGTTTGCATATCTACTACAGGCCCTCTTAATTTTCTAAGGCATCCACTGCTTGTAAGTATTTTTTTTTTTAGGAAAATTATTTACCTGAAGTTAATCAAATTTTTATTTTTATTTTTTTTTAATTTTTTTTTGCATTGATTTTACACCAATGTGAATATTTGACCAATTGCAAGAACTGCAGAATTTAGCATTAAAGAGAATGAGGAAATAAAAGCAATTACATAGATAAATAGTCACAGAAGTGTAATCTGAAATTGGTGTGGTCTCACTGTAAGGCAGTATTAGGTATCAATATAGTTCTCTAGGTTTCAGTCCCAGTGAAATCTATTAAGCTCTATTCTTTTATAATGTGTATTTGTTTTATCTGCCTGTGGGTCCCATAAAGAGAAGTTTTTCATCATTTGGGCAAACTTAGCTAGAGGGAAGCTTCTGTTAAACAGCCTGACTTAATGAAGCTTCTTCTGCACACTCTTACTCGTCCTGTTTGTTTTGCAGTGGAAAGATATCTCAAATTTAGAGATTTGGTCTTACCATGCACACTAATTCACAGCATCTGAAGTATCTGAAATAAGGCCTTTATGATAAATATTGTTTACAGAATGGTGCAACACAACCAGCTGGTACAAAAGCACATCTTCTGAGCAATTCCAGTCCCACCTTCTTTATAGAAGTGGCTAAAAGCCTGGTCCTACTGTGACTTATGGGAATTCAGTTAGGACTAGGATTCAAACTCTGTTTCTTTATGTGGTGTAGTATAGCCTCAACATGAGGACTTTGTTACTTGCTTGTCCATGATGAAAGTGACAGACAGTGAGAAGCCCTACTATTTTATACAAATATATT
>WUAM01000107.1:29894098-29905907 GCA_024336885.1 Actenoides hombroni | reverse complement strand
GAGAAACAAATTTCCAGGCACATGAGAGAAATTTTAAGGTAAAAAGTACAGAAGAGCTGGGCTACATCTGTGGCCTTTTGGGTTTTCCATTTTCTAGCCATTTGCCTTCCGCCAAGTCTCTGTCCCTCGTTTGTTCAAGAGAAATTAGAGAAATTAAATAAGGGAAAATTCCACTTCTGGCAGGCATGAATTTGTTAGAGTGAGTTAAAGGAGACAAGTTTGCAAAATTTCATTATGGAGCCAAGTAATTGTTAAAAGAGATGCAGCTTCTTATTTGTTCAATAATGCTTTTATACATTTTGAGCTTTATGAAGGATTGATTTGATAAAAATATCCTTGGAGAATTTTGACCTTGGGTTGACTTTTGTGGAGGAACTTCTAGGTCTAGCCTAAAAAGAAATTGAAATGGAGACTATGGAGGATTTTTATTTAAAAGGTTATAAAATTGTGCAGACATGCAGAATAAGTCTTATTGATAAATTTGTTTCTAAGTGTTACAGGCTAGAAAAGGCATTTCCATTTGGCTTCCTGAAAATTTCCTTCATTGCCTAAACTTTAAAGCTAAGGATAAAAGTTACATCTACCATATAGGGGCTGAGACTGATAAATACTTTGAGGTCAAGGATATTGTAAAGGCATAATCCTATATTTTTATCTGTTAACATAAAACTGCCAAACTGCAGAAGATATTTTGGCTAATAGAGCTAAATTTTCCCTATCACTTTGTGTGAAATAGCCCATAAGGATCTGCTGTTCCCTCAAGAATGGGCTAGATGTTTATCCAGTATGAATGGGAAACATTTCTTGTTTTCCCATAAAAATATGGAGTATTATCTTGACTCTATCCAAATTGCATCTTCTCCATTGGCTAAAATGAGCACAGAATAGACTGTTTCTTCCTCTTCATACACATCAATGAAGTTCTGTCAACAATATAGCCTGTAATGTTTTCTCTGAAATACAGAACGTTTACCCATGCAAATGTATCTATTTATAACACTTGTGAATCTTTTGTTCCACTTTACATTGATACAGATAAAATAATTACTCATGATTCTTGAAAATCAATGTTATATGTTCCTGCAATCTAAATACACTTCTTGTAAATATTTTAGTGGGTTTATTTAGTTATTTTTCCTTCTGCAAAGTAGCTATAAAAGCAATATACATATGGAAGTTATTGTAGCTGTAAGGTTTTTTGGGTTTGTTTTTTTTCCATAATGTTATTTCTAACGTAGTTAAACTATAGATTATTTATTATGAGATTAATCATTACATTCAGATTGGTAATTTAAATTTCAGAGTACTGAGCTTTCAGAGTGGAATTATTTACCTCAACTGCCATTTGAGTTTTCCTGCCCTTTACTATACACCAACTATATTTGCAACATTCAAGGTTTAATTGTATTTGTATCTACAAAAAGTATATTTTAGCCTTGTTTAAATGGACAACAAAGTTCAGATGGCAATTGGTATAACTTACACTACTGCATTCACTCTACCACATATTCATTTGTTCAGTGGCATTTCATAACATTTGCGTGATTCACAATGGGGTTATGTCAGTGCTAATGAAAAGCAAAAGCAAATATTTTGCCCTTTATTAGTTTGGAAGCTAGTATACAGTATAAAAATTTAAGACTAAATTTCTAGAATTATGCTATAACAAGGTAATTTCTCAGTTATCCCTGTCCCCAAGGCTCCCAAGAAGTGTGCCTGAGTACAATTGTACCTCTTACATACAAAAAGGAGCTAGCAAAAATAAGATAAAATAATTATAACAAAAATGAGTGGTTATTATATCAGTATAGTCTTTGCCTGTACAAACAAAGCAGTCTAACAAAATCTATAATGTCAGTTATCTCTGTAAATTCTTTTCAGCATCTTGAGATATGAAAATGCATGGAACTAGCAGCTATCTTTTTTTTCTCCTCTAAGCACCTGCTTTAATGAACTCAGTGTCTCTGATGCCCAGTTATGAGAATTATCTAAAAGTACATTATTCGAACTAAGATACTTATTCCTGTGTTTTAGCATCATTTTCAGAGGACATCAGTTGGACAAGGCTGACTGTAAAGTTCATTTGTCTTCTCTGAATCAGTGGCATTCTTTATGGTTTTCATATTAAAATCTGTGCAACTGATGAAAAACTCCTCAATGTTTGCAGCATTAATGCAGCCCAACCACTTATAAACTTTTCTGCAACAGGTATTCTGAAAGCTAACAGAAAGATATCCGATTCTTATTTTGTACTAATTTTTATTTACTGAAAAAAATTAAGAAAATATAGAGTTGCTGAAGTGGAAATGAAGAGAGTAATGAGCAATAGGAATAATTCTGACCATTTTGTTTTGCCTTATTAAGGACCAATAGACAACATTCACTTAGTTCCAGTGGCAGCAGGGTAGCCTTTCTGAGTAAAAAACTAGTTCAGACTAATTATATACCACAGACAACAAAACTCATAGAAAATATTGCTGATACATAGTATTTTTAAATAATTAGAACTCTGCTTGTCAGGAGTTCTAAATTTATGTAATAAAATGAGACGTGTAAAAAATAACAGTAACCGAACTAAAAGAAAAAATAGCATAGAATAGCATATTCTTCGAATTCATACTCTTCATATTCTTCATATTCATCTTCAAAGCATGTTCTTTCAGTTCAGAGCAGTAAATGAATGGATGAAATGAAGTCACAAAAAACACAAGAAAACTGACAAACTCAGTAAGTGGTATAGCCCATCAACTTAGCCTGTCGCTGGATTAAAAGAATCCCTAGACTATTTTCAAGAATTACCTACCAAAAGGTTTTTCACCTTCTGCATAAAATTCACTGCGTGGGAGATTACTTCCAGGAACAGGCCACTGCAGGTTTTATAATCACTTTCAATATATCTGAAGCCATCTTACACCTCTCTATAGAACACATGATCTTTTCTTTCAACCATTTTTCAGAGACCAGGTTTTCTCAGTCTCTGCTCATTTCTGATGGTTTGGGGTTTTTTTAAGAGCTTTTGTTTTACTGATATTATCCTCTTAAAATGTAGTGTCCAAAATAAAATAGTAAATAGAATAGGCTGAATAAACATGAAGAGAAATATAAAAACTAACTCCCTCATATATCTCCATCCTATGTCTCACAGTTGTCCTTTTCAGGAATGAATGTGGTGGGGTTTGAGCACATTTGTTCTTAAGGAAAGCAGGTCAGGTTTCTCTGGGCTTTCATCAAATTATTATTTTAAAATGTGTCATTGTATATTTGTAGGTGCTAAAGTTAAGCTGGCTTGTTTATACCTCAACTTTTTTGTTTCCTTTCTGTCTTATTTTCCTCTCAATTTTTTATACAATAGTACTTTATTTGCCCTTCTCCAATCTTGTAGGACTCTGACCTCCTAAAGTTCTTGAACATAATTACTAATGGTTCAAAGAGAGCTCTGGCTTAGTTAATTTCATCAGATCCTGACAACTTGGCTACATCTAAGTTATTTAATATTCTTTAACCTGTCCTTTCTGACCTGTTCCCCTACCTTTTGTTAAAATTAAGTGTTAAAAATTAACAGTTAAAGTGTAATATGCAAAAATCATGTTTGCATTCATGCAAATACTGTATGAGGGAAAGCTAAACTTTGAAAAACAGGGGGTTTAAACTAATTTAATTCAACAGAAAGGTCGTACTGACAGCTGCAGCAACTGAAAACCAATCCCAATAGGGATACAGATAATGCAAGCTTCCTCACACTTTCCTATCCACCTATTAGTTTAATATACAGTGAGAGGATGAGGTTAAAAGGGCCATTCAGTCTTATGGGCCTGTAAGATCTTTGATTTCTCCAGAACACTGCCAAAATGCATTAGAAGATTTATTGCTTTTTGCAGCATGGGCATTTTGTCCTGAAAAATAGGTTTAAAATCATCAATTTATTTGATATTTTGTTCCCAAAGTAGTGACAAATATTAACTGCTACCAAAGACTGCATTTAAAATGGTACTTTGGATATAAAAAATATTTTGGAACAACTTCAGGAATATATTAATTTTCCCTATCATCTTCTTATAGAAAGCTGACAAAATAAATGCAGTTTTGTTGCTTCTCTGTCTGTCTTCTTTCTGTTGATCATGTGGCCTCTGATAACTGGCTGTTCCGTATTATGCATCTGAGGAAAGCCAACATGATTCTCTTTTAGTATAGTTCTTCACATAAGTTATTCCTTTGCTATTAGAGCAGGAACATCACTGCTCTAATGAACCTAGCAGCACACTGCAACCTAACCCCAAACCTATGTCAGTAGATATATTCAGAGGTTTTTCTGTTAAGCTCTACCATTAAAAGTTAAACTTCACTGCTAGAGACTTAACCACCATGTAATAGGTATTTGTCCTTGTAGTTTACTCTTGAGGAGGAACTAATCAACTGCTTCAGAGTGGATGCCACTAGTCATTATGCAAAACAATCTGTTATTTTGTGGGTAAGAAAGCACCCAATGCACCCTTTGATGTAGTGGGGGAGGCTCTAGTAAAGTTAATGGAATCTGTACTTTATCTTTGCAGGTCATCTTCAATTTATCACTACCAAATCAAATCTTTTGGGAACACCATCATTAAACTCTCCTAGGTTAGGTACATCCATCAAGTCTTCAATCCTTTTATCATTATTATCAGAAAAGTCATTACTCTTCAGACCACTATGACTATTAATTTCCTACACATTAGGACATAAAACCTGCATTATCCATATGTCCTGGTTTCATTGGCACAGAATCATACCATGGTTTTCAGGCCATTAGCAGTTTGGAGATGGCCAGTGCAGCTGACCCAAGTTGGCTCACAGATGTATCCCCTACCATAAATTTCATGCTCAGTATAAAGGGGGAAGTTTGCTGATGATGAGGAGGTCTCTTACTCCTATTTATGATTCTGGTCTTCCTGCTCCTGAGGACTGCCTTCCTGTTTGTTGGGACTACAGTGTATAACTTGTTTACTTTACCCTGGCATTGGTATTAATTCGTCTGTTTCATTAAATCCATTTTCATTTCAACCCGTGAGTCTCCTCTCCTCAGCTTGATCCCACTTCTTGACTGGGGAGGGTTCATCAGGTGATAGAGCAACTGTTATAGCTTAGCCCTGGATATGGGCTAAACATAGACACCATAAAACTTGTAAGTGCTGCAACATTTGCAGGTCTACATGGAGTATATAAATGAGTAGCTTGTGACTTTGCATTGTTTTGAAATATCATTGTGGTATTATATTTAGTATGGCCAAATAAGGAAGCTGCACTAGATAAATGACAAAATTCCATTGAATAAAAATAGTAGCTTCACTTCTGTGTTCTTAACTCTTCTGTTTAAAGAACCTTTTAATGAAATTTCAGGTATTTGAAAGACATTATGAGTAACTTATTCAGTGACTCTGTCATCTATTCTCCACTGAATGTGTGCCACTAACTAACTTGTTTTAGTGTCAGTGAATGCTATGTGCATGCATTTATAATAGAATATACTCCCACAGTACAGATTAAAGGATTTCATAGAAACTGTAAGTCTATATACTCATTTTCAGTAATTAATACTCTTTAAAATAGGAAAAAGAGCTTCAGCAGCCTGGATGACAAGTAGTGTCAACAGAATAAACTCAGCCAAAAAAAACCCCAAAAAACAAACAAAACAACAATGACAAAAAAAACCAAACAAGCAAAAACCCCTAACTATATTGGTTTTACTAATTTGCTTAATCTCACTTCCTCTGTGTTTCAGCATTCACATTAATTTATTTTCAAACAATGAACTTTTAAGGTGTCTGCTGTTAAAGGTCAAGAGTTGCCATGTCATACAATCTGTTACACCACTGTAATTTACTATCTTAAACATTGTAGATATAATGGGCTGGCAGTTTAGTATTAGCTGCAAACAACTACTACAGACAAAGACACAAAGTACTCAAAAAATAAATAAAGCAAACTCTAGGATATTCATGATTAGAACCACATAGATCTAGTCATGTAATTAATTTTCCTGTAATTAATTTATTTCCCTGTAATTTCCTCTGTGCTCCTTCTCCTGGGGTTTCATTTTACTCTTTACTCCATTCCCTAGCTTAGGGATAGTTTAGAAAGGTTCACTGCCAGGAGGGGAATGAGGAAGGTTCCTCCCATACAAGATATCTTGGAAAGCACAGACTGCTGAGACCCCCATCAAGAAAGCAGATACTAAGAACATGAGAAAGTGTCCCAGGCAGGCATAGAGAAGGGCCAAAAAAGTCTGAGGTGGGCAGCACTACATTTTTGGGGGGAGATGAAGGGGGGAAACAAAATGGAGGGCTGCTGTTAAGGAGACCAGTAAGAGTTCTTCCTGTGGGGAGTTCATTCTGATCAAACTGTGAACCAACTAGGCTGCTATTGTCTTCATGACAGTGGCTAGGGTCGAGTATGTAAGAAGAAAGACATATAAACCTTTTGTAGTGGAAAAGTTAATGTGTTCACAGCTCTTTCTATTACACAGTACTCATCGTGGGAGAGGGAAGTGGTTATGTGGAAATAGAAACTGAAAAATAGAATTAATTATATTCATTCAAGGACTTATTCAGGGCTTTGATCAGCCTCAAGTGGGTACAAGAGAAGACAAGTGCCAAACCTGACTGAGACATACTGTCTTCTCCTGACTTTTTCACCCACTCGGTTGACAGGACATAGCCAGGTGTACTTCAGCAGAGGTATTAAATACTGAATTAAGGGGGAGTACACTCCCTTACATCAGCATTAAGCTGAATACGAGCCAGCAGTATGCCCAGGAGGCCAAGAAGGCCAAAAGCATCCTGGCTTGTATTAGAAATAGTGCGTCCACCAGGACTAGGGAAGTTATTGTGTCCCTGTAGCCAGCACTGGTGAGGCTGCACCTCAATTACTGTGTTCAGTGTTGGGCCCCTCACCACAAGAAAGACACTGAGATGCTGCAGCACATCCAAAGGGCAATAAAGCTGGTGAAGTGTCTAGAGTATGTCTTATGAGGAGTGACTGAGGATACTGGGTTTGCTTAGCCTGGAGAAAAGGAGGCTGAGGGGAGACCTCATGGCTTTCTACAACTACCTGAAAGGAGATTGTAATGAGATGGGGATCATTCTGTTCTCCTAAGTAACAAGTGACAGGACAAGAGGAAATGCCTTCAAGTTGTGCCGGGGGAGATTTAGGTTGGATATTAGGAAAAAATTAATCACAGAAAGGTTTGTAAAGTACTAGAACAGTCTTCCCAAGGAAGGGGTGGAGTCACCATCCCTGGAAGTATTCAAAAGATGTGTAGATACGGTGCTTAGTGACATGGTTTAATGGTGACCTGTCAGTACTGGGTTAACATTTGGACTTGATGATCTAGAATGCCTCTTCCAACCGAAAAGATTGAATGATTGTATGATTCCAAAGATGCAAAGACACACCATAACAGAAGTAAGAGAGCAAGGTATTTACAGGCATTTCTATTAACACAAACAGCACTTACACAAGGGAGAACCCCACAGACAGCCTCATCTTGATCCTCTTGTCCAGACAATGAAGATTAAAGCTCACAAGGACAACACACTTGACTCACAAGCTTACTGTCATTCGTGGATGATCTATAAATATTAGCATGGACTTGACATCCATCCAGAATCCATTTCTGGTTCCTAAGATCTCACACTTTACGTCTGTACAGAAGCTGGTCTTCTTCTCTCAGGCTAGTTCAACTTGTTAAATTTCACTAGTAAATATGTGTACACACTCACACAGCCAGTCTCCTTTATTACCTCTCCTCACCATTTTCCCAAGCTTGCTTCACCCTGGTTCAGTGCAACTATAACACCACCACCACCCACCACACCCTTCCCTTTTTCTCAGCACTTCTTCCTTCCCCTGAACACTCCGTAACAAGTTTTGCACACCCTAGCAGCCCCCTTCTAACATTCTGTAACAAATTTCACACAGTCCTTCAAGCCTTCAAATATCACGTTTGCTCTTTTCCCATAAGTCTCATCATAATCTTGCTTCCTTTTTTTCCTCATCAGTTACAAAGTGCTAGCCAAATATCATCAGGTTATATTGGAGTGGTTCTTTCAATAGTTTATTAACTTGTGATATAAAACCCTCTGCTATTATTTTAATTATCTGCCATTGTTAAGTTAGCATTTCTGAGTGTTTCATTTACATTTTTTCCTGTCTCTTCTTTTGTCTATTAAATTGAATAGCCAATAATTAGATGTCCATAACAGACCAGGTATTCTTGAATTCCACTTACCCTCACATAAGGTCTTCAATCTGTTGACAGGCCAGGGCATGGCATGTCACTTTAGTTTGCAGAAATTTGCAGTAACACCTGCCCACCTGCTTCAGCAGAAAATGGAAAACAAAACAGACTAATAGTTCAAAGATTGTTTTTTTGCTTCCTTTATCTTATGCAACTAGGAATAACCTCATCAATTTCTAGCTTTCTGCTTCTTTTTCAGCCCCTGTACCAGTAAATGCTACATATTCTACAGGCTACCTTGGCTATGCTATTTCAAATCTCTCTTCTCCTCCCTTTCTTTCATTCCTATATATTTCCTCTTTTCTCTTTGGTAAAGTTGATTTGTCTAAGATAACTCATTTTGATTTTATTGAAATAAATTAAAACTACAGGAAAAATAAGAAAAAAAATTATTTAGGCATATTTTAAAAGAAAAAATTCCCTTCTAAACCATGTGTTTAGCTTTTGTGTCGGTTTCCATTGCACTAAAATATAGAGTTCAATAGCCATAAAGTTTGATTGAAATATTATTGGTTTCTTTAAAAACAATCCATAATTGTTTCCTTGAAGTTTAATGTGAATAGAAGTTTTAATTAAAATAACTTTTTATCTCAGAGCTTTTTTATTTGGTGGTTTTGTTTGGTTGGGGTTTTTTGGCAAATTGTCTCCATATACAAGAAAAATACCATTTTCACTATTATATTTTAGGTAGGAATTCTTTATAAAAAAAACCCAGTCTTTAAGAATTTGAATAACTGAGACATGAAGGTAGAGTTTTATACCATGTCCTAATAGGACATTCCTGAAAAACACAAACTGTAGTGTGTCTGTGACTAGATAGTATTTTCCAAGCAAACAGCTCCTACTCAAGCTTTAAAACATTTTAACCCTTTACAACATTAGAAAATTTAACATTTATTTCATGTTAAAGTGATTGAATTGAGGGATTTTGGTCACTGAAACCAAATCATCAAGCTGGATAATTAAGACTACAGTACTGAATAAAATCCCTTTCCATTTTTTTCTGTTTTGTCATAATATATTTTTAGTTAAGACTTACACATAAGGACGAATAATTTACCATAAATCCCATGTTGTGACTTACATTTCTGTTAAAGTATTATGTCATGAACTTCTGTCTATATCTGTAGTGGATCTGTCTGAGCTACTTTTCCCCATACAGCCCTCATACTGCAGTACTGGGAGCTGGAGGGTGTTGATAACACACCCGTGTTATGACTGCCAGTGCTCACACGGTACCAGAGGCTGGGGGGCAGGATGGGGGGCGCTCCTCAGAGCTGACCAGTGGGAAGAATTAGCAAAAAATCAAGTACTTTTTATTATTCAGTGATATAATACGTATGTTAAGCTAGAAAGTCTTTAAAAAACTGAGGGGACATTCAGTAAAAATTTCAAATACATTGACTCTCCAGAAAATAAGTCCCCTTTTACACAGACAAAAAGCTGTATTAAAGAACTATGTTGCATAGGACACTTCGAAAGAGTTAGATCCTGAAATATCTGAATGCACTACCGATTACAGACAGATGCGTCCTGACTCTCAATATTTCAGAGCTAATTGCGATACTGACATGGTGTTTAGGATGACAGCTTCAATTTCCCTTCTTACTCTTGATTCCTACCAGTTGGCCATGAAGACATGTAATACTGCATGAAAAGATATCAGGTTTCACAAGCTACAATTTCCATTGTCTAAAAAACAAAGTAATGGATAGAACAGTATTTTGCAAGGGCCTATACTGTATTGTGATTAGTCACTGCAAATACTTCTATTTTATAATCACTTATTTAGCCATAGTGAATGAACTCTGATTGTACCCATGAAAATGGAGTACAGTACCCATCTTTCACATTCATAAGTGTTGATATTTCACATTCAAAATATGTGAAATATTATAATAGAAAAAAAAAATCACCCAAAAACCCAAACCAAAAATCCCTCACAGAGTTCTAACTAGACTCTAACCCGATACATATTTCATAAGAATTACACACCCTGCATAACCTACACAGCTATGTACAAATAATCAAGAAGTCAATTGGCAAATATAACACTATTTTACAGAATTTTTTTAATTCTCAGAAGTCTTATCTTTATCTTGCTTTAACCTGGCCTTCTTTTCACAGGTGTTAACAGACTCACAAAATGGTTGGAGTTGGAAGGGACCTCTAGACCTCATCTAGTACACACACAGACACACACACACACACACACACACACACACACACACACATACACACACACACCCTCCACTACCATCAAAGCAGGCTTGCCTCAAGCACATTACACAGGATTGCATCCAGGTGGGTTTTGAAAGTCTCTGGAGAAGGAGACTCCACAACCTCCCTGGGCAGCCTGTTCCAGTGCATTGTCACCCTCACAGTATAGAAGTTTTTCCTCATATTTAGATGGAACCTCCTGTGTTCCATCTTGTGCCTATTGCCCCTTGTCCCATCACTGGGCATCACTGAAAAAAGTCCAGCTCTATCCTTCTTGCACCCACCCTTTAGATATTTATAGACTTTGATAAGGTCTCCTCTCAGTCTTCTCCAGGCTAAATAGTCCCAGCTCTCTCAACCTTTCCTCATAAGAGAGATGCTCCAGTCCCCCAGTCTTCTTTGTTGTCCTCCGCTTGACTCTCTCCAGTAGTTCCCTGTCCCTCTTGAACTGTGGAGCCCAGAACAAGACATAGTATTCCAGATGTGGCCTCACCAGGGCAGAATAGATGGGGAGGATGACCTCCCTTGACCTACTGGTTACACTCTTTTTTTATGCACCCCAGGATACCATTGGCCTTCTTGCCCACAAGGGCACATTGCTGGCTCATGATTAACTTTTTGTCTACCAGGACTCCAAGGTCCTTCTCATCAGGGCTGCTTTCCAGCAGGTCTATACCTAATATATATTGATGCATGGGGTTGTTTCTCCCCAGCTACAGGACTCTACATTTGCCCTTATTGAATCTCATTAAGTTCCTCTCTGCCCAACACTCCAGCCTGTCCAGGTCATGCTGGATGGCAGCACAGCCCTCTATTGTGTCAGTCACACCTCCCGGTTTTGTATCATCATCAAACTTGCTGAGGATACACTCTGTCCCCTCGCCTAGGTCATTGATGAATATGTTAAATAAGACCAGACCCAGTAGTGATCCCTGGGGAACACTGTTGGTTACAGGCCTTGAACTTGACCCTGCACCATTGATCAGAACCCTCTGAGCCCTGTCACTCAGCTAGCTCTCAATCTACCTCACTGTCCACTCATCTAACCCACACTTCATGAATTTCCTAATGAGGAGGTTATGGGTGACAGTGTCAAAAGCCTTACTTAAGTCAAGGTAGATGACATCGACTTCTCTCCCCTCATCTAGCCAGACAGTTATGATGTGGCAATGTATCTTGAAGAGAACGGACATGTGGCCTATCCAAACTCACCTATGCCATAGCTTAAGACACCATCTTAAGTGTTAGTAATGTTAGCTGTAGTACTTTGTATATTTAAGGATGGTGGGAAAGATGATTGAAAGAGCTGTTCACAAG
>WUAM01000107.1:29878220-29893998 GCA_024336885.1 Actenoides hombroni | reverse complement strand
ACCCACAGCTCTTTTCTTTTCATCTTATTCTCTCCCTGCGTGCCATGCTGATGAAGGTTGGGGGGGTAGTGATAGAAGGGCTTGGTGGGCACCTGGTGCCCAGCCAGGGTAAACCCACCACAATATCATATCAAGTTGCTTTAATTTTAAAGGTATCATATTTCTTACACTGATGTAATATGTAAGAAAAACTTAATCAAAGAAAGTGTCTCTACATATTTCCATTTTAAGAAAAACTTCTTCAAGAACCTCAAAAAAACAGGAATATTTACAACTGCAAAACTGAAGAACTTATTTTTTGATAGTCAGAAAACATTGAAAGAACCTTCAACTTTAGTAAGAAACAACTTTCTTGCGAGGAAGCATATTAATCTGTCCATCCATTCAAGAGTGATGAAATGTGTCTTATAGTTCTGATATTTTTTTCTAGAGGGTGAAGAAAACTTATAACCAGTACCTGTTTTACAGCACACAAAATAAGTAAATGAACTACATATTAGCTGTCAATATTTTTGTTAAATCTAGGCAAAGAAATTCCACCTGAAGTATGTACTACCAAATAATGAGATACCTATCAAAATTCAAATTGCTTCATAGTGTGGGGCATTGTTTTTTCATACTTTCCCAAATCAGTTTCATGGTACTGTGGAATGGGTCAAGACAAGAATGTTCTACTACTATTTTGGTGTTGTAGTAATGAAAAACAATCAGACATTCTTGTGTCCAGTTCTAGAGCCCCTGTTACAGGAAAGACATGGATGTGCTGGAACATGTCCAGAGAAGGGCCACAAGGATGATCAGAGGGCTGGAGCACCTCTCCTATGACGACAGACTGAGAGAGTTGGGGTTGTTCAATCTGGAGAACAGAAGGCTCCAAGGAGACCTTATAGTGGCCTTCTAGTATCTTAAGGGGGCCAACAAGAAATCTGGGGAGGGACTTTTTAGGATGTCGGGTATTGGTTGGACTAGAGGGAATGGATCAAAACTAGAGATAGGTCGATTCAGATTACACATTAGGAAGAACTTCTTTACCATGAGGATGGTGAGGCACTGGAACAGGTTGTCCACAGAGGTGATGGAAGCTCCATCCTTGGAAGTTTTTAAGACCAGGCTGGATGGGGCTCTGAGCAACCTGATCTAGTGGGAGGTGTCCCTGCCCA
Organism: Actenoides hombroni; assembly: GCA_024336885.1. Lineage (NCBI taxonomy): Eukaryota > Metazoa > Chordata > Aves > Coraciiformes > Alcedinidae > Actenoides > Actenoides hombroni. The sequence goes on along the minus strand of WUAM01000107.1, from coordinate 29,892,838 downwards.
TGGCAGGGGTGTTGGAACTAGATGATCTTTAAGGTCTCTTCCAACCCTGAAAATTCTATGATTCTATGATCCTTATATTTCCACATTTTGAGGCATCATGGACACAGACATAAAGCTGTCCCTTTCAGTCAGGTTGGTAGGGGATTCTTCAGTTCTAGCAACTTAGCAACATTGGTATTTGACACCTTACTCTTCTTTCTGGCATCTGCTTTGTTTCCTGGGACTTATGACTTTTTCCTCTCTACAGCAGACAAAGAATTCCAGGAAGGAAACATGGGCTTATAAAGGGGCAGGGACTTTCTTCTAATGGAGAAATGGAAATAGGTGATCGCTTCGGAAAGAGCTAAACCTTATCTCAGGCAAAGAGGGTGTACAAAGAAAGGAACATTTCAGCTGTTGTTAATACCTCTTGTCCTCTCCTGAAACAAGCTGGTTCCCTCTCAGTTCTGTTTTCCCTTAGTCAAAAATAAATTTTTCTGCCACTGAAACGAATTTAATTTTTGTATTCCTCACTATTTGGCAAAGAAGGTTTGAGATTTCTCTGACTCCTTTGGCAGATACCTAGAGAGCCTCTATTAACTTGCATTACCAGTGAGAGGGTTTTGGAAAGTTTGTTCTTGGAATTACTGTTTGTGATCAGCTCTTTTTACATGATGGGTCATTCACCATGAAGTTCCTTATAAAGGATCAATGCTCTTTCTGCATTAGCTATGGAATGGCTTATGGCAATACTTGCTCATTTCTGGTCCAATCTTTAGTCATGAGCATAACCTCATAATTATAACAAATGTCTACAATGATTAACTGTCTTCTCATTCTGGAAAACACTGAGCATACTTTTCTTTTAGGGAGATATATCTAGACTTTCTGATGAGATGTTAACACCCTAATCACTACTACAGTCACCGTCCAGTCAAAGATATTATTTCACTAAGTAATGGTATGTAAACAACATTCGTACTCAGGTCTACTGTAACCTGGTTTTGTTCACTGCAAATATATGACATAAAGTAAGACACTGAAAGACTTGAATATGTAAGATTGACTACTGTTCTTTATGGCAGATTGGAAATAAATGCAGAACTCATCCTTTAGCTCTTCCATACTGCCTTGCTCTTTTTCCTCCCCTTATGTTACAGGTCAAGTGTGGATTCAAATTCATAAATATGTTGAGTTTTTATTAGTAAACAAAGAGATGAAAGAACATTAGAGAAAAACATTTATGAGAGAAAAGAAGAATCTCTAGTCAGATCAGACTGTTAGCATTATTTCAACCAAAGTATTTTATTTTAGCCCAAACCTAAATGTAAAAAGTCCATCTCACTTCCTGATATATTCAGAATGCTGAAAGTGAACTGTTCTAGTGGCAGGGACTGTAGTAAAACATACCTCATTGCTGGAAAAGCTAGTTCTAAGAGTCAGACAGTGCTTTGAACTTACTATGTAAAACATACTGAAACTATAGTCAAATTACTTGGATAAAATGACATCATGACATTTTTAAATAGAAAGAACAGAAAATCCTGCCCTTATTTCATATAACACTTGGTAGGCTACACTGAAATTGAAATGTGGTGAAATGGGTGCGACACCATAAGGATTTGAGTTATTGTCTTGGAAAAAGTATTGTATATCTATTAAGACCATTTTAAATAACCCAGTTGACAAGGTGAGGTTAAAGAATTGGCCTTTTTCTCAAAGACTTTCTTAAAAGTGGGCATGCTGGAAGGGCAGCACTTAGAAATTATAGTAATAGATACCATGGAAAAACTAAAACCAGAAATGTTTCTGAAATGATAAGAGATGGATTGATCTGGAATGGAGGGGGAGATGGGTGAAAGGGAATAATGAGCCAGAAGAGAGCCAAACCTGTTCTTATCACACTACCATTGATGGAAAAAACACATGCAGTTGGTGTTCTCAATTTCCTTAGTGTGCAATGGTATGCTGTATTAAGTGACACATAATTTTTTTACTATTAATTAAAGATTTAGTCTTTAGAATTTGGGTTATGGTCCTAAGAACGTGGTAAATTCAACTCAGAGGACATTGTACTGGTGTAAGCTTCCAGTGATATAAAAGTAATTTTCTAGTTGAAGCCAGAGTTTTTCATGACATTTTGTATTGAAGCAGTTTGCCATTACTTTTCCCTCTCCCAAAATACACGTTTGCAGTTTATAAAAAGTGAAAGTGGAGGGAGTCCCTAATATTAAAATTTCAACATGTAGATACAAATTTCCTATACTAAACCTAAAAACATGAAAACAATAAACCCAAAAAGCCTTATCAATCTTATTATTGACATTGTCTGCTATACAAGGAACAGATTTCCTGTTGTATTGAGTTTTCCAGGTAAAGTTAATCAGAAATAATTGTATTCTATTTATAAAGCTGTGTTTTCCTGAATATCAGCTTATTTCCTATTATGATAGATATTTGTTAGACATATAGATTTGATTATAGATTGCAAGACCTCTAAATTCTCCAGCCAAGCCCATATTCATCAGAATCCAAATCTGTGATTTATGTGAGACTCTCCACTGTTGGAGAACTCCCTCAGCTAAACAAGTCCAGCTGTTTTCATCCTTTTTACATCACTCATGAAAAACAAAGATAGAACACATGGATATCTGATTTTACCTATTACATTTTTGTCCAATTGCTGCTACTTGTCTTTGCTTCCATGTTAACTTGTGCCATTGAATTCTGTTAGCTGTACATTATAAAACTATATGTTTTATTTTATCACTTCTCTTGTTGCTGTTCTTTCCACAATTGGGACTAGATTAACTTTCCTCAGAATGTTGGTGAGTTTTGTGTTAAAACAAGCCACAGTGTTATCCTTCACCTCTTCCTTTACTGTATACTTTTCTGTTGTGGCTTTTGGTCTCTTTCTTCAGGTCTTGTTTTGTTAGGTCCTGGCAAGTGTTTCACAGGATGTAGCTGGAGGGTGGCATGTAGTGTGCATGTCCTGTCAACACCTATAAATTTGTTGCCCCGATGTTTAAGGAAAATAAAAGACGTTTAAAGAGTTACCTCTGTTTTGTCAGCACTACTCTTTCCAAGCTGAACAACAGGAAGTGAGCTTTTAGGTCACCTAATGCAGCTAAATAGTCTTCTTCCAGGGAAATACAAGCACATAACCCATTTGATTATTGGGAATCAGTACCAAAGACCATCAGGTGTTACTAACCCTTGATCACAGATGATTCAGGGTGACCTATAAGTCACAGTCAAAAATCCCTCCACCTTACAATTGCATTTTACCTAAATATTCAATCCCCTTAGAACATGTTCACCGTCTCATTAAAAAAAAAAAAAAAATAAAATTTTTTTGGTAGCTCATAAAGTTTTTTAATAAAAACCTGTTATAATAATATCATGCATCATATTCCACAGTCCTTAAGCAGTCCTGTTGATAAGGTCCCATATAAGGTTTAAACATGACTGCATACCTGTAATCAAAAGCCAGGCTTGCTTGGGAAGGTGGGGAGGATGACATTTTGATTGTATGAGGGCTCTAATTTTTAATAAACTTGACAGATAGGAGAAGGGAGATATGAGAAATGCAACTTAGGCTGATATGACAACATCTGAAATACAGGGAGAGTCAGCAGCCTTTGGATGAGATTTCCACCTCAAATAAAAGTAAGAGGGCTGCATAAATCAAATATACACTGTTTAGAACTAGCAGGGGCACTGTAATCTTTTCCTTCCATAGCTTACTTGTCCTTTATGGACATGAATTAAACAACCTAAGGCGATATGAAGAAGCTATGTGAGATAACCCCCCCAAAATCCCCTAACCTTTTCAGATTCAGTAAAGTAGTTTTTGATAAAGCTCTCCAGCTAGATATATACAAACAAGCAGCAAATATTGCCTCCAGCACTACACAACTGTTCTGACTAGCTGTATACTTAGTCACTCCTCACAACTCCAGGGCCTTCTTTTTTATGTGAAATTTAACACAACAAGCATTAGTGCTGTTCAGCACTTCAGAAGTCAAGTAGCAAACTTTTCTAATCAAGGAATTATGCTTCCAAACTATGGTAGGAATACAAATGAAGGGAAGTTTACTGATGCCATGGAGAATGTGAACTGATCTGGTTGTGCTTGGGCATGGAAACCAGAAATTCCAGGTATTTTCTATGAATCTCAAACACCCTCTGATCCCAGACTACAGGTGAATGTAGCTGAGGAAAAATACCTCATAAGAACACAGATCTCAAAATCATTTCATCATATGTCCAGTTGTCAGTTGTGTAACCTTTCCATCTTTTTTTCCTTAAAATGTTTGCATGGAGGACTGCTCTTCCACCTGTTTCCTTAAACAAATAATCATACATCCTTAACTTTTTCACATTCAGCATCAGCTACATCCTATAGTAATTTCAAAGGAGAGAACTGGTTCAGGATCGATTTTCTTAGACAGCTATCTATATCATAGTCCAAATAAGGTTTTGAGGTCTCTAAGTAGCAGAAACCAGCATACAGCCAGGAATCTATGTGGACTTACCGTCCTTTACCTGAAGCAGCAGAGCTGCCTCTTGACAAAGCTTAGTACCTCAAGCGCAATACCACTATCATTTTTAGCTTCTCTGTGGTGCACTTCTGAATATTTCTGTTAGCGCAAATGAAAACTATTCATATCTTTTTTGCAGCTGAAATTTGTATCTAAATGTAAATGTGTCCTTAACCTAGCTGGGATCCATAGAGATTAAATGCAGAAGGAACTGTTTAGTCAGCTAGACTGGTAAATGCTTGTATTTCATCCAGTTAGCCTTTGCATATCTAAGGGATAGTAGCTAACCCATACTGTCAGGAAATACAGTGCAACTAAACTGATTATATGCATATGTCCCTGCACTTATATATACTGCCCAATGGAATCAGATAGGAACACATTAACCAGGTTTTACAAATCCTTTTTTTCTGAACTCTGATATGGGTTCACCTAAAATTCTCGTATGAAAATTTCATGACAATTTTCATTTCTCACACACTGAAAATGTGGTAGCTCACACTTTCTCATGGTGACAGTCATCATCAAAAAGCTGAGATCCCTTGGCCTGATCAGCAAGACAATTACCTAACCTCCAGAGGAAGGAGAATATAGTAGGGCACCCTAATGGTCCTAGCTGTTCTTAGACGTGTTCTTTGCTGGATTCCTTTCCTGCTGAGGAAGAGAGCCACAGTTTAAGATAATCTGAACAGCTGAAGTAGTAGTAGGGTTAATGTTTTTTTGCATTAGTAACATTTTAGTGATAATACCATGTATCTTATCATGAAGATTATTTTGTGATTTCTCTTTGGATTCATTTAATTCCAGAACTATTCTTTCCACTTGGCAGAAAAGCTCCAGATACACTTTCATCTAACTGCCAATAAAACCTTAAAAATCTGAAAGGCTATATAGAGCTTGCTTTCTTCTCAAATACACACTGGGAATCAATCAAATAAAGGCCAGGTGCTTCTTGTGTTGACCAAGAAAAAACCAGTTTCTTTTTTTGTATATGTAAGTGGGACGGGGGATCTGGGAGTGAATTTCACTGAAATATTTCACATCATTAGTCAAGAATGTGTACTTTTGCCTTTAGGGATCTTGGGAAAAAAATTAAATCAACAGATTTATTTCATTTAGAAGAGCACCTGCTGTGCAAAAAATAATTTTCATCAAAAATTTAATAATGCAGTATCTAAGCATTGCAGTCCTATTGACATGATACATTATGATGGCTCCAGAGGCTCATACATTGGTTACAGCTTATCACGTCAGAATCGTTCGTGCGAGGAAACACCTATGGAGGCTTCAACATGAAAACAAAGGAGATTTGGGGGGCTCAGGGGATTCTTAATGGGCTAATATTTCTGCCATTAATACTGTGATTATAAACCAGTCCAAGGTGATAACTATGGAAAGGTGTTGCCACGTACTGACTGCTCAGTTCCAGTTCTGTGGCCACCTCTGTAGCAGGCAGGAACCAAGGCATCCTCTGCCACCTTCAGCCATGTCAGAAAGGCCGAGATAGGCATGGCAGTCTATGGTCGCCCCAGAATGGGCACTTGCAGTAGAAGGCTGTATGGATGTCCCTATTACATTTGCTTGGGCCGACAACCTCAGTCACCCCAGAGACAGACCAAAATTTCCCTGACAGTACTTTGGATATGAACAACTGATTTTAGATTCTGAGGGAGTATTTGTGGGTATTGACACATTCAACCCATTCCTTTTGGTGCAAGTGCAAGAATATGTCATGGTATTTTCTAACCTTGTAGGACAGCAATACTTTTCAAATCCCCATAGATATTAGCAGTAACATAATCCATACTTACAGCAAATTAGTATAAACTTGTGTACATTATGTTATGTCCATCATACATAATGTTATACAGACTAAAGGTTTCAAATGTGTTTAAGTGATAATAAGAATTCTGAAGGTGTTTGTATGGTCTTCAGAAAAAGAAGTAAGTGCTCCAGTAGCTTTCAAAAAATCAATGCAATCCAATCTTTGTTAAAAAAAAAAAGTCCCAGAAAGACTTGCTTGCATTTCATGTGGGTTGGGGCTTTTTTCAACTTTTGCTGAATGTTTATTTTATATACATGCTCATAAAAAATAAATTTCAAAAGCTTATTTATTGTAAAACTGAAAGGTTAATTCTTCATGACTGTCCGTAGAAGAATGCCTGAATAGTTTTCTCACACAAAGAAAGGTATGTAGGACCTAATTATTAAATAATCTTCCAGGGGGTAAAATAGATGAATACAGGGAGTTAAAAAAGAGGAGGAGGGGAAAATAAAAAATTTAAAAAAAAAAAAAGTCACAGGGTTTTAATGTGAGTAAAAAAATGAAGCTATAAATTACATGATTCACTGCACATCACTGCCCTGTCTAACAAATAGTACCTGTTTATGGAGTATAGCTTCAGTTGCTACATACTCTGAGAGGTGTTTGTCTGATACTCTTTAAAGAAAAACCACTAAGAGTAAAGGAAATGAATTGAGTAGAAAAGAGTTCATTTGTGCTTATACTAACTACCAAAAGCATTCAGCTCTGAATATCAAACCTGAATTAAACTTGAAATTATTTGTATATGTCCTGGGCTAGCTAAATAGCAAGAACATGGTGAAATTACTGGGCACATGCCTTTGCTTACTTCAGGAATTAGAGCTTAATCAGTGCGACTAATTAAGACTTCAGTGATATGCATACACTGTCTAATGGAATTTTCCTTCTACCTGCAACTTGAAAATAAACATCTCCATGATAGTAATCTCCTCTTTATTTTAGAAAGAAGCATAAGACCACTGGCTTGTTATGTAAAACCTTGTAGTCTGCAGAGAAAGAGGTGTTATTAGAGATAAATTTACCTTAAAATGGGATGACCTTTAATGTGTATTGAACTGTCTTCTGGAGGTGTCTGTCTATCCTCATCACAGAAACATATACACCTAGGGCTATATTCACTTACCTGATGTAGGCATCTAAAGCCCAAATCAATTGTTCACTCACATCTGGTATCTAATGCAATTGCACTACAAGTGTCGTATTTACTCCAGTCTCTTGAATGTTCCCCAGAAAGGGCAAAATTGTGTCACAGATCCTGTATTGTATGTGACAACCCTGCAAGGAGTTCCTAGCTATCCAAAGATATCCTAGATATCTATCCTAGATATCATCAAAGATGATGCTAGAGGTCTGTGTGTATACAAAGACCTACTCAATTAAACTGATCAAATAGCTGTTTACTTCAAGATGATCCAAATACCTTCCTGGATCTACTAAGTTGATTATGGACTTGCTTCACTACCCAAAACACTTTAATGTCCTCAAGCTCAGAAGGCATTTGAATTTAATTTCTTTCTTTCTTTGCATTCATTGTGATCTCTTAGAAAAAGCATCCACCATCCCTTTCACCTCCTCAGTGTGCCACATATACATGAAAACTTTAGGCTCTTCTGACTGCTTTGGAAGACCAGCTATATGTGTCCATGCTCTTGGAAGGACTCCAGCTCCTCAGCACAAGTTGAGACAAAGGACATCTCAGGCTGTCATAATCAGTGTATCAGGAGTTGCAGACAGAAATATCTCCATGCTAAATGTTTCACAAGGGCTAGTTTCCCAGGTCATTATGCAGATCTTTGAACCACTCTTCTAAAACACCTATTTCTTATCTCAAACTATACACCAAGCCTAAAAGCCTAGCTCTGAGCTTTGAGTTCCTTTCTAGGACACCAGCACCCTGAACGTCTTGTAGCTACCTCACATCCAGGTTAGAACAGCAGAGGCATCTTCCTGAGTAATTTATTTTTAACTGCAGAATAGTGTAGGGATAAGCATTAAATCCTCTTGCCTAAATGATACAACTACAATTGCAATATTAGACATATTTTTTTTTCAGAATAATTTGGAATCACTGGAATAAAGGATCAATTTCTGCAAAATAATTTTCCATAAATGCATGACTGATTATTACTTTAGTTGCCGCAATATCCTTTGCATGCTTTCACCAATGTGAAACACTTTTTCACCTCAAGTACTAAGTAGACTTTTAAGAAATCATGTGGGTGTAATATATCATTGAAAAGGGATGTAGAGATGCACGGGATTGTCCAAAATATTTAAAACTTAGCTAGATAAAGGACATGAAATTCTCAAGCATGATTTAATCTTCCCTTGCTATTTTTACAGATGTTTTTCTATTTTCAAGTGCAGAAACATTGTAGAACCAAGCAATTTGTTTATTAAAGATGGTACTTGAAGTGATCTAAATCCTGGCAAAATCTGAAGGTCTCCAGGAAAAGAGACATTCAGCAATGTATGGCAAGAAAAGAATTTTGTCTTCTTTCGATTCTGCCGCAGCTGCAAATGGATTGCTTACCTCATATACAGAGAGGAGTTCTGTTTTTTAATTAGCAATATATTTCTCCATTGCTTCTTCATTCAGTGAATAACTGGAAAAGTGGAGAAGAATTACAAGAACCAGCATATTAATGATATATCCAGTGATTTCACATAGTTCAACATATAAAAATAATAGTCGTGATTTCATTATTCTTTTCTTAAACTTCAAACTTCAAGCTTTGCTACTTGTTTATAACCTTTTTGTTAGGCATGATGATCTGACTGATATATATATAATCTGTTGTGTGTACTGATGCATGTATTCTGACATATATGCTGCCTCTTTATAAAAATCATGCCTCTCCTGACATGATTAACTTACTTTGCAATGCAATCTCTATGTCTGTGTCTATAGTATTACTTAAAATGTGACAGATCATCCAACTGATATGGCATAGCTCTCATCCATACAGTGAAATGGTTCCAACTTCCCAAGAAAAGCAGCTTGCATACAACTTACTGAGAACAACCATGGTCCATGGTTAACCCCGGAGCCAGTATCTTAACAATATGGATGTTTTAGTCCCAGGACCCAAGTACCTGACCTTGCTGCATTTTAATTTACTGGGACATCCAAATCCAGACAACTAGTGGGAACTGGAATAAGAGGTGCCTTCATACATCAGACTGTGGTCCATGAGCCCAGTATTACTATTTCACCACTGACAGCAGGAGGTTATTGTAGAGGAGCACAAAGCCTTGGCCAGTTTCTATAGTCTAAATCCCTCATATGCTCCAATATCCACAGTTAGTTTATTAGCTTTTACTACCATTTTTTAACATCTTCCAGACTGTAGACATCTTCCTTTTCAGAACACTGTTTTCTGTTGCTCTGTTCTATTTTATTATTAATTGCCTCATTTTTGTTAGTTCCCTGTCTGTAATATTCATGAATCATGTCAATATTTGTGTACTAGATTCATTTGATAGGACATCATTTTTGATAGGACAAGAGGAAATGGCTTCAAGTTGTGCCGGGGCGGGGTTAGGTTGGACATTAGGAAAAACTTCTTCACTGAAGGGGTTGTAAAGCACTGAAACAGGCTTCCTAGGGAGGTGATGGAGTCACTATCCCTGGAAGTATTTAAAAGACATGTAGATGAGGTTCATAGGGATCTGGTTTATTGGTCGGCTTGGAAATGTTAGGTTAATGGTTGGACTCGATGATCTTAAACGTCTTTTCCAACTGAAATGATTCTATGATTCCATGATTCTATGATTCCATGATTCTATGATCCTATAATTTGACAATGTTGAACCAAATTGCTATGTGATTACTACTACAGAGTCGCTCTCCCATTTACTCTGCTCAAATGATGTTCCATGCCTCAAGATACAGAACAGCACCCGATGAGACATTGATTAAATCAATATGCAGGTACTTTAAAATCACTATCACTACCTATGCTAAAGCTGCAACTGCTCTACTCTTATTTAACATGTCCTCATCACAGTACAAGAACAGCACAACATTTTTGTTGTTGGAACATGGGATTTCCATCTGCATGTATTTTCCTACTTTTCCATAATATTTTATTCTGTAACATTCGATATTATCCTTCATGTACTGTGCCTGTACATCTCACTTTCTTATCCCTGGAAAGTTAGCACTGTCATCTCCTACAATGTTCCACAAGGTGCCTGAGGTACTTAAACCAGTATTGCCATTTGATATCAAGAACTCATTTTTCCATTTTATTCTTAGGATTCCAGATTGGAGTAGGAGCACTTAAAAGTTTTGCCCTTGCACTGTCACTCAATACCACATGTGCCAGTCAACTGGTGCTGTAGGATGTCTCATTTGCCTTCCCTATTTATTATGATTGTGCTGTTTATTTCCCTCCTGGCCCTTTCAGAGAAAAAATTATCATTAATTATGTCACACTCATCCCTGTTTTACTGAAATAAAAACAAATAAATAAACTTAACCTTGAGCTGTACATTTCTATACAGACTTTTCTACATTGGATTTACAGAATTTGTAACTAGGTAGTGCATTATAATGAAAATCTTACATCATTCTGATTAAACCAATTTATTAATCAAATCAACATACTCCTCTGAGATATTTAAAAAGAAATTTTTCAGGTTTTAGTTTGTGAAGCGATCACCTTTTCTATTGGAGATTTCATGTGGAGAGTAAGGTTTACTCCTGATGGTTTCCAAGAAGGTCTAAGTTATTTAATTTAACTTGAGCATTGTTTTAAAATCTTTAATAAAAACTTTCACAGAAAGCACTTTAGTTCTATGTTACTTTTATGTGTTGAATTAAATTTAAAAAAAAAACCCAAACACAGAAATCCCACTTTTGTTCAGCTTCAACTGAATTTGAATAGAAAGAGAACAGCAAGAATGACTATGACTTGAATTCTGCCACTTGAATGAGCTTACTTCTTTATTATTCATATTGAAATAAGTGACTCTACTCCCCCAAAATATACATTTCAAATTACATATATATTTTTCATTTAATCTGATAGGATTTTTTTCCAGATAGGAAAAATGAAAAATAGGACCTGAAAGAAGAAATTTTCAGTAACAGCTACACAGTTCAGAGACAGAGTATAGATCTGAAACCAGAATCTCCCTTATTTTTTTTTATTTTTTCCCAAGCCCTCCAGCATATTAAGTACACTGATCTCAGGATCTGTCAAAATTTTGAGTACTGATTTCTAATAAGTGATGTGATGGGAGTTGATACTGAACTATTTCACATTGAAAGACATGAGATAATTGACATGGATGAACATCAGTTCTTGCGCACACACAAATAGCTTCGTTTTCTTTGTTTTCACTGTTTTACATACTGACAGACATTTAGCCTTTGGGGTCCACTATTATGTGCAGAGTGAGCAGTTTAGCTTTGTTTCTATTAGTATGAGAGACAAGAGAGTGACACTGTGCAGAAAAGCAAGGCAATACTGAAGTGGATGTTCAAAACGAATTCATTTTCAAAGGCCTCTGCTGCTCAAATGGAAAAGTCAGTGTGTGTGTGTCTGTGTGTGTGCTGATGAATGTGTGTTCCATTGCAAAATGAGGTAAAAGGCATTTCGAGTGCTCCCTGAATGACAATGAAGTATTGGAAAGCAATGACATTCTAATCATTGCTGCAAATGTCAGCACAAGGAGCCTGTGGGTTGTGGGTCCCCAGCGCACAAGTTAACAGCTTTACAGTAAAATCACCAGGGATCAATTAAAAGGAAACTGTTACTAACCTTCATGCATTCTATTGCCGAAAGGTCTAGAAAAAAAGGTCTAATTATAGACTTAACCTTTCCCAATGGTCCATGAATAAGCTTCCAAATATGGCATGGAAAAAAGAAAAAAAAAGCCATGATGTGTTATTTTCACATGTTTAGGGTCTCTTATGCAAGGCACTCAATAACACAGCCAGTGACCAAGTACACAGAGCTTTACCCTGAAAATCAATACACTGTAATGTTAACTATTGAGTTAGGAAGAGCTGAAAAAAAAAATCCAACAAAAGCCAAAAAAAGTGCCCCAAAATGGAGTGAGATAGGATTTCAGGCTTGTTAATGCAGAGAAATGTCAAAGTCAACCTGAAAAGTAAGAAATAGGATCAGATGTAAAAACATGAATTGCATAGACATACTGTGCTAATAAATTTTGTAGGACTTTCTGCATTTAAATTTCCTCAATTTCATGTTTCATTTTGGCAACATTTAGAGACGATCAGAAAAAAGCAGGAGGGAAGTGACTGAAGGCTTTTCCAGCAGATGAAAATTTTGCCAGATTTTTATCCAGTAAACTGTCTGGAGAAGTGGAAAAAAAGATTTCCATAATTTGCTTTCATCTGTACATAACCTCAAAAGAATTTTGAAGTTGTGAGAAATAACAGAAAAGGAAGGGCCTGGTGAGGACTCCCTCTTTCCTTTGGCCAAGTTTGACAATATTTTGAAGCTGGTTTTCATGCAGAATAAGCTTTTGCTGTTTCAGGAGGATGCATGTGGCCGGATCTATCAGCCTTGCAAAACAAAGTACAATTGGACTGATGGAAAACAGAGACAGTAATGAGATGCATAAACACGTACATGTTGGTAACATATAAGACCTTCTTTAATTGTCCTTCAGCTATGTCTCTTTCTCTGCCTTGGCCAGACTCTGGAGTATCTCTCTTCCATCTGAGTAGCAAGGAGAACTAACGGATAGTTGCAAGAGAGAGAAGTTTCTAATTGTCTGTTCAAGGAAGGATGAGAGTTCAGAAGAGAAACTTCCATGGTTTAAGGTCCAGTCCTACTCTGTTATCATCACAAGACAATGTGCAGTTACGGGGGGGGGGGAGGGGGGGAAGAAGACAATGCCCTCTTGGGATCTCAAAGACTTTTACGTCAGATGCTGGCACCTTGACTTGGTTTTGTGAAGCTATGAGCTTATTCTTAAACAATATCGACAGGAAACAGCAGATGGCCAAATTGCTTGCAAATGCTTTTATATTACAGTTTATATTCACCAAGACACTTCCACACTGACATGAGCGATGTCATTTTCTAGTAATGTTTGGAATTAGTCCCTTGGGTCACCAATTCTAGACATTATCAGATGATAACTCTGAAACTGTGATTACTTAAATATTTTTCAAATCCTGAAGTACTCTTAAAAGGTTACAATTTGCAGCCATGGGAGCCTTGTTACAGTGTTGCTATCCATACAAATATCACTATAGTTGTGTTTTGAGTCTCCGTCATATACCCCCTGGTAAAAGAGTTGATAACTGGAAAGCAAAAAATTGCTTTAGGCTGAAGCATGTTTTATAAGATATTGAAATGCGGATTCTCATTTCCTTGTAAAAGAAAAAGACATTTTTAAAGGAAACTAGGTACATTTAAACTAAAGCAGATCAAATGGTGAATTTCTTATCAATTGGTTTAGAATATTTTTTGACCTTGCAAAATAAAATAATACACCATTTGACACTGCACAAGTATGAAAATACACAGGGGAATTAGATATTCAAAACTTGCTAACATTCAGTTGTCTCCAGCTCCTCCATAAAACTACTATGTTGCAGTTAATTCCACAGATTGTACAGATTCATGCAGAGTATTTTATTTGCAAATCACAAACTCTTTTCACTCATTTTCCCATGCAACTCTTAAATAAATCTATATATTGTCCTATTCATACTTGTCTGAAAATATATAACTTCAGTAAGTCCTGACTCTGTAAGGCAACATATATCTATTAGAAGGAAAAATAAATTAAATGAAAAAATGTTTCCTTCTTTTATATATATTTTTTCTTAAGAACACAGAAAAAAAAATTCAACTACTTTTTAGAAGGATTTTATATTTAGTAATGATCTTGACATAGGTGCAAAACATTTCTACAAATCCTCTTAATGGCTTCAGTGCTTTATACTTAGAGGTACAGAGTAATACAGTTACTGAATCAAGGCCCAAATCAGAATATTTCAAGTAAACAGAAGAAAGAGAAGTATGTAATGATAAAAAGAATTGTACATTAAGTAAGTTGCCTGTAACCAGTAGTAGCATGAATAGTGATATCAAAATATGCAATAGACTATACAGGACACCAAAAAGTCAAAGTCTGAACATAGGCAATATCTATCAAAAAAAAAAAAAAAAAAAAAAAAAAGTGAAACCTGTAAAAAAAAATTAAAATGAATATTAATAAAATAAAAAAAAATAAAAGCCAGACAGAATGGCCTGGAGGCAGGTTTGGACGTGGTGGCA
>WUAM01000107.1:29857571-29878120 GCA_024336885.1 Actenoides hombroni | reverse complement strand
AAACTTATCAGTGCAGGAATAAGACACCTTTTATAGGCATTCGTCCTGTTCATCTCTGCCTATTAATATATGGTGAGGTGTAAAAAAAACTTACAATGCATATTAATAAAATAACAAAAAATAAAAGCCAGACAGAATGGCATCACTGAAAAAAGTATTTAAAGCTTTCCTAACTTCCTGCCATAAAATACTGTTGTATTGCCAACAGCTATATAAATAAACTCAATGTAATGTATTAAATAATATCTAGATATTAACCCGAAGTAGCTATTCATCACATCTGCAGAAATGCCAGTGCTGATACATCTCAAAAGGTTCTAGATTAGAAATGTTATTAACATTCCTCTGAGAGGTTTTTCAGATTAATTCCAGCTAAATGAAATTTTGTCATAATAACTCATTTTATTTATATGTAGAGACATAGTTTTTTCAATCGCCATTTCACTAAGAGATTTTTTTTCAGGTTTTTGGTACTTATATTTTATTTAGTATAAATGTTGTTTTGGTCTGGTGTTTTCTTTTTTTTTTACATGCCCAGGGCTGTCTTGGCATTTCCTTCAAACTCCAGAAAACAGCAACAACATGGAATTGTCATTTCCCAGAAGTCTGGCTCCCATTTTTGATTTTGTATTTGAAAGATGGACTTCCGTAGACTTTTTCACAAGCTCTGTCTGAATTAAAAGCTTATAAAGACCACAAAATTAACATTGTTTCTACAAATTGCAACACAAATATCTTCAAGCTTATAGTTTAGACTAGGCTATTCTTTGACTCATGACCACCTAAATGATGCTGTTCTTTCTACATCTTTCTTCATCCCTTTCAGGGAGCTGAAGCCCTTTGCACAGATTTTTTTACATCATATCTACTGTGGTGGGTGGAAGAATAAGATGCCTCAACTATGCTTCTTATCAAGTCTTCCTGCACCAGCCTCTGTACCATTGCACAACATAAAAAACCCATAACCTATGGGGACAGATCTAGCTAAATATCATTAAAATTAGAAGAAATTTCAGCATAACTCCCTCCTGATACGTATGTCCTTGACTGTATTTATCTGTTCTGGAAATGAGCAGTACAGAAAATAATTCATTAAAAAGTGATAAACTGCATTATTCTTCAGCAGTTGATAAATGCCATGACTCCCAGTTGATTGTAGCATATCTATAATGGAGTGTTGGGGTGTGGGCTGTGAATATCTTTGCTATTCATTCTGAAGTTTATAAAATGCAC
Source organism: Actenoides hombroni (assembly GCA_024336885.1). Lineage (NCBI taxonomy): Eukaryota > Metazoa > Chordata > Aves > Coraciiformes > Alcedinidae > Actenoides > Actenoides hombroni. The sequence goes on along the minus strand of WUAM01000107.1, from coordinate 29,876,887 downwards.
ACAGTCACAATAGTGAAGGTTTCTATACAAAAATTAAAGGCATAAATTTCATACACAGCCCACAGTGGGATGTGCTATGTAAAATGACTGCCCCTGCTGCTACTAGAAATTCATTGACAATCCAAGCAGAGATGTAATGTAAGCTGGAAAAGGACCATTCAACTGAAAAGTAGAATCATGTGTCTAAATTTCCTATCAAAGGGAAGTATCCACTGTAGCATAGTTTGATTCTACACCAAGCTCAGGAGCTGGATGACAGAAGTAGATTAGGGTGACTAAATATGGCTTCGAGTGGTCCTTTATGTGGGAGGTTTACACTAGTTATACTCCACCACTGATTACTTGCTACATCACCTGAAACACCACTTCCTTTACTCAACAGTTTCTACTATCAAATAGACCAGACACACATGGAGGCCTCAGGCAGTAGTGGGTCAGGAAGGAAAATGGGACATCAGGAGTACAAAACGTTACAAGTGACAAGCAAGAACATTCATAAAAAGCGAACCTTGTAAAGTGCGTGGGAGAAGTGAGGCAGGACATGATGTGCGAAACTATGTGTCAGATAAAGTATAGAAAGGAGGCAGATGAAAAATGGGTGGCAAAAAACACACTCACTGGTGAGCAGTCAAAATTAACAGAGTTCTACTTGTTCTTCCCCCAGTGAGGATCATTAAAAGGAAGAGAGATGGGCAGTCAAACAGAAACATATGGGAAGAAGAGGACAGGAATGGAGAGACACTAAGATGAATCTGTAAGATTTCCTGTGGATGTATTGCACAGAGCAGGAAAAGTAGGTATCAAAGATTAATTTCCTCCTACTTTTGGTAGTGAAGGGAGTCTATTGTTCTCAGCAGAGAACTCTAGAAAATGTCAGCATCTATATATTCAAAAGGCCTGTCATCCCATAGATGCCCCATAAACAGTATTCATTTCATCTGTGTGGATTTTAATTTAGTTTGTTATCCTGGTATTTTAAGGACTCTGCAGGTAACCATCCAGCTAATAACCTCATTTGAGAAACATAAACCTGTTTATGAACAATGGACAAGTACAGAGACGTTAAATAATTCTGATACAGTGCTGCAAATAGTTTCATTTTCCTTAGATAAAATCTGAAAGTTTTCATGAAACTGTAATAACTTACACATTATTTAATTCAAAGACTCACCTATAGAAAACTTTACAAGATCTACACAAAGCCTCTTGGATTCAAACTGGGCTATAAGGTCTTAATGCTAAAAAGTAAAAGGAGACAAAAGAGGTTGACTTAAGCATGAACTCACATACTGTAAGGGACCATTAATTAGTTGTCTCAAACATCACCCCTGTAGGGGAAAAACATTACTTGCAAAGGAACACCATCAACTGCCTACCTTAGAAAGTACCGTACAAGAAGGAAACTTGGTTAAGCGGTACCTAGCCCTGCCACCCATTCTTCAAACTGCGCATGAGCCTGGGCCCAGGGTCATCAGTTTACAACCACCTCTCTTTTGGAGACCACAAAAAGACCCCTCAATGACTGTACTGGATGTGTGCATCAGCCAAAGGAGTGATATAACACTGGGGCAAGACAATGCAAAATGAGTCCGACAAGTAATTGACTGACTATCTCCTGGAAGAAGAGGGGACATGGATGACAAATGACAGTTACACAGACCGAGAGACAGAAGCTTGTCCCACTGAGAATCCAGATAATGAGATGCCATCGGAACATGTGGGTGGTATGCTAATCTATCCCTCTTCTTCCTTCCAACTTTGTGCCCTTTTCTCTTCTCTTTGCTTCGCTTCACTTCACTTCCCTTCTCTTCCCTTCCCTTCGCTTCGCTTCCCTTCTCACTAATAAAGTGCTATTGGTTGTCAAGTGACATCTGATCTTGGTTGTGTCTGAATTTCACCCTGAAGTAGTCCTTGGAGTCCTCAGTCATACTGGGGACCGGATCTGACCTTAACACATGTCTTGATAGGAGTAGTGTGTCTAGTGTATGTCTACCCGTCTGTCACTTGACTCAAAGTGGGCAACTGGCAGTACCCCTCCAATACAAACAGTAACATTTAAAACTAAATATTTGACATCCTTCTTTATAGAAAAGAAACTACTTAACCACTATTCAAACTTAAAATACATTGTCTGTGAACCAAGGAATCAATGAAACCATGTTTTCAATTTCATTTCATGTGTCATCTATTTCTTATTGTAATACTACATCGTATGTAACACCCCGATTGCATTAGTCCCAGATCCTTCTCATATCATCAAACAATATTTTCTGTTGTCTCCCATACCCCTCAGAACTCTTTTCCCTGTTTTGTCCCACATGTACTACCTATGTTTTTATTATCTCTCTGGACAAGAGATAGCACGTACTACAGCTTATCAGGAGCTATATGTATCCCAAATGATCAGCTAAGACATGCATGTTATTTGACAAGGGATTTGCTGAGGTATAATGGACAATGGTTGAGTTCACCCTGTCTTTCCCACAGAGAGGTATATTAAAAGAACATAACATTTTTTCAGTTACTTATCACAAGATTCAGTTTCATAAAAAGACATCTAAATTTAGATATCCACATTTAGGTATCTAAGGGAAGGTTATATCTCTCAGCTACAATTTCAGTCAATGAAGATCTTGTCAATCCAGTCAGTTGAGCCTAGGGAATGATTCAGATGATAAATTCACATCTGGGGACAGTGACTCCCTCCCTAGGCTTCATCAACTGAATTGCCTTGGATCATGATTCTGTGTTCAGGTGTCCACCGCTATTTGGCATGCACTTGGTCACCATGTGGGTTAGGAAGATTGGACACAGGACCTATGCGACTCTTCTTCAGTGACAGGAGGAAATTATGCAGGATATATAAATTTGTATCAAATGACACTGGACAGTAGTTCAGACAATTGAATGAGGCTAGGTCTCCACTGACTGTATCAGAATTTAGACATCTACTCTCTGTAGATACATAATATCTTAAGACACTTACATTTACATACTTAACCTCAAACTGAATGCCTCCATTAGTGTCCTTGGAATTTTGCCCAGTTTGACTGAAATTAGTGAGAGAACAAAAGTTCCTGTGAAGAATGTATGATGACATAAATCAGCCTAAAATTTTGGTTTCAGAGGCCTGCAAAACCATCTGCATAGAAAGCGCTCAAAAAATGCCAGAATTTGAGTTGCCTTAATCTGTCTCACTCATGTGAACACATAATGATATATTTTTGAATTACATAGTCACTTTTTTTTCTTTCCCCCAGAGGACCTCTACTTCATTCAGTGCACAGAAAAGACAGACCTCATTTAATGAGCAGCCATTCAGTATTTTGTTTTCTCCTTATTCTTTACTATGCAGCTCTAGGCCTTATTTATTGCACACAATTATAACACTGCTCAGAAGCCAGAATTATTAATTTCCTCATGGGCTTTTCTGTGCAACTCATCTCTATCATACACTTATTTTCACAACACTCTTTCAAAACATTTCCTTCATTTGCAGATGAAATGCTAAGGCTTGGAGAGATTGAAGTCCACAATATCCATGGATTTGAAGTGGCCAATTTAAGTCACTGAGGAAATTATTTTTTCAAGGACTTAAACATTGCTTCACACATTATAAGCTCTGCACACAGTCCCTGTTGGTATCATTCTTGCACAGAGTGCTCATCATTCCTGCAGATCGGATGCCAGGAATTAACTAGGTACTTACAAAAAATAATTCATGAACCATCATTTAAAAATTGGCTATGTGCCTTGGTTAGCATTATAGGCTTCTTTACAAACCTGTCTCAATTTTCCATTGATCTTCTTCACCTACTTGCTTATTGTCTCCCTCTTTGAGTTGCCTTTTTCTCCTGACTTTCCATTCAAATTCAGTCTTTTATTATGTATTTGGTCTCTTAAAGGAAACACAAGCATCAGAAGTTGCTAAAGACTTCTGAAAATCTTAGTAAAACTCAGTTTTATTATGCTTAATGCCTAGAAAAGGCTGGCTAAGTCTTCTGCCATTGTCCCAACTGTGACACAGAGAAAAATCCTCAGAAATACTGGATTATTAGTGCTGTTTCTGGGATCTTGAAGGGGGCAGTGTGTGTCTCTGTGTACAGAGTTGAAGGACTACTAGTTCTCCCTCCCAGCCTCCCAATCTTCAGCACTTAACATTATCCCCAGTAGGTGTCATGTGAATTTGGCAAAGCAATGAAGATGACAATGACTGTTTTGCTATCTCCATCTAATTCCCTAAACAAATATGTATTTTGTCTGTGCACACTGATGGTCTTGAGTTGCCATATCCTACCTTTTCTTTCTTCAACTCTCCCACTTTTAGTCTTTTCCACTCTCCTCACTTACAGGATAGCTCTACTGCTGTCACCAAGGTAACCTAACATAAGCCCTGCCTCTGTTCAGTTCAGTCTACATCTATCATGTGCCTCTCATGGCATTTCAACTGGGTGATATTTAAACGATGCTAAGAAATCAAGAACCATTTGGGGTCATTCCTATTAAGCTGGTGTAAGAGGATATTGATTTTGCAATTTGATACTGATAACCCTGAGTGCTTTCCATCCCTACCAGCCATGACTATCTGCCCCGCATCTTGAACAACTATCTCTCATTTCAAGCTACTTCACAAAGAACTGTCTGTTTCCTTTGGCACCATTCTTCCTCCAGCTTTGGTACCATCCATTAAATATGGAGTTTAATATTATGAACATAGCAACAATCCATATCAATTGCATCTCACTTAGGACTCCTCCAAAAGGTAGAAATATCCTCAAAGGATACAAATCCTGACAGTTTTCTATGTAGTATCTCTAGAGACAGTTACAAATGTTTGAGCAATGGAGAAATTTTCTTCAATAAAAATAAGAAGAAAGTTTTCCTTTTAAAGAGACAGTGCTGACAGGATTGCAAACATGACAATTTAGCATAGTAATCATTGTTGAAATTAAGAAAATATTGTAAATATATTATATGACATGAGATTATATTAGAAGTTAAACAACAATTTCCATGATTCTATGCTAGCTAAAGCCTGGTAGATAAAGTCTCAAAAATAAGAAGTCTCAGACTGAGAAGATGTTCTGTTGAAAGGAAGGTATAAACAGCAGCTTCACACAGTGAATATAAATAATAAATGTTGATTAATGAACATACTAGAACAATAAAGAACAAAGGCAAAAGAAGACATCAGTTACATCAAAGACCATGAGAAACATTTAATTCAGATGTTCAGAAGCATATGCAATCAATACAAAAGGTTCTAGCGTGAGAATTAAACAAAAGCTCGGGAAGAATAAATATCTATTGACACAGGAGTTACTGAGTTCATTTCATCCCGGTGGTGTTCATTTCATCCTGCTGGTGTTGAGCTGTGTTAATACCTTGCGAAAACATATTCCTTGTGAGCTTGTGCTGGAAAAATGAGAAAAGCCTTACTGAGTTAATAATTGAAAGATAATGTCTGTGGTCTAAAAAAATTGGGGAGATGAGGGAAAAAGGGGAAGAGGGGAGGGATAAGAAAAGGGAAGGGGGAAAAGAAAAAAGGAAAAAAGGAAAAGGGAAAAAGAAAAAAAAACAAAACCACCTGAAAATGAAGTGAAAGAGAAATGAAAAAGGAAAGAAGAGAAGAAAATCTAACCTTTGAAATGTATTTTACAAAGAAAAACACTGTATCAAGAAAAAAACCCAAAAAGTCCAGTCTATCAGAAAAACTTCCATTGGTTGCCACAGGCTTTGGATCAGACCTGAGGAGAACAGCCTAAAATGCTACAACATACAAGAAGTAAATATCCCATGGAAGGGAACTGGAAGGCAACTGAACTGCACTTAGTGGAGCAGGACCTCTTAAAGTATTTCCTAGTTGTGTCCGTTATTTATTTAAAGGATTGAAATTCCATAAGCAAAATGTTTGCAGACAAGGAATTAAATCCTCTGGGCTCTGTGACCAAATATGTGGCAACAGTCTCCAAAATGCAAACCACAGTAGGGCTGTTTTCTCACTTAGCTGTGCAAAGAGTCAATATAATGCAGACTTCCAGTTCTGATTACACCAGCTCAGCCTTTTGTGGGAAGCAGGGATTATTTTCTAATTGGTCTGCACCAACTTTTCAAAAAGGCCAGCAGTCAATGAATTGCCCGTTACAACTGAATAAAGGAAGCTTAATGCCTTCAACAAATTGCTTTATACAAGCTGAAAAGTACTGACATTGAAACTGAATCGTTTGGCTGGCTACCAAGCATCCTCACTACTGATAACAACAAAGACATGGTTACATTCTGTAGGCTTTATTTTGTCTGTTTTTTTAAAGCATTTTGAAGCATTTTGACCTTGACTGATCCTCCCCTGGTATTCAAAAAAGATACTCCAGTCTGATCACTAATTTCAAAATGCAAATTGTCAAACAGCACTGAAGTTATTTCTTAATTTGCATAATGTTTTTAGTGTGCTAGTGAAAAATGATAACTTAAGAAGGTATCTCTGAAAATGCCACCCCTCTATCCACCTGCCATAAAATGCATTAACTAAGCACAGAAGGCAGCAAGTAGTTGGCCCTTCCAGTTGTTATGGAACCTAATTATCATGTTCAACACTAAAGACACACAAGGTAGCTCAGAATTATTAAGGAGAGGCAGATCAGCTGGGATAAAACAAGTTTGTCTGCTACTTGTGCCTTCAAAATTTTAAAGAATCAAAAATACATTGTACAGAAAGACAAATCAAATAATTTTATTTCAGTATAAATGATAAGTTCTGCTGGGATGTCCAGAGGAATCCAAAATGGATATGATAATGTACAATAAAAATAACTCATATGACTTTCGTTCTATTTGAAAATATTCAACAACTTAGGGCCATCACACTCTTTAGTATATCTGGACCAAAGTATCATAATCTTATATAGCTGATAAAATATTGGTCATTTCTCATTATGCTTTATGCCCTCTAACAAAACAAGATCACAGAATCACAAAATGGTAAGGGTTGGAAGGGACCTCTAGAGATCATCTTGTCCAATCCCCTGCTAAAGAAGATTCACCCAGGGCAGGTTGCACAAGATTGAGTCCAGGTGGGTTTTGAATTTCTCCAGAGAGACTCCACAACACTGGGGGCATCCTGTTTCAGTGCTCTGTCACCCTCGAAGTAAAAAAAAAAAATTCCTTATGTTCAGATGGAACTTCCTGTGTTCCAGTTTATGCTCATTTGCCCCTCATCCTATCACTGGGCAACACTGAAAAGAGTCTGGTCCCATCCTCTTGACAACCGCCTTTTAGATATTTATAAACATTTATAAGATCCCTCTCTCTTCTCTTCTCCAAGCTGAACAGAATCAGGTCTCTCAGCCTTTCCCCTAAGAGAGATGCTCCAGTCCCCTAATCATCTTTGTAACACTCCATAGGCTCTCTTCAGTAGTTCTTTTTCTCACTTGAACTGGGAGCCCAGACCTTGACATAATACTCCAGACATGGCCTCACTAGGGCAGGGTAGAGGGGGAGGAAAACCTCCCTTGACCTGCTGGCTGCATTCTTCATAATGCACCCCAAGATACCATTGGCCTTCTTGGCTACAAGCACCCGTTGCTGGCTCATGATTAACCAGCTGTACACCAGGATTTCCAGGTCCTTCTCCATGGAGCTGCTTTCCAGCAAGTCAGCCCCTAACCTGTACCAGTACATGGGGTTATTCCTCCCTAGGTACAGTACTCTACACTTACTCTTGCTGAACTTCATTAGGTTCCTCTCCACCCAACTCTCCAGTCTGTCCAGGTCTTGCTGAATTACAGCACAGCCTTCCAGTGTGATTGACACTTCCCCAGGTTTTGTACCACCAGCTAACTTGCTGGGGGTTCACTCTGTCCCTTCTTCCAGGTCACTGATTAATATGTTGAGCAAGACTGAATGCAGTACTGACCCCTGGGAAACACCACTAGCTACAGACCTCCAACTACACTCTGTGCCATGGATCACAACCCTCTGAGCATCAATTGTTCAGTCAGTTCTCAATCCACATCACTGCCTAGTCGTCTAACCCACACTTCCACTACTTGCCTTTGTGAAATGGACTCAATCAGTTCTACAGTACTGAAAACAGAAAAGCACAAATTCACCTAGTATGACCTTAGCCACAGATATGGCAACAAAGGTGAAGATGTCCTGAATTCTGACATGGTTTCTTGATCTGGCTTTGGAAATTTTATTTCCTTTTACTTCCTCACATTCACATTTTTATGATTTCAGGAAAATATAATTTAATCAGCTCTCTCTCCAGGATAATGTTAATGCTTAACCAATCAGTTATGAAGCACAATATTATTCAGAGTTCTTGAAAGTGAGCTCTTTATCCTGCTGATGAAGAGCCTCTGTCCTCATGATACTGTGATTCTTTAGCCTTCTCGCAACTGATTTTCAAAGGCAAAAGACATGGGACTGTGGTAGATTCAGTCACACTATCTGAATGTACCTGATCTTTCCTTGAAGGTAAGTATTCAAGAGCCTACTTCACATTTGGATGACAGGACAATCAGAAATCCCACAGGCACAAGTAAATGAGCCATGTTAAATTACAGAAACTGAATTAGTTTCAAGACTCTGCTTTCACTACTGAGCTGTTGAAAAACAGGAGCAGGAGGTTGGTTGGGTGGCTATCATTTCTACCATTGAAAACCTGCTGATACTTAACTTCTCCTCTGCCCCTTTTTATTTCCCTTTCCTATTCTTTCCTCTCTACTGTGTCTTTGCTGTTTCCTTCTGGCCTATGAGGACCTGCCCTTGCTCTGAGAAGGAGCTGGAGGGAATCAGAAAGCAGCAATCCCTGCATCTGCCACAGGCCAGGGAGGAGAGTGGAAATGAGCTCCTACTGTCCTACTCCTCAGACCAGTGAAATCTTCACAAGTCTCTAATTTTATCAAGGAAGATGGGAATTTTAGAAGTTAGGCAGGTTAGTGGAAGGAGCCCCTCAGAGTCAAAAGAAGACAAATGATTACTCCCTGTCTACATTTTCTTGCTTCACAGAAACTAATAAAGCAATCATCAGTTTTCTTTAGGGGCATTGCTCCAAATCTCACTTCAATATCATGCTTAAATGTTCCAGTAAAATTCTTAGTCTTTCAGCAGTTCTCTCTCATGATACCATATTACTGATGGATTTTGGCAGTGACAAATGACAAAGCATGCCTGTCTCTGAAGCCATTCTCATTTGCATTCTTTCCAACTCCTTATCTGTCCCACTGGAAAAAAAAACAAAACTTAAAAGATAACATTTCTGAGAATAATATTTAAGTAACATAAACTGTAGCAGTGTTAGCATGAGATTAAATTCCGTACAAAGTACTTTTTGATTCCTCTGGATAAACAGATATCTGTTTTAGACATAGCAGAAAGTGTTTTTGATTAAAACCATTTCTTTCTCTGAAGTATTTTTAAGGCAAACAATGTTGCCTAGAAAATATGAAAGCAACTGACAAAGTTTTCCTTTAATTTTTTTGGCTTGATTTGACTGGTTTTGTATTTTGAGACAAATGTAAAAGTCATAGTACTGTATATGAAAACAAGCTGGAGTACTGATTTAATGAAACTTAGCCGTGTTTTAGTCAAACTCTTCAGCAGAACATATGAAAGTTCTGAATGGTTTCCTTGATTTACAAAGTTGAGGCCTGCTTTTGCTTTTGTGATACCTACACAAGAGATAAAGCAGTAAGGACTCATCATTTTTTAGGGCTTTTGACTTAGGAAGAGGTATCAAAAAACATATCCCTTTCTGTTGCAAATATAATTACAGGCAAAATACTAGAAATCATGTTTTTGCAGCATAAATTGTACATTTCTCGCATCTTTTGCAAGAATGAGGCTTTTTTCAATTTGACTTCATCCAAAAATTTTCCTAAATTCAAAGGATTTTTCTATTAGCTTTTACCTGTCTAATTGTTCTCCCCAACAAACTCTTTTCAGGTTCTTTTATTCACCCTGTCTGTTGTGCTGATGCCCTGCTAATGCATACGTATGACACTGGGCATGACAAGTTGTTTAGGAAAGATTAAGCAAAACTCTGCTTAAACAAAGGAGAAGTAAATCTATTTTTAAAGTGTTCTGTTTTCCACGTATGCACAGTGACAAAAAAAAACCCCAAACAAAACAGCCAGTATAAGAGTGAAGATGGTCCACCCAAAGAGGAAATTCAGGTAAAATCTAGAAGTACTTGATGGGCTTTGGGCCTCATGGACAAGGCCTGGGAGCAGCACAAGAAGGAGTTTAAAGTTAATATATGTAGATTAGAAATGTTCTCTTAGGTAAGGCTTATAGATACTGTAGAAGCCTTGGGAAAAAAAAAAAAAAGATAGGGCTGTAAGAGCTTGGAGGAGCTATATCTGCAGTAATTAAGAGAAGACTGTTGGGACATGGGCCTCTGCTACTGAAAACGAAGAAAGAGCAGAACAATTCAACGTCATTATGTTAGAAAAATATTCATGGAGGGAACTAAATATGGAGTAGGAGGAGAGTCAAAAAGACATTATCAGTAGTTGAATCTATGTGATTTTGTTACAAATAGAACAGAAAGTTTTAGGGAACAATAGTGAGATATGGGAAGGGACAAAGTCTGATTACTAGAAGTAGCTGAGCTGTAACAAAAGACTTCAGATACCAGAGTGTTGAAGATGATGTGAATGATACTCTAGACTGGAAATCACTGACAGTGAGAGGGGATGGTAGAACAGGAAGAGGGTGAAGAAGGTTTACAGGTTGGACAAGGAAATATAAATGGTGGCATTTTCAAGGACAGATCAGGAACACAGCAAGCCAGACGCTACCAATAAGTGATGAGGAAAAATATAAAGAAATAAACCATTGAATACAGTGAATTTGTTTTCTCTAAGAAATGTAATTTTAGCCAGAAACAGCCTATTGGGTTTTTTGTTGTTGTTTTTTCTTAGATGCGATTACCTAGATCCAAAAATCCTTTGCTAACAGTTGTTAAAGTAGAAAATCCCTTAGAAGTATCATTTCTTAGTATCTTTTCAACAGGTATGTGTGTGAAAGAATAGAAAAAGGATAAAAGTTTTACATGTTCCATAGCAGATGTCTATTATTTATGCTGAAAAACAACCCCTACACATACAGGCAAGATACCATCACAGAAGAATATTTGATTTAAAATATTTTCATGTAAATATTGTAACTTAGAAGTCGTTGGAATGTATCATGCAGAGGAATATGTAGATGAAAAAGAAAATATATTAAACTCTTGAAAAGTCTTCTAGAAGTGCAGAAGCCCCACCCCTTGAAGCTTTTAAATTTAGGAAAACTACAGTATGGGTTATAATTTTGCAATACTGGTAGGATAACCTAATTGATCTCTTCCAGCTATAATTTTTACAATTCAAAATCCATGGCTTAGGTGTTTTGCTGCCTCAGCTCACTGTGGGAACACAATGATTGTGGGTTTGAAAGAGTGGTCAGCAGGAAAAGAGAAAAAGAGTTAATGAAAGCAGAAAAAAAAATGCCTCCCTCTAGAGAGGTAACTAGCGGTGCTAACAAATATCTCAGCAAGTCTGATTTCCCATAAGGCCACCTCTGATAGCTAGACCCAGGCAGCCAAACCTGAATGGAAGGCAATAATAATTAGATTCTGATGAGTGAAGGACTCACAGGAGGACCAACTTTTCAGAAGGAGTTAATGAAAGGAGAAGAAAATTCTAAAATTTTCCAAAAGATTTAAAAGGGAATTTTACTATGGAATAGTCTATTAAGTGGTTAGATATTCCTTAATAGCCTGTGGATATATATTCATATAAAAAAAGGGAGAGAAAGAGGCAGAGACAGGGAAAATACCTTGCACATTAACAAAATTGAACACAGCTGGGGGGTGTTAATATGTATGCATTTCCAGTACAGTAAGATTCAGGGTGACCCATAGCTATTATTCAAAGTCAGTATCAGACCATTTAATTTTCTGCTTCAGTTCCTTTCCTGTTCTTCTCTCCAACCTGAGTGTTATGGCCATTCACCATCTTCTCTTCTGCTATGCTTCCTACTCATTTACTTGTGCTCTCGATGGTGTTCTACGAGACTAAAGTCCCCCAGTGCAATATCCATCTTCTTGAACTAATCTGAACTTTGAGCAAGTGCTAATAGCTCAAAAAGTGTTTTATGACCTATCACCATAAACAAAACTTGCACCACTGATGTGAATGTATTCACTGCTCAAAATCGCTGTTCACTGAACAGGATTAATGTTTGTGCTGCTGCTGTGGTGTTTCTTTGTTTAGGGACTGAGTCATCAGATGGACCTTTAGAGAAACACCTAGCACCCATTTCAGAAGAGGAAAAATATCAAGTCACTATTAAGTTATCTTCCAGAGACTGCATTTGTACTGGAAAGATACTCATCCATTAAAATAAAGTGGTTTACTTATTTAGGAACACACATTTTCAGTCCATGTAGTTTCTTTCTATTCTTCTTCACATTACCTGCCTTTTCTTTAAAAATCACAAAAGAATTGTATTTTATTCATACATACCCTGTAAGCTGCCCTCTCTCATATTACAGTTCCTGAATGTGAGTTTGTCTCCAGGCTCTACCTGCGCATCCACAGGTATGGGTGCCATACTAATTAGAATTATGCCAGTAACACATTACTGTGCTGTTGTACATGCTACTTTTACTGCCAGTAGAAACAACTGAATGACCCCTCCATTGTCCCAGGCAGGCTGGCTTTTTCCTCCAAGAAGCAGATCTTGCAGATTTGAACAGCAACAGTAATTCAAAATATATATTAAAACAAACAGAAAATTCTGAATGAAAATATTGCCTTCATCAGATTAATATCTTTTAATTTACCAAGCAAAAAGTTAATTGTGCAGATTCTTAGCACTGTACTATATGGGTTCAGTACCTGGACAGTTGATAAATTAGTTGCATGTTTGGTAGTTGCAGTAACACATTTGCAATTCTGAAAAATAAGGCTCCATGCAAATATTTAATGTGGCATTTCTGTTTGTTAGTGATGGAATATTGCTCATATAACAGAAACTAAGTGTTGTAATGTGTCAGCATGCTGACTACAAATATTAAAACAAACTGGTATTTATCTCAAGTTCACACAACCAGGGCAGCATAATCTTTTGTGGCATCTGAGTCACACTTACTTTATAACTGCCTATACTACCGACCATATTCCTGCCTGCTCATGCTATTCCCTTTCTTCACAGTATCCATAGGAAGAGGACTATTCAAATCCAGATAATCCAGTCTCTTGATGGATGTACTAGCTACCAGCTCTTAATGTTATATTCCTGCTGTAGAGGATACTAAATTAGCCAGTACTTCCCATTATCCCCTGAAAACTGAATTGATCTGGTACCCTGTGTTTTTGTGGGTGGGTTCTGAAATCTTTCCACCAGTTCCTCAGAATAATCCTTCTATGTTTCATAGCTAGAAGTTAATCGTCCTTCCTTCCCTGAACTTTGCTGTTCATCTTGCCCAAGTAAATGATTTGATGTAGATTTACAGCTCTTACTGTAACTCGTACACTAAGTCAATTCTTGCACTGATCAGACCATGAATAAGATAGCTTTCTTTGTTGTATGTTTCTTTATTTTGAAGTTGAACTCTGTGCATAAGCTACTGTGCTGTACAGAACCCAGCACTGGGACTTAAAAATATGATTTTACTTGCAAGTTATTTTATTTACACACAAATAGTGAGGTAACAAAATGTCAGGCATCATTCGCACCTGTAGGATAAAATACTGTTTATAGCCTTATACAACCTCATACTAAAAGCCATATAATTTATGGTGCGTTTACAACACTGTAAAGGCCATATTTGTTCTTCATATGTCATAATTCTCATTTCATGGCTCCTGGGGCTGTGAAAGGATTTATTGTATCATCTCAAGTGTAGTTCCCTAGGAAGAATGAACCTCTAGATTTACCATTTACATGTGTCCTGTGCAGAACTGCCATATAAACTGTAATATTACATTAGGATTGATAGGAGACTACAACAAGCTGCTATTTCTATATCATAAAAATGACACGAGTGATTTTTGCTCTATTTTTACCCTAGAAACCTAAAACTTGAGGCAGATCTCAGAGTGATCAGGGCTAGACCAACAGAAATACAGAAGTGAAGCATGAGAAAGCCTCATTCAGAAATGTTAACTGAGGTCTTATTCCTGGTAGAACAGAATCATTCAAAAGAATGTATTTTGAACCATATTGTTTTCATATGGTTCATGTTTTACCATCATGATTTAGGAAATTTTTCCTGTAAGATCGTTACCTTCATATTGAATACTAGCTTTTTTTTTAATCAAATAGTGTTATTTTAAGACTCTTAACAAGATTACTCATGAATAAAAATAGGACTTGAAAAATATCCAAGAATTAGTTCTTTCATTGTACTAGGGAGTCTTGCATCTGGGAAGAAACAACCCCAGGTACCAGTATAGGCTGGGGACTAACGTATTGGAAAGCAACATATAGGAAAGGGACCTGGAGGTCCTGATGGACAGCAGAATGACCATGACCCAACAATGTGCCCTTGTGGCCAAGAAGGCCAATGACATCCTGGGATGTATTAGAAGTCATGTACTTAGTAGGTTGAGAGAGGTTCTCCTCCCCCTCTACTCTGCCCTGGTGAGGCCACATCTGGAATATTGTGTCCATTTCTGGGCCCCTCAGCTCAAGAAGGATAGGGAACTGCTCAAAAGAGTCCAGCACAGAGCCACAAAGATGATTAAGGGAGTGGAACATCTGCCTTATGAGGAAAGGCTGAGGGAGCTGGGTCTCTTTATCTTGGAGGAGACTGAGGGGTGACCTTATTAATGTCTGTAAGTATGTAAAAGCTGAGTGTCAAGGGGATGGAGCCAGGCTCTTCTCAGTGACATTCAGTGATAGGACAAGGGAAAATGGTAGCAAGCTTGAACACAGAAGGTTCCATGTAAACTTAAAGAGAAACTTTTTCACGGTGAGGGTGACAGAGCACTGGAATAGGCTGCCCAGGGAGGTTGTGGAGTCTCCTTCTCTGGAGACATTCAAAACCCACCTGGATGCGTCCCTGTGTGACCTGATCTAGGTGATCTTGCTCTGGTAGAGGGGTTGGACTAGATGAACTTCCAAGGTTCCTTGGTAGAGGGGTTGGACTAGATGAACTTCCAAGGTTCCTTCCAACCCCTAACATTCTGTGATTCTGTGATAGTGCCTTAAGCAGGACATAAACAAAGGCTTGAAATGACAGAACTGTTTTAAACAGTTCTGATAGTGATACTAACTTTCTGCATATAATTTATATTAAGACAGAGTAGGATTCATGCCATCACAATGTAGGTATCTGGAATTTAAGGATGAGATTCAGTTATAAAAAGATGGACAACTAAATGTCCTAGAATACCCTACCTGATCTGCAGTTGTGCATGTCTCATGAATCCTAGAGCATTTCAGGTGTCAGTAGTTGCATATCTTTAGGTAGCTGAATACCACCTCTAAGTTTATAGCCTAAGAAAGTCCTCTAGATTCCCTCTGCCATTGGTGATGAAAGAGAAAAGTGTCTAAAGAGACACTGATCTTTAAAATCTATAACATCTACTGTCCTCTAGAGATACTTACCTGTTCATGTATCAGAGGCAGTTTAAATGACAAGCTAGATTAGATATTAAACAAAAGGCATCTAGGATAAGACTCAGTCTGAGACTGAGACACATGGTACTCATTTCTGCATAATAATGCACTGGGAAGACTCAAGAATCACCTTTACCTGCTAAAAGAATCCTTTGCAGCTATGTTGCATTCACAACTGTATAAGGAAGAATAAGAATATACTTGTCCAAAGAGGAATCCTCCCAAACCACATAGGAATGTTTTAAAAGAGTACTGCTTCCTCAAGTACAGACATGAGTGAGTATATTATTCTCTTCAAAAAAAAAAATTACAGATTTTCTCTCAGAAAGCTAATCAAACTCATAGGGCATTTTTTTCCTCTAGTTTAGGTATTTCCTAAACATTTGCTTATACCATGAGGATATCACTTTGAACTCTTGCCAAAATAAGGGTTGTAACTACTTACAAATCTTTGCCTTTTGCAGTTTCTTTCAATGAGTTTTATAATTCAATAGCCTTTATCTCAAATAGCTGCAATGTCAAAACCAGGCAATATTAAGTGTGAGAGATTTGAGTTTTGGATATTTTGTCCACATTTATAAGAGGCAACTGGAAGAAAGGCACAAATCAAATGGCAGCAAACTTCACTCTTGACATGTCTGCAGAGTGCTACATGATGAGACCAGAGCATTAGGGCTACTGGAATTTTCACTTTAATGACACATAAAATATTCCAGTTTTGCCACTACAAGGCAACAGGGAGAAGAGTATGCAGGTGGTGACGAGCTTATAAATGCATAGTATATTAGAAATATCACAATTAATTCAATAAATGTTTTTTATGGAGTGCTTCCTGAAGTAACTGCTAAATTAAATGGGCCCCAGAAGTGCAGTAGATTTAGCAATGTAATTTATAACAGAAAAGAGAATGTAAATCTTGTAGCAGTTTACAGATGTTTTTATTTAATATCTCTAATCCAAAAGATCTGACAAGATGAGGCCACCCCAGTGTTCTTCAATGGCAAAGCCCCTAGGGCTTCTACACTCTGCAACAAGTAGGAAATCCTTATTAATCCCTTCAGCATTTGTTGTAATGACATTAATCGTGATGAACTCTTCCAGTATTAATTTGGATGTCATATATAATTCCAAAAGAATCCCACTGAAATTTGAACAGAACAAACCTCATCTAATTGGAGTAGGAATCATAACATAACTCAGTGTTTAAATTTTCCTGAAAAAAACTAATCACAACTCCTTTTTAAAGCCTAGCCAAGTCAAGCGACTCTCTTAGCCTTTGGAATAGTATTGATTATATTCAGTTTATTTTTGGAAGTCACATTTATGTGGGCCATATTTTGCCATGCAATTCAGCATCTGCTAATGCATTTAAAGAAATAAAGTATCTGAGCAGTTGATCACTGACTTGAACTTGTTATTTTATATACCAGACTTTATGTCATTATGTATTATGCTTACTGCATGTGTAATACATCTAATGTATTCTCAAAAACAGTTCCACAAAGCCCATTTACACTATTGCATCTCTATAGAGAGGTAGTTCAAGTGTGGTTTTGAGAAGAACTCTGCAGAAATTTAAGTCTAATTCCCATCTTCTGTTGTACCTTTTTTTTTTGAAAACACACTAAAGAAACCTTTCCATGTATTCCTTACATGCAAATATTATACCCCTCTGGCATATTCATAGCAATGAGTTCAAAAATTCAATTCAGATTAATTGAATACACAGCAGAACCAAATGCTAGTAAAATACAGTAGTGAGTACATGTCATACATGTTCCCACCAAAGCATCACCTATTTGTGAGAGGTTCAGTCTATACCCAACTAGAGTAGCATTTGACCTATCAATGGCTAGAGGTGGGAGAAATAGGTTAAACACTCTCTTGTATCTGCTTAGTAGAGAGTTGGCAGCTTTGCCAAGGAGTGAGTGCTGTGACAGTCACTAAGACTAATGAGTTTTGCTTTGGAGAACAGGAATTCTTGAGCTCATGGATAACTTGTTATCCACTAGGATTCCCAGGTCCTTCTCCATGGAGCTGCTTTCCAGCAAGTCAGCCCCTAACCTGTACCAGTACATGGGGTTATTCCTCCCTAGGTACAGTACTCTACACTTACTCTTGCTGAACTTCATTAGGTTCCTCTCCACCCAACTCTCCAGTCTGTCCAGGTCTTGCTGAATTACAGCACAGCCTTCCAGTGTGATTGACACTTCCCCAGGTTTTGTACCACCAGCTAACTTGCTGGGGGTTCACTCTGTCCCTTCTTCCAGGTCACTGATTAATATGTTGAGCAAGACTGAATGCAGTACTGACCCCTGGGAAACACCACTAGCTACAGACCTCCAACTACACTCTGTGCCATGGATCACAACCCTCTGAGCATCAATTGTTCAACCAGTTCTTAATCCACATCACTGTCCTGTCATCTAAGACACGTATCTTAAGCTTCCCTATGAGGATGTTATGGGAGACTGTGTCAAAAACCTTGCTGAACTCAAGGTAGACAACATTCACTGGTCTCCCCTCATCTACCCAGCCAGCCATGCCATCATAGAAGGCTACCAGATGGGTCAAGCAGGATTTACCCTTGGTGAATCCATGCTAAATTCTCTTGATAATCATCTTTTGTTTTACATGCTTAGAGATGACATCCAGAATAAGATGTTCCACCACCTTTCCACATATGGAGGTGAGGCTGACTGGCCTATAGTTTCCTGTGTCCTCTTGCTTGCTCTTCTGGAAGACTGGAGTGACATTGGTTTTCTTCCAGTCCTCAGGCACCTCTCCTGTTCTTCATGACCTTTCAAGGATGATGGAGCATGGCTTAGCAATAACATCTGCCAGCTTCCTTTGCACTCATGGGTCCATCCCATTGGGGCCCATGCATCTGTGGGTGTCCAGCTTGCCTATATCTCTAACCCAATACTCCTTGACCAAGGGAGAGTCTTCCTTTCTCCAGACTTTTTCTTTTACCTTAAAGGACTGGGATACCTGAAAGCTGAACAGCTGATGCACACAGGATCCTGAACTCTTCTGTATCATGGTTACAGCAGCTAAAGCTGACCCAAACCTTCACACTCCCAGCCAGTCCTTCTTTGTTTGTTAGTACAAGGTTCAGCAGCATAACTCTCCTTACTGACTCCTCCATCATCTGTGTCAAAAAGATATCATCAATGATCTTCAGGAACCTCCTGGACTGAGTGTGTCCAGCTATTTAGTCTCTTTAGCAAGTATCAGCGTGGTTGAAATCCTGCATGAGAACTAGGTCCTGTGATTGTGAGGCTATTTTCAGCTGTCTGTAGAAGGCCCTATTGACTTCCTCTTCTAGCCACTACAAGTGGCTTGTAGTGAACACACACAACAGTGTGACCCATATTAGCCTGTCCTTTAATTCTTACCCATAAGTTCTCAACTCATTCTTCATCACAGAATCACAGAATCACAAAACGTTAGGGGTTGGAAGGGACCTTGAAAGAACATCTAATGCAACCCCCCTGCTAGAGCAGGGTCACCTAGATCAGGTAACACAGGGACGCATCCAGGTGGGTTTTGAATGTCTCCAGAGAAGGAGACTCCACAACCTCCCTGGGCAACATGTTCCAGTGCTCTGTCACCCTCACAGTGAAAAAGTTTTTCCTTATGTTTACCCAAAACCTCCTATGCTCCAGCTTGTACCCATTACCCCTTGTCCTATCACT
>WUAM01000107.1:29825227-29849252 GCA_024336885.1 Actenoides hombroni | reverse complement strand
TTTATTTTTATTTTTTTTTTTTTAAGTATCAGGAGACACAAAATATTCTGTTTAGTGATAATTTCTAAGGTTCTTCCTTCATTGGGGATGAGCTAGAGTCAAGATACTACATTAAAAGTCCAGACTGGAAAAATATTCAGTGTAATTCACCTGACCTATCCAAACTGATCAGTATATCAGATACTGTGATTTCATTTTCAGATTTGCTTTAGGCTTTGGAAATCTCATCAAGCTTTCATTATACCTTTAAGTACTTAAGTATTACAGAAAAAAATCAAACACTACTTTTCCTTTTTCCAGCTATATGCTACCAATATTTTTCTTCTTTTGGTGTAACTATTACTCAGTCAATTCTCTTTTCAGACAAACTTGAGACCACCAGTGTTCCTCACAGACAACAGGTCACTGTACAGACTCTTGAGAATAATCTATTCCATTTATCAGTGACCTATACTATGACTTAACAAATAAGATGCTCCATTTCCATCATGATACACAACTTTGCAAAGCACAGAGGACTGTCTTAATACTAAATTCCTCACATCAGGACTTTAGCTGATATAATCTGGTTGAGGACTCCTATAGAGAGGCACAGATTTCTGCTACATCAGGACCCCAAATCCACAAACACAGATGCATGCAAACACACATATATAAAAATCACAAAAATCTCCTCTGAAATTGATACATATACTATATATACATATACTATTTTATTTTTATTTGGATGAAGTATTATTTAGAAAACTGATTTATTGTATAAAATTGCTCTTACTCCTGATGACATGGCCTGTTAAATAGTTTCTAGATGAGTGAAAGAAAGACATATGTCAAAAGGAAAAGCTCGCAATTCATTTTTCTTACTTGTGTGTTGCCAGATTCATACAAAGTTAAGTGTGTTTTAAATAGTTTGCCTTAAGCACTGGCATATGAGCTAACATGACAGATTACTGTCCAAAAGGCAAATTCATTTATTACTAGACCTGGTAGTGTTTGTCAGTTTATTCACTTAGGTAGCAAATATGTCACCCAGATTTTCATGGGGAATTCAACCATTGTGCAACCTGACAACAGCAATAATATTTTTAGCTGCTCTGACAGGTATCAGTTATTTTGTGTTTACACCTCCTTAGTCACAATTCCCTTAACAGTTATTTGGGAAATAATCCCCTGGTGACACCTCTATAAGATCTTCTTGCTGCTTGATGGACAAACAGTTCTACAAAGTGAGTTACATACCTCTCTACTGTCCCCATTTATGTGACAATAGTATTATAGCAAATTGCTGCAGCAAATTCTTCTAATAACTTGCCATAAAGAAGAGCACTCAACAGTAATCTACTTGTACAGTGAGAAAATCATGTGTGGTTCATTCTATATCTGAAAGAAAAATTTGTAACTGCTTGATCAAATGTAGCTGATGTCATCACAACAACAGAGGAACTGTAGATTGAATAAGTGCCTAAATTTTTTATCCAAAAACAGAAGTGAAGATCTGCAAGTGATATTCGCTTCTGTATTTCTTCTTCCTAGAGTACTACTTTGATTTTCTCAGGGTTAGTAGTGCAAATAAATAAACCTTCAGTTTTTCTGCGTTAAAAAAAACCCTAAAATAACAAAAAACCACAAAACTGACATCTTTTAGCATTTTAAGAACTGGACCAAGTAAATTCAGAAACATTATTTAAATTAAAACTGAAAACATTTTCTTTTTCAATCATAAAATACCATAAAATTAATACACATATAAACATTTTTACAGATGCAGCTTTCATCAAGGCAATTTCTGATCAATTTTTTTTAAGTATCTGATGAGATTTCCCAATTGTTCCCTTCCTATAAGCACTGATTGCACCGGCTGCTCTATAGGCCATTACCTTCAGTCAATATGACATGAAATATATAATTTGCTTCTGCTATCCACCCACAGGAGCATCCTCAAGTTTCATCTGGGACTTTAAAGAGAGATACCCCTAGTTAATCTTGTGCTTTGGGACACATATGCATGCCACAGAGGTGGTATGCACAGCAGCTTACATCTATTCCTATGGCAATGTCATCTGACAAGCACTGACCAGGCAGCACAGCCCAAAATACATCTTAGAATAACTTCTGCATGTCCTTAATTAAGGGTAAAAAACCTGGAGTTCAAGATGCCTACAAAGCAAACTTGTAGTTCTAGGTCTAGAACTGTGGGTTTCAGGATATTCTTGGGATCCCAGAATGCAAACAAGTGATTTGCTTTATAGTGAAGAAGCTTGAAACTATCCCAGGTTAATGTGTAAGTATTAATGAAGATCAAAATAAGAGAGACAGAAATGCATACGCCAATCATAGACTGCAGACAGAGCTGCCATTGGAGAGAGGAAGGGGGCAAAGATCGCAGAAACCTCCCAGCAGGGACTTATTGAGTAGATATTGCAGTGTCGTCAAGAAAAAAAAGAACTGAACTAATGTTAAAGGTCTCTAATTTTAGTAATATCCTAAGGCTAAAAGTGTCAATGTCAGCTAATGATCCAGAAACACTGACATGGATGCATAAGCATAACCTTCCACAGAGTATCACAGCAATTAGTGCAGTGCCCACATCAAATTCAGAACAGTGGAAAATCAAAGATACCTCTGGACTGCGGGTGATTTTAAAACTGCATTACAGATCTTTTCTCTGTGACCTTCTATCAGAAGGGATACTACAGCCTTTGAGGTCTTTGAGACCCTTGGTATCAATTGATGTACATAGATTTGCATACCCTGAAAAGCTAACCCTTTGAAAAAACACAGTGCTTCTCTTCCCATGTATCTAAATGTTCTGTAACACTTTACATATACTGGTAAATTAAATACCAGAAAGCTCACACAAAACAGGAACATACTATCTCTTCTCTGTCTTTCCAGGCTTGGAAAGTTGGTTGCTCTTAGCAGTGCGAGGGAAGCACAGTCTGTAAGGGAATCCTCTTGAGTGTGATGATTGTGTTAAAGCAGTACAGAGTTAAGGGCAGACTAAAATCTAATATTTACCCCAGCTTTGCAGGAGCATTTTTCAATCCTCTTAGGGACATGGTTTTAGTGGTGGAAGAGGCAGTGCTGGGTTAACGGTTGGACTTGATGATCTAAAAGGTCTATTCCAACCTAAATGATTCTGTGAATCTATGATTGCTAGCACACTGCTGCTGGTAAAATGATAAAGGTACTGACACAATCTGTACCTGCACCTTTGTCTGTGCTGCAGGCCTATCACTGGGCTCTTAGACTCAAAACCTGTCCTCAGTAATGTCAATAGGCTTTCTCCCTCAGACTTCAATTTCGATGTGGATTGAGATTTCACCCTCAGAATCCGAATCCCACTACCTTCAAGGAGCTTAACTTCCTGTGGGTGGTTCTTAGCTTTTGATGTGTTCATCTGCAGAACTTCATCCAGTCACTTCAGTCAATAAGGTATTTCCGACAGTAGGTTTGTTCACTGTGCTTGTGACTACACTGTGGTGAGCATGTGTAATGCCAACACAAAATTAGATCATGACATTTCCCTTCAAAATCAACCTGATTGTTTTCTCTGATGGATTTGCAGCTAAGCACTCAGTACATTGCTGAATAGTGCTTAGCCTGGTCTTTCATTTTGAGTGAGGGTATGAAAAACTCTTACAAATTACCTCCTGTCCCATATGATATCCCACTGATTTTCTTTGGACAAGGGATTTTTTTCTGGTGTACTGACAAAGTCTGCCCAGGAATCAATTCATTTAGTGTATGCCAGTGTTTCTGCATTTTGTCTCACTTGCATTTGGCAGAGGTCAGAGGTGCCAATGATAAAATGCTTTTCTATCTACAACTGCTTTTAAACTGTTGGCACAGACTGGATTTAATTTGCTGCTAGTGCTGCTTCATTGCTCCATAAATGTTAAAATCTGATCGTATTTTTCATTGTAAACACAGGCAGTATATTGGCACACAAACACACAGCTTTGAATGAACTCTTTATAATGTTTAGTTGCCTTTTAAAACTCTTACGATCTATTATCCTGTTGGAAAATATTACAAGACTAACAGTACTGGACATAGCACAGAACCTTTAGAAAGAAAACCAAACAAGTAAAAACCACAAAATGGACTTGACAAGAAAACAACCTCTGATACATTTGAAATGCTAAAAAGTAGTTGTTATATTTCCAAAAAAAAATAATAAAAATAACAAAATCAAAACCCAAAACAAAACAAAAAAAAACACCAATTGCAGAGCAACCTTTCCGCAAAACAACTACATCTTTGGCCAGTAAAGGTCAGATACATTACCTGAGGACATTCTGCTATAGTACTAAAAAGCATATGCATGATCTGAAATGTGGATCCTGTTATTGTGTGACAGTATTTACTCATTCTTAAAGCATCCATGCAAATATCCACTGCAATTCTAAATATCAAAAATGTGTGCATGGGTGTGGCTACTCTGAGAATCATGGCACAAAGCAATAGGCATATTCATGCTCAGATATACTCAGTTTACTTCAATAACAGCAGATATTTTTAAAGTGGAGTAAGCTTTTATTTCCACAAATTACACTTCAAGATACCACTTAATAAAAGTCTGCATTTCTAAAAGTGTTTAACATGGTGTTCGGAAAGTCCATGAGGCATGTTAAAGTAACATGTCCTGTAAAGAAAATATGGATCTGTCTGATAAAATTTTGCATGTCTTTTTTTTAACATCCATGTATTAAAAAATAAGTTTTCTCTGATGAGAAAATGGATTAATGGGTGTTTTCAGAGAAGATGTGATATATTAACCTTAAAATTTTATTATACTCTCATGCTTTTGAATATCATGCCCATATATCCAATAGGTCTTTCTGGAATTGCTAAATAATATTCTTGCCTTTTACAGGCACTACTTTCTTATTTTGTGATTTAACAGGGAATAGAAATGTTGTATAATGAGAAAACAACAGAAAAAAAATAATTAAATCCAGACCACAAACCTCTAACAACAACATTCAGTGTGTTTATTGAGAAAGCATTGCCAAAAGGCTATGACACTCCATTCCACTCTTTCTTAGTATGTAATCACATGGCACACATTGAAAATTACATCACTAAATGAAAGATCCTCTCACAGGTGTGTGAAGACAGAGCCATAATACAGAAACATAAGAACAAATTTTTCATTAACATCATGCAAACATCAGAAAAAGTGATTGAAGAAGGCAACAGTGACAGAAGCAGCAGCAGCCAAATAAACTACAAAAGCCAGCTCCATGAGGTACAGTCAGTACAATGATTTCACTTTGCAAGTGTTAAAATACACAGCCTACTATTTTTCCCTAACTGGTTCAAGAAAGGCAAAATACTTTTTCTCTCTATCATCATCCCTTGAAATCAGAAGAGCCCTGACCTAAAATACAGAATAAAATGTTTTCAGACCAATTCACCATTCCAACTAGGCATGTTTCATGACTCCTTAACTCACTAGTACATTTCTGGAGTGACTTGGAACATCCTTTCATGTATCAATCTCCTTAAAGTAGTCCTTAGGGCTTAAAATTGGTATCTAGGGCCAGCTACAATATGTTCAAGCAAGACTTGGTTAAAAGGAATTTATTCAGAAGATAAGAGGAAGCAGCAATTGAACTGAAATGTACCAAACAGTAGGCAGATTGCCAAATGCCAGGATATACTAAGGTCTTCCTCTCCTTTCCAGATAAGGACAGACAAATGTAGCTTGATGGACCATAATGATTGGTTGAAAAAGACACTAAAAAATATTAATGTGCTATTTTTCCACTGGCAATACATTTGCCTGAAAGCAGGGATAGGGGGCTAAAGTCCATTTTACAAGTGACAAAGAGGTTGTTTTGCTGCAACAACAGTTTAGCCCAGTCCTAGATGAGACAAAAGGTAATTTTCACCTCTTAAAGGTCAATTACATTGGCCAAAGCCCAGAAGATTGTGGATAGGACTTTAGTTGTCATGCAGTATGACCCTTCCCAAGAACAGAAGAGAATCTTGCTGTTTAAGGAAAACCACAAACACGAGAGACCAAAAATGTCAATTTTCAACTGCATCTTTGACTGAACAACATTTGCAAGACTAACACTATGTTAAACGGCATAGCATAGAGTGACTCTGGAAACTAGTCTGAAAAATCTCAGGCTCATACAGCCTAGATCAGATGAGAGATCCTTACCACATCTAGTAGTCCTATAGTTCTAGGTATTTTCACCTCCATAATGGGTCCCTGGCAGTGATGTTTCATCTAACTTAAAGGAATGAAATCAATGGCTGGTGGACTAGTCCTTGTCAGAGCTCAAAATGTGGAAAGTGAGGAAATAACTTTAAGGGATTATCTTCCCTTCCCCCTCCCCCCCAGATATTGCCATTTTCTGTACCAAGAGCAGGCATTGAAGACAGGAGTTGTTCTATATTTTAAACAACACATTTTAATTTCTTGCACCCAATTTTATCTGTGTATTTCTATTAATTTATTAGAAACTCCACAGAAAAAAAAGGAAGGTTTCTTTTTCCCAGACAAAGACACTTTATAAATTAAAGAAAAAGTTAATAAAACTTTCCTGTATTTTTCAATAAAACCAGTTTGCTATAGAAGGGCACATATTCCCCACTGTACACGAGGAAAGATACAGCTGACTTAATCCATGGATCTCTGTATTTCCTTAGTGTTATTTGCAGAACTATGCCCTCATTGCACACTGAATTCTTCATTAAATGGAGCCATCATTTCATTATCAATCAGATTTAAAAGCAAGTTTGGGCAACTATGGCTATATTTTCCCTGAAGTGTTAGAAACTGTCAGGGTTTGATATTAATCTAGTATCACTTCACCCCTGATCCTCAATCTAAAGTTTTGTTCAATAGAAACAAATTAAAGCCTTAGACATGGGGATACTTCAGCCAAGAAACTGTAAATCTGTGACCTCAAAAATCTTCAGCTCCAAGGGACTAGAATCAAAGGTATATCTTGTGTTGATAGCTAGGAACTGAAGGGACAGAGACAACCAAATCTTACTAAAAATTGAAGCCACTTCAGTACAAGGTATGAAAGGGGCTCAAGATATGAAAAAATATGCAAAGAGGTCACGACAGAGAAAAAAAGCCCACTAGATCAAGGAGATACAATGAAGTAAATAAGTAAAAAACTGAATGAGAACAATGAAACCACAGATTACTGTGGGAAGCCTGCTGATGACATTGCTGACACTATGAGTAGGAAGCAGTGAAGGACAGGATCATGAGTGATGAAAGGTGGGAAGAGTAAAGATGGGCACACAACAGGAAGGCTTCCTGACCTAAAGTTTGAGGAAATTTTTAGAGCTAGAAATGGGATGCTTTGTCACAAAACAGGAACATCGCTCAAAAAAGGGGAGCATGAAATATAAACTCTGTCTAACTTGGGTAGTCACAGTTAACAAGCTGCTCTTGTTTGTTAGTATGAAATTGTGTTGCAAGGAAAGTTTTTAACAGGACTTTTTAACATTAAACTTTATCTATACATTGTATTTATTTTTGCACAGAGAGACACACTTCTTTTCTC
Source organism: Actenoides hombroni (assembly GCA_024336885.1). Taxonomy (NCBI): domain Eukaryota; kingdom Metazoa; phylum Chordata; class Aves; order Coraciiformes; family Alcedinidae; genus Actenoides; species Actenoides hombroni. The sequence goes on along the minus strand of WUAM01000107.1, from coordinate 29,841,708 downwards.
TGTGCTGCCTCCCAGCTGTGTTATTTTTTTCCCACAAGCATCACACAATCCATTTATGTAATGAGGCTTATGGAGCCTGATATTTACAACAAAGACATCAGTGCTGTCACATACAATGCATCTCAGCAGTATCCTCAGCTTCCGTCCACTCTTCATATCTGTCTTTCTATTGCATTTTTGCCACCTGCTATGAAATTCACGCAATCAGTTCTTTAAAACAAATACTTCACCTACGGAGACAAAAAGATGAAAGAGTTCTCTATGGAAAAGGAGAATGTTGACCCAAGAGCCATTATAACACATACCTCAGTGTAGAACAGGTAGCTTAAGTCAAGAAGTGCCTTTGGACCTTCAGTTTTTCGTGCTGGACATTACCCAGTGAATGTCAAATGTTGCTGTGAAGGGAAGTAGCCAGGAAGTAGCTGCTGTGCATGAACAGAGAGGTACAGTGTCATCAGAAGGCTCACAGGAACCTTGGGTATCATCCATTTACTGGGTCTGCCAGAAAAAGAGAAGGTACCTAAGAAAGAGCATCACTTTTTCTAATTTAAGTTTTCAGGTTTTTTCTAATTTAGTGGTAATCTGCAACACTAGTAGTGCATGGTATATCTATGTTAAGAGGGTTTCCTCCATGAGTCTCTAACAGTTGCTGTTTCTTTTTTTTCCCTATCAAGTTATAGTTTCCATTTCTTCAAGATCTTCCAAACCTACAATGAATCCAGCACATATAATTTTACATGTAAGTATAGCATGCCTAAACTCAATAAAAGGACTCGTAGGTCAGTTTTAACATTAGTATCAAATATATGCTAATTGAAACAAGTTTGAGAATGATGATCGATTTTTCAGTTTTTACTTTTGGCCTTCTTTTCCCTCCAGACCCACAGCCTGAGAGATAGCCTCTAACCCAGGAGTGAACATTATGCAATATTCAACACAGTTGTCATGATGTTTATGCAAATAGTAAAGGTATGAGGTGCCAGAAAGAAGTATGAGCAGACATGAAAAGATAAGAAAAGGACAAAGACTTACTCTGGTTCAGTTTATGCTCATTCCATGTACCAGAGAACTTTTATTTTCTGCTTTTGAAATTTCTCTCAAGATGAATATATTCTAATGAACATGAAAGAAACTAATAATATTAAATATTAATAAACAACAGCAGGGCAGAAGATTATGAAAATTTATTTTAGATCTCTAAGAAACAACTACAGAAATAGAACAGGGTAAGTCCATCATTTTTTTCCATGTGGGCAACTTGCCAGCCAACATGTCCATGACTAAAACTTATCTTTTTTAGTGCACCATAATGTTAGTTCAATGCTTTACCAGAGAGGCAGAAAAAATAAATCTATTTTTGATTTATTTAGTTAAAGGCCTTATTGAGTGTACCTCTCTCTCTAGTAATAACTCCCTCTGTCTGATACAGATACCTTATTTTTATTATCTTCTTCTATTGCTAGGATAAACACCAGAATGTCCACTGACTAGAAGTGACCAAGTGAACCCTCACTCTCTGTATAACTCAATTAATTTTGCTGCTGGTAAAATGTACTTTAATCCTTCTCTTTCCTCAGCCAGCAGCTCCTCATTTTTCACTGTATCTATTTGTTGTTCTTCTGGGGTTCTTTTTTCATGGGAAGTAAACAAAAATTCATTGATTTCTGGAGGAGAAGATACAATGGTTTTTGCACACATTAGTGACACCTATTCAAACACATACAACTCCATTTATAATAATCAAGTTATCTCTTTTTACATCTTAGATAGCAGAAAAAAACCATGAACTATTATTTTTATTTCTGAATATTTGGGAGGCACTCACACATTACAGTACTGAAGAACTACTTAAGTATCTAGGCTTAGAGATGATCCCATCAGCCTTTTCAACAATTCAAGCCTCTCCCCCATTGACAAATAATAACACCAGTTAAGTATAGTACATGAAAATGAGGTTTATTACATCATCTATGTTCATGATTAAATTAGTAGGGTTGGGTTTTTTACCTAAGACCGTTACTTGTATCCTTTTGCCTGCCAGCCCAACTCTAAGGCAATTACCTACTGACATATAAGCCTAAAACCAAAATATACCTTCTGTCCATAGCCTTTGTGACCCTCCATGGCTGCTGCTGTGTATTAAGAACTTACGAGTCTGAACAGAGGAAATAAATAAGTTCCTCTATCCTTTATCCTCTGTACATCTATGTTTCTCTTTCCGTTGAAATGTCTCTGCTACATCTCAAAGCTGCATGCCTCATCCATCTCAAAATGACACCTTTTTCTTTAAGAAGGTTGATCAAATAAGTGACCATTTTTCTTTAAGTTTTGCATTATTTTTAAAATAAAATGCTTGTGTACAGATTTTTATTCCCCCCCCAACCCCCCCGAAAATAAATTATCCAGGATCACAAAGTATATGGAAGAAAGAAAGGTACAAACCAAATAGGTTTCAAAGACATGACCTAGCATCCCACTTAAGTGAAAAAATGTTCAAAAGAAACTCCTGATGTTCTCACAACTAGATAAAAACTGAGCATGTTTAAGAAAGAAGAAAAGCATTGAAATACTGCAGGAAGTGCTCCTCTTCTCTAGATCTCTTGATCTTCTGTACAATAACTGTTGATATGTTCTTATAGTTTGGGATGGGATCCAAATGGTGGCATTCTCCGAGGTACTTGTGACAGCACCATTTCTACAGAAAAAAATTGAATTATTGGCTCAAGAATTGCTAAACCTCACATGGATTAAAAAAGAAAAGAAAATGTTCCCTGTAGCTTTTTAGACAAAAAATTCAGATGAGCAATGAATATGCACAAGATCTTGAAGGAAAAGGCTGAGATAGCAAACATTAGAGTACACTGTTTTGCAGTAAATGGGTTCCAGAGACTGCTGTGCTTTTTGCATTCATTCAGTGACAGATCAGTAGCATCTGGATGAGGGCAGATGGCTAAACTGTCAAATAATGACATTTTACAAAATTTCAGCAATCTAAGCACAATATGGTTCCAATCCCAAAGGCAGACAGGTAAACAATGGTGAAGAAGTTATATCACTAGCATATATGATTATTGATTATAATTATTCCAGGGGAAAGAATTCTTCTCAGAAGATTAGGCTGACAGGAAGATTGAGAACTCTCTCAAAAAGAATTAAGTGACTGCTCCCTGTTTTTTTCAGGCATCTATTTTGCTACATTTTCATCTCCGAGGAGCTTGTTGTGATGAGCTGAGATAAAATGAAACTTCTCAGGGTAAAGACATTCAAATCCACCACTTCTCTGCAATTCATCTTTCACTGCAAAAATTTGCATTGGGTTCCAGAAATTCACCAATAAGTCAGACATAGTTTCTAAGAGAAGTCTTTGTCTTTACAACATGAATGCACTTGAAAGGCAAACAGATCTTATCATCTGTATAGTTCAGAGGAGGAAATTCATTCATGAAGATACAAGAAAATAGTGGTTGATTCTGTGGAGAGAAACTAAAACATCTTTCCACTCAGTTGAACTTACATAGAGTCAAAAATTAGTTTTGAATAGTCACTCCTAAATCTATATAAAATCAAGCTTCTATAAAGAACAAGAAAAAGGTTTTCTTTTGTGGTAACTGGCATGTGTTTGGAAGACAAGTCACAAAATAGACAAGTTAAGAGAGAATACTTCCATTTTAATGATTTCTATTCCCCTTGTACAGCAGTAGCAGCAAGGTACCTTAGTGATGAAAAGTGAACCATAACCTACAGTTCATTGTATCGTTCTTGAAGAGGAAGTGGAGAGTCCTAGCTGAAATTGTTACATGTGTCAACAACCACTGATACCATTAGCTATGCAGTTATGTGAGTGACAGCAGAGCCTTACAGAAGTGAGAGAGGGATTCTTCTCTCTCTTTGGTCCCTGCTCCAGGTGTTAATGTGCAGTTGTTCCCCAGCCCAGTATATACTGGTGTGCATAGCTTTGCAGATTACCAGTTGGTCACCTGCCCTGTTAAACTTATGGCTACCGTGCTCCTATAAGCACCTTCCCCAGAGAATGGGCAGATAGACCTCTGAAAGGTAGATAAACAGACAGACAGGCCTATCAAAACAGAAATTAAAATAAAATAAAATAATAATTTAAAAAGTATGCTGGAAATATTAATCATACTAGAAATATCAAAGGTTTTTATCTGCTTTTGATTAAATATATATAAATTTCTGTGTTTGACAGTGCTTGACAGGTGCGATAAAATTACATGGATGGTGTGAATCAGCTGCAGTTCAGTCTAAATGAAACCAAAGCAATACTGATTGGCAAGGGGAAGATTTTTAAAGAGTAAGTGAAGGAGTAAGGGAACCTGCTTTTTAAAATTGTTTATTATTGCTGGTATGGCTCTTAATGCGCATTTCATATTAGATTCACATTTTTTTCCTGAGCTCATACTTGACAACAGTAACTCAGAAGCTATTACTATTCCTCTCAGATACTTATTTTACCATTTTTACTGACACAGTGATAATATTGAGAATATCTTTAAGAAATACCATTCTGCTTGGATATATATCACAACAAAACCTATAGCTTTACCATCTGCAGAACAGAATAATCTAACCTTGGTGTGCATTGATCACTATAGATGAATGATGACAATGCATGTGACAATGTATATGTTATTAGTTATGTAATAGTTTAGAGCTGGAATACTAGTTGTGAATTAAGTGACACTAAATAACACAGGATTTTTTCTTCCTCCATAGTTATATTCTAACTCTTGACATACAGAATAAAACTTCCAGTATTAGAGTTTTCTCAAGAAAACCTTATTCCTTTGGAGTTTCACTTTCTCAGTAGAATCATTATTGTTTAAAATGGAGCTTGAACTTTACAATTTACTTTGATAGTAAGGATTACCTGAGGGCAGATGTGTAGGTGGTATAACTCTACCTCTGCTGTGTATAGTGCAGCAAATTCACAGATTGTCTCTGTCTTGCAAAAAAGAATCATTGCTAACTACTAGGTACACAAATTCAGATTTATCTATCTGTAAATTACTAACTTAATAGGATTTAGATGTTTCTTCAAAAGAACCAGGGCAAGATTCCACATCTTATACCCAGCTGGCTTTGCTCGTATTAATACAAAATCATTTGATGCGCATAGTATTTATGGCATAGAGTACATGTGGTCCTTAACTATGATAGTAAGGACAGCAGAATCTCGCTTATACAGTATCATGGATTTTGAGAAGAGTAGTATTGGTGTCTCATTGAAAAGCCATTGAATATTGTTGTTGGACATGGTCATGGTGTGCTTGTTCTCTCTAAGAATTTTATTAATTATTACAGAATCTGCTCTCCTGTAGTCCATGCTAAAATTTTAAAACCATCATCCCAAGTCTAAATTCAGAAGTAATATTGATCACGGTTTATACGCTCTGTGTGTAATCATACTGTTAAAATGACAACTTGTTACACCTTTTACTGATCTGCTTAGTCTAAAATATTTAGATATATTGTTTCTTATTTTTAAATCATCAGACCTCCACTTAAGGAAGGTAAATAAACAAGTTCTTTCATACAGGCTAAAAGAAAATAAGACTGGAAAAGATACCAAAAAATAATTTCATCCATCTTCTTGCCAAAAAGAGTGTAAACTACAGCTGAATTATTCCACACAAACAGTTATCTAACCTTCTATTAAAGTCTTGCATGATAGAAATTCCACAACATGCCTTAGGTAATGCATTTCTACAATCAACTACCCTTACTGCTTTTACTTGTCCTAAATGTCACTAGCTTCAATTTAAACCTTCATAGACCTCATACTTCAGTTAGGAGTGGGATTCAACTATCTCTGCAGGTAGATCTCAGTTTCCTAAACTTCTTGAATCAGCTTTCAAATCCCTTGCAAATAAATTGAAAATAAAAATATGCACATGCAATAGATAAAGATCCTGCTTTTAATGGCTTCACATGGCAAACCTGGGACAAGGACCATGGTAGGCAATAGCAGAGTAACTTATTTTCTGTTATATTTCCTTAAAATATGAAAAGATTAAGCTGCTAGTGTATAAGTATTTAGGTAAATAAACTGTCATCAACCCAGCAATCAAATTGAGAAAATGTGAAGGTGAAATGAAAACAAAACTACATAAGCATAAGTTAATTCATATTCATAATCTAAAGCTTATCATATTTAGAGGGATTCTGAATATACAAAATGTCCCAGGGGGGGAAAAAAAGTTAATATATTCTCTATAAGGATACTATTCTATAACAGCACAGCAACAAACTGGCTAATGGGAGCATATATTTCATGGGATTTCAATGAAGTAACTAAGTACACTAAGTTATACTTGGTACTAAATAATGATATGCCCAGGTTTGGTTCATTTCTTCATCAGAAAATATAGCAACCTTCTCATGAGATATAGTTCCAGTGTATCATCCAGGCTATACAAAGGAATCAAATCCAAGTCGTGATTGCAACTTAGAATTTGAAAAGTCTTCTAGAAAAGGAGAACTTGCTGCCGTGCCTTGCTGTATTAGCTCAGTGTATGAGCTGAGGGCTTCTCTCTTCAAGTGTACTAACAGTCACGGTAGGAATTGCAAGGGAGATTTGATACAGTAAAATTAGAGTATTAGAGACTTCTTAAGGCTACAAAATCTCTCTTGAGGTGCCTCCTTCAGCTGAACTGCACATCGGTTTTCAGTGACCAAACTGATTATCTCTTCATTGACTGTAGGGATGGTTTAGATATCTGTGATCTCATGCAGACACATGTGTATAAATACCTAACTGTTGTGTCTCAATCTGGAGCTGAACCTCTCCCCAACGTGTGATTCAATTGCCTAAAAGCCATATGGTGTCATTCCACATACCATGGGATGCTTCACCCAGCTTTCAGATGCTACTCCAAAAGATCAAGGGTACTCCGTGGGTTATTTCTGCCAGCTCTGTAAAGGTGTCAGACACATTAGCTCATTTGAAGTTACATTAGACAGCTGTGTTTATATTGCCAAATATTTCTAGAAATGTCCAAAGATTAGTTTTCTAAGACTAAGCTAGCCCCTCTTGACTCCTATATTCAATGAGTAACCAACTAGAGCAATTAATTTAATTCATTAAACAACACAAAAAAATGGATTCTGGACAAACTGTAACAATTTTTCTCTGTAGTCATGCTCTGGTTGACATTTGTCGTACTCCAGCTTGCTGACCCACACCTTTTGGAAGGTGAAGAGTGAAGCCAGGATGTCTCCTGCAATACAGACAGAGTACCAGCACTCATTCCATTGATGACCTTGATTTTCATTGTGTTTAGTGACAGGAATGTGATCTTCTGCACCCTGTCAGCAATACTGGGGTACACTGTGCTGCGAACAGACCACATCGTATCAGTGTGAAGGTCCTGATAGATATATACATCATGCTTCAGAATGGAGATGAAGATATTTTTTGTGGATAACACAGAGATTATGAGGAGAAAAGAGCTTGTAAAGGAAGATTATGGAAGAGATGCTTTCAGGGTAGTCAGGACAATTAGAGCCTGGTGGTGCACTCAGGGCCCTGAGAAAGTCAGGGTATTTTAGTTTGTTAAGGACTATCACAGACAGAGTTACCCAAGATAGGCAGGAGAATTATAGGTAGGGTTCACCCTCTTTTTTTTTTTTTTTACTCTGCAGCATATCAAGAAAAGGCTGTCAATCAATTAAGCTAATGGCCAGTAGATATGGAAGCAGTAAAACAAATATAAAAGAAAAACTATTCCATATCATATATTTCAGAATCAACTGCTAAAATTTACTGACACAGAAAGTCATCACCAAATAGTGTGATTGACATCTTAAAGGACTGAATAATTTTATAAGCAGTTACAGCATTTGTGGATAGAAAAAGCTAAGACAAGAAGGCATCTAGATCTCATGCCTCAGGGCACAGGAGTGATCACCTGACATCAGTGTACAGTGTAGTAAGTTTTACTTCCCCTGATGCATCACTTAATGGACAATTACCAGAAGCATGAGTCTGGTTTGAAAGGAACAACGGTCCATTCTAAAGCAGCTCTAATGAATATATCAGAGGAAAAAGTCCATTAAAAGAATCAAGTAAAGAATTATTTGTTTACCAACTATATTGTATGAGATAAAATGAATAGAATTTATATTCATGATTAAAAGATCCTAACAACAAATCTAATTCCTTCAGTTAACTTACTGAATGAGTACTGCTAAAGCCTGGGTCACTAAAGGAGTCTGAATTCTTAGGGAGGGAGACAAAAAGAAGTTATTGATTTAACTTTAGCACTATGCAAAACCTATATGAACAGGTAAATCGAGGACCATGCTTCAATAGTAAACATTATTTACTCTAATTCAGTAATTGTTTGTAAGAATGTGAAGCAAAGCAACTTATGTATTTCAGTAGTATCTGTCTTTAGACAAGGTGAGTTTATAGAAATAATTAAACATGTTAAGAGGATTTAAAGGTAGGTAAAAGTGTTAAATACTTAATGTGGGTGAAGACTACTTAAAGCCACTTTGATGCTTAGAGTAACTCTATATTGCTTACAAAAAATATTTTTAAAAGAGAATAAAAAAAGCTGACACAAAAAAGATGAGCAAAAGCAGCACTAGAATTAAAAAGACAAGGTTTTTAAAAAAAGATGTCTAAATGAAGAAAATAATAATAAAAAAAGTATCATAAAATTTGGCAAGTTTAATGTAAAACCGTCACACAACAGTTAAGAAAAAATAATTGGAAACTCCTGGTAGAGGCATAAAACTAATAAAGAATATTTTCTTAAACATATTTCAAAGAGAACGCCCATCAGTAAAATGACAGATGTGATCAAGGTGCAGAAAGAGTCCCCAAGGAATATAAAGCTGTAGAAGAAATACTCAATAAATTCTTAGTACATATCTTCATGTTAGAGGAGTAACCTACATTTTTGGAGGATATTATATTACACTAAAATGTCAATAGGAGAAGTTTTAGAAGAGTGTAGTAAAATAAAGAGTAACAAATCTCCCAGACCCAGTATTAACTCAAGTTCTAAAAGAATACTGTATTGGTGAATTATAAACTATGCTTGCAATTTAAAATTAAAGCTGACTTGCTGCCAAAGGAATAAAAAATACTGTAAGGATGAATGTGGGAATCTTTATACCAGTCTGAATTCTTTATTTAGAAAATCTGTTGAAATTAATGTGATGAGTAAAACAAGTAGACATATGGATAAATGTGATATAATTGGGAACTGGGAGCACAGCTCCCATAGCAGGAAGCTATGACTCACAAATCTATTAGACAAGGTGAACAATCACATGGAGAAGGATATCCCTATAGTCCAGGACAACATTGCCAGAGATCCAACCTAAAAGTCAGATAAACCTTAATAAATCACTCAGCTTGGCAGTGAGGAGAGACATCATGCTGCCTTTCAGAAGCACAAAATAGCCCAAGTGCAGAACTGCGCTGATACATCTATAGAGCCTCATAATCTGGCAAGAGGCTGTTCAGCAAAAGCTTAAGGTGCTCCATGTTTTATTGCCCATTGTAAACAAAACAGCTGTGAAATGGGGACAAATGTAAGGAAACATAGTAAAACACTAGGGAATACCTTTTATTGAGGGCACAGATAAACTGGTGTCCGTACTTAGAAGAACTGAGTTGTGTAAAGTCCATGTAAACTACACAAGCAATCTTAACAGCTTCATTCAGTCACAGTGGCAGGATGCAGCCCCCAGGCAATTGAAATGATCCTTGCAAGAAACACACTAACATTATAGATTGGTGTGTTAGGGGTGACATCTATGCTACCTGGCTGAGCTAACATAAGAAATATAGGAGGTCAGAAGATTATCATAATAGGAAGCCTTTAGAATAACAACAGAGAACAAAGGGAAGTCCAGTGGCTCAGCTCCCCATCAATAATAAATTGGTTCATTTTTCCAATGGTCAAACTGGTTTTCTGATTCTCTTATGAAGAAATGCAGGCTGCTCAGCAGGGCATGCAAAGACCCATCACACAGACCCAAACCCTCCATGGACCATTCTTTCGTCAAGTCTAGAGGAGGTTTCAGAAACTCACTTTGTCTGGTGAATAAACAGCTCAAAGTAAATGGAAAGATACCTGTTCCACCAGAAAAAGAGCTACTAGGCTTCAGCTATGTTCGCTTGATGTCTTTCTGCCATCCTTCACTCCTGCAGTGCTTGGTAAACCTCTTTCTATTAAGCTGGCGAAGCAGAGAAAAACTATGATAATACACCAGTGGTCAACAATCCATCCTTTAAAGAAAAGCACTGCTGATAAGATAAACAGCTTGTGATGTACTTAATTACATTTTTTCATACTCATTTAGCCATCTCCATATCACAGAACTAACAAAGTGGATTTCAAACAGGAAATAAGACTCCTTCCCACTAGCCCAGAGAGCTAATTATAAAATAGCAACCTACTTTTTTTTCTTGGTAGCGAGCATTTTTTTTTTTTTCCAGTAGAATTTATTGAGCTCATTACCAAGCTGCTTATGAAGTGATTTGAAATGAGGCAACATTAAAGCATTCTGAAAATCCCTTGTACTTAGTCATCTTGACACTTTGTTTGAACTTGAAGCATTAATATGAAATAACTGCAGCAGCCCCATATTTCTGATTCTATTGTTTGACAGCACATTTAAAAGCTAAAAGATGATATGATCAAGGATTTTTAATCAGCACAGTAATTTGTAGGAGTGTCTTGAGTATTCATAACTTTGAAAAGACCAAAGGGACATGCCTGTGAGAAACAAGACAGGTACAGTACATGTCAGCCTAGAATAACATGGCAATGTGAAACAGGGAGTACAAGCACTGCTGGAACTGAGGGGGGTTTTATTGCTTTTTACAGACACGACTGAAAATTGAAAGATACACATCAAAGCCACTGAAGAACTCCACACACTGTACCTTATTAGCCTGGTTTTACCTTCTGTAATCACATTATATAATATGCATCACCAGATTAACCTGCTTGGGGTCAGCAAAGAGGCCATCATAAATATATTTGAAGTGAAGTCTGTGAAGATTTTCAAAGTGGAAAAGAAAAATCTATAGAGAAGAGTAGTAAAATCCATGGAAATCTATAGCATATTAAACTGAAATCTGTGAATAGCTTTGCTTTTCATCGTTCCCCACACACACACCTCTGCATTAGTGTTTGAACTAATAATTAGAGCCAACGGAAATGCTTCTGTTGAAAGAAAGGGTTTAACATCATCCTTCACTCTAACTGCATTCTAATGTTCTGCCTACCTTATTGCAAAGTCTTTAAAGAAAAGGGGAAATCATCTGTAAGAGAACAAACGCACACTAGTACTACAAACACTGAATGTATCACAGTGTGGTCTCTCCCCTAAAAAGGGCAAGCATCACCAAAAGTGATGCCCCACAAGAGAAGGGGCAGATTCCAGCCAAATGGTCATGTTGAGGGTACATGAAGCTCCTTTCTTCCTCCAGCGCTTTTGGCTCTCAGAGAGAGGACAATCTGGACCCTTCATGGGATGCACTCTGAACCGAGACCTCCAGCAGACCAGCTCAGAACACGTGATCTTCTGCAGCCCTCTTAGTATGCTTGATGGCCTCATACATGCAGCCTTAAACTAATAAGGAAACACTGAGATAGATGTGTTAGGACGTAATCTGGAAAGAATTCATTAGCTAAGCAGGATCTAGCCAAGTCATTACTTAGGAGACCCCCTGAGGAATTCTCAGGCAGTTTAGAGAAACAGTATTAGGCTCCTGTTTTCCAAATCTACACAGGTCTGTGTGTAAAAGCTGCTGCCTAAAATAAAAGCACACTCCCTAAAAAGCCAGTATATTGCAACAAAACATGAACAAAGTAGAGAAAAAGGAACAAGAAACAAATAAATGCAACCGTTGGACAGTTGCAGCATCTGTATGTCTCTACCTGTTTAGATTCTACATGGCTGGAGAAGTCACCACTTGACCAGGAAGGTGACTTGAGAAAGGATTTCAAGAATAAGGAAGTGTTTATTTTTCCATCAAAATTCAGAATTAATTCAATTAGAAAAGCAGATTCCCTCTCTCATTTTCTTACAGTAATGGCACACTAACATGTAGATCAACTTACAATGGCATTTACTGTCTTAATGAGAATTTCAGTGAAACTCTGAAACACTGTGTCCTGGATTGAGTTAGAACAGAACTAGTTCTGTTGAGTGATCTTACTTTTCAGCTAAATCTCTTCTAACTAACTTCACTTTCTGAAGATAGCAGCATGTTTTCACAGGCTAACTGATCCTAGCAGTGATAACACCCGATGTTTAGAATTACCACCAATGACTGGTGTGCAGACCAAGCCCACTGCTGGATCTTGTGTACTACATTAGTGGGGTGCAGAAAGTAAAAGACCACACCTGCAGGGAGGAGCAGACAGGACAGTAAAGGAGAATAAGAAGGGCTTCTTCAAATACATCAATGGTGAAAGGTAGACTAGGAAAAATGTGAGCCCACTGCTGAATGATGCGGGACACCTGGTGACAGAGGATGCAGAGAAGGCAGAGTTACTGAATGCCTTCTTTGCTTCAGTCTTCACTGCTCAGACCAGCCCTCATGAATCCCTGATCCTGGATGTAAGAGTGGAAGCCTGGAAGGACAAAGTCTCTCCACTGGTCAATGAGGATTAGGTCGATGAGGGTTAGAAATCACATGTATAAACTGGACACACACAAATCCATGGGCCCCAATGGGCTGCACCCACAAGCGCTGAGGGAGCTGGCTGATGTTGTTACTCTACCACTCTTCATCATTTTTGAAAGATAATGGAGAATTGGTGAAGTGCCTGAGGACTGGAGGATAGCCAATGTCACTCCAGTCTTCAAAAAAGGTAAGAAGGAAGACCATGGTAATTACAGACCAGTCAGCATCACCTTCATCCCTGGAAAGGTAATGGAGCATGTCATTCTGGAGATCATATCTCAGCACATGGAAGAAAACATTATCAATAGTAGCCAACATGGATTTACTAAAGGGAAGTTGACTAATCCAGTAGCCTTCTATGATGGTGTGACTGACTAGGTAGATGCAGGAAGAGCAGTGGATGTTGTGTACCTTGCCTTCACAAGGCTTTTGACACTGTCTCCCATAACATCCTTATGGGTAAGCTCAGGAAGTATGGCTTAGAAGAGGGGACAGTGAGATGGGTTGAGAGATGGCTGAACAATAGAGCTCAGAGGGTTGTGATCTGTGGTGCAGAGTCTACCTGGTTACCTGTAAGTAGTGGTGTTCCCCCGGGGTCGGTTCTGGATCCAGTCTTATTCAACATCATCATCAATGACTTGGATGAAGGGATTGAGTGTACCCTCAGCAAGTTTACTCATGATACAAAAGTGGGAGAAGTGGCTGACACACTGGAAGGCTGCGCTGTCATTCAGCAAGACCTGGACAGACTGGAGAGTTGGATGGAGAGGAAGCTAGTGAAGTTCAACAGGGATAAGTGTAGAGTCCTACACCTGTGGAAGAACAACACCATGTACTTGTACAGGTTAGGGGTACATCTACGGGAAAGCAGCCCCATGGAGAGGGACCTTGGTGTCCTGGTGGACAATAAGTTATCCATGGAACAGCAATGTGCCCTTGTGGCCAGGAAGGCCAATGGTATCCTGTGGTGCATTAAGAAGAGTGTGGCCAGCAGGTCGAGGGAGGTTCTCCTCCTCCTCTACTCTGCACTACTGAGACCATACCTCTAGTGCTGTGTTCAGTTCTGGTCTCCCCAGTTCAAGAGGGACAGTGAAATACTAGAGAGAGTCCAACAGAGAGCTACAAAGATGATGAAGGGACTGAAACATCTCTCTTATGAGGAAAGGCTGAGAGCCCTGGGGCTGTTTAGCCTGGAAAAGACTGAGAGGGGATCTTACTGATGTTTACAAATATCTGAAGTGTGGGTGTCAAGTAGAAGGGGCCAGACTCTTTTCAGTTGTGCCCTGTTATAGGACAAGAGGTAATGGTAGCAAGGTGAAACACAGGAAATTCCACCTCAATATGAGGAAAACCTTCTTTACTGTGAGAGTGACAGAGCACTGGAACAGGTTGCCCAGAGAGGTTGTGGAATCTTCTTCTCTAGAGACTTTCAAGACCCACCTGGATCTGTTCCTGTGTGGCCTGACCTAGGTGTTCCTGCATTGGCAGTGGGGTTGGACTTGATGATCTCCAGAGGTTCCTTCCGACCCCTAACATTCTATGATTCATTCTATGATTTGTTCTATGACAGGTGACTCTAAACTGATCAACTATTTATTCCATCCCATACCCATAATATTCAGCATAAAGCTGAGGGATCACAAGATCTCTTCTTCAATGGCTGGCATCTGAGGAGGAGTGTCCATCCTGCCTTCAATCCTGATCCATGTGTTCTTGAACCCAGTTCCAGAATCCAGTTCCTGAATCTGTTTCCTGTCTGCCACTGAGTCCATTGTGGAACTTTCCCAGTGTCTGCTCCACAGCATCACTGCTGACAGTGATGTAATTTCCATCAGGGTGATTGGGTTCAATACTGGGTTTGTATATGTTCCATTTTTTAATTATTATTTTCATTAAAGCTGTTCTACTTTCCTTTTCTAATGGCTAAGTCTCTCTCCCTTATTCCCTTTCTCTTCCCCTTTGGGGCGGAGAGAGTTTAACAGAGATTGTCTGTTATAGGTCTAGTAGGCTGCCCTGACCATAAACCTTGACACACTGATGGGATGTGGGAGCATGGTCTGTGTTTTTGAAGTTGTTTCCTACTTTCTTGAGAAAAGAGATGAGAGATCTCTGTGCTTTTTAAAAATAACATGTATATTAAAATAAAATATATAAACCAGAAGATTTAATGAAAATGTGTATTTTATATTGCATATTAATTCTTTGTGAGGGTGAATAGAATATTGATGATAAATCCATGCCTTTTCACTACTAATCCCTTAATTTGAATTCCTGTCAACTGATAGTGATTAAAAGCTGTGACCATTTTTAGTTCTGTAGCTGGAATGAGAAGATATTTGCCAGGTTTCTTCTCATGTCAGTCACAAAATGGTGGGGCAATATCAGAAGACCTATATTGCCACCAAATATAGCTTCATTAGGTTCATGTAGTATGGAAGAACAAAGGTGTTCAAAAGTGTTGTGTTGTCAGTTCATCTTCTAATGTGTTTCTAAACAGTATTTAAAGATACAGATATTTATTTCATTAATGAGGAAAAACATTATCTTAACTTTGAGCAATATTATATTGCTTTTAATTTGACTCATTTTTATGTTTGTTTTCTGCTTTTAAAACAGAAACTGTAAAAATTAATAGTTACCTGTTACACATCTATATTCACAATACAAACACAATACAGTGTTGCTCAAGGTTAAAATAGTCACAACTAACACAACTGCCACAACTTACACAACACCAAGAATTATTCACTTCCCTCCACCTCCAAGGCAGCAACACCAAAAGCCCACCAGTATCCTTTTGGATCCTTGAAATAGCCTCTTCTGAGATAATCTATGCCAAGGATGCACAGGGCTTCTGGGCCAGTCACAATGGGGTGTTTGTACCACTCCCTACCAGTCAGACTCACTTCAGCCTCCAACACTGTCAGCTGCTGGGATCCCCCTGTCACCCCAGAAATACTTATGGGTTCAGCTCCTCTGTATTTTGATGGCATTAAGGTGCACTGTGCACCTGTATCAACCAAGGCCTTGTACTTCTGTAGATCTGACGTGCCAGGATATCAGATCCACACAGTCCAGTAAATCTGGTTGTCCCTTTCCTCCACCTGGCTGGAAGCAGGGCTCCTCTATTCCTGCTCCTGGTCAGAATATTCACTATCTGACCCTTGCTGCGTCAAACCAGAAGTCCCTCATCAGGCTCAGTGGAGGTAATTTTAGTCTTCCCATATCTGCGAGATCGTTGGTTGCCTTCTTGTCTTTCAACACTGACTACATTAACGGTGTTCTTGGATGACCCTTTTTTAACAGCTGTCTTCCCTCTCAGTTCACGTACATGGGCTTCCAGCTAAAAAGGTTGATTCACCATCCCACTTCCTCATGTGCTCCCCCGGTCACGCAGAAAGAACCAGAGTGCACTACGTGGCATACGCCTCGGGCTCCCTTTCCCTCTGACTGACTGATTCCTTGGGGAACTCCTGATATCATGATATCCTGATATCCTGATAGCCCTTAGGGACGTGGAGGTGCCAAGATTCTCTTCAAAGTTCTGAAGCCAGGAAGAAACAGTTTCTACAGTTGGGTTATCCATTTGTGGATAGTACATTGCTGCCAAGCTGTCAGAATATGATGACAGTTCATTCTTGATCACTTTTCTCCACATGGCCCTTGTACATTGAACATCCTCTGGATCTTTAGGATGCTTATCATTATCTAAATCCCCACAGATTACTTCCAGTACTGCTAGTTCCCTCAGGTACTGGATACCTTCATCAGCAGTGGACCACTTTCCTGAGGAGGTGGCATT
>WUAM01000107.1:29742087-29825127 GCA_024336885.1 Actenoides hombroni | reverse complement strand
GGTCGGTGAGTGGGGGGTGGGGTGGCGAGGGGGGGAGAGGGGGCGAGGATGGTGGGGGGGGGGGGGGGGGGGGGGGGGGGGGTGGGGGGGGGGTGTTGCCCTGCAGATTGATGGTGACAGGCTTTAATATCTGTATTGTTCTGTAAGCCTTCGAAAGGTTGCTGGGTCACCAGTTAGTTTTCAAATCGCGATTTTTATTTAATGGGATAAGGGGCTTATGCCCAGATTCTAGACTGATTGTTAAAACAAAAGGAGAAAGAAACCATAAAGATCCAGATGCACCCATGAAGCTGAAGAGCGACCTTAAGTATTCTGGGGGATAACAGGATCTTTAATACTTTTGGAATCTATCCACTGTTGAGGAAATAAAATCTATTGTATCATCTCTCTTTAATTAAAACAGAGGTTATTTTGGAGCCACAAGTGTGCAAAATCAATGTTTAATAGGAATTTGGTTTGTATTAAAATACATTTGTCTATATCTGATGTGTTCTACTACACTGTGTAGTTCTTTTGGTAATACAGCTTCTGCCTTAGACTAGCAGGCCTTGAAATATGTCTGCACCAGTGTTTGGTGTGTGGATGAATGGGAATGTTTCAAGAGAATGTGGGGTGCCAAAGACTTTTGTCATGTACACGAAAGTAAAGATTTATAGTGGAAGGAATAAAATGCCTTTTCAATAAGGTAAGGAGAGCTGAAAGGAAGTCAGATTTTATGTTAATGCTTGCTTATGAATATGTTATTTCCTATTTTTAAATAATACAGTTGGTATTATGTATATGGAGAAAGGTATTGAGATCCTTAACTGATGTGGAAAAAGGAGTGGTGGAGACAGACACAATGCTAACAGTAATAACGTTTTGTCTCATTTTGGCCAAACTTGGTTGATGGAAGTATGTGCTGTGGTGTGGTGGGTTGACCCTGGCACGACACCAGGTGCCCACCAAGCCCTTCTATCACTCCCCCCAACCCCCATCAGCTCAGCACGCAGGGAGAGAATAAGACGCAAAGAGCTGTGGGTTATGATAGCTAAGATGTTATTCTCTACTTCCCGTCCGCAGGTGATGTCAGGCCAAGTCCAGGAAGCAGGCCTCCAGAAACACATAGCAGCCGCTTGGAGGACAAAGCCGAATGCACCCCCATTCTCCTCCTGCCCTCTCCCTTTATAGTTGAGCTGACGTCATATGGTATGGAATATCCCACTGGTCAGCTCAGGTTGGCTGTATCCCCTCCCCCACCTTGCCCTCCCAGCCTCTGTTGCTGTGTGAGCACTGGCAGTCATAACACATGTGTGTTATCAACACCCTCCAGCTGCCAGTACTGCAGCATGAGGGCTGGATGGGGAAAAGCATCTCAGCCAGACCCACTACAATCTAGCATAATTTTAATTGTCTATTTTCCTTTGTGAAAGGTACAGTTGGTTTTGTTTGTACTCCTTTTTGTGTTTTCCACACTTCAACATCATATTTTTGACACTTTTGGGTATATATACTTTTTGCTTCCTCCTCTAAAGGGGAGAGCTAGAACAGTTCTTCTCATCACTGACAGATCCCAGGGAGGTATTTGGCTCAATCTGCAAAATATTCATTCCCTTCTGGAAAAGAAAAAAAAAAAAAAAAGAGAAAGAAGGAGAGAAAAAAGCTAATTACCCAATTATGACATAGATATCTACATGGACCCTTATTAATAAGAAGAGGTTGTCTTTTAGATAAGGGATGTTGCATCTCCTCATCTTACAAGGAAAGTTTCTGTTTTTATGGATTATTCCATAATTGTCTGCTACACTGCTGGTGTTCTTCTCTGCATACCCTTCTATTTTTCCCAAATGAGATATTATCCAAGTCTAACTCACTGATGCAATCCTTATGCTTTTCTTATTACTTACTTGATATAGTAAAAGCCCAAGTTTCCCATTGGTCTTGTTGCTAAGTTTAATTTGTTGGACTGGTTGAAAACATAAGATTGGAGTTCATATATAGAAGTGAAATGGCAGTGAGGTTCATGTGAGGTTAGCAAAAAAATTCTCTGGAGTTCAAAGTACCAATAGGAACAGGGGTATAGACAGCATGGAGCAAGAGATGCTCCCACTACAGTGTTTCTTTGACAAAGATGTCAAATGGGGGTAAAAGCATATGAACTCCAAGAACTACAGCTCCTGCCGGTCAGGATGAGGAGTCGCTAGTGAGCAGTAGCATCAGAAAACCTCAGGCCTTCCAAAAAAATTCAGGGGATTTGGTAGTTGGAAAGACTGCAAATGTGACCAGCGGTCAGAGAGGAAGGAGGTCAAACTTTTGCTGTGTCTGCAGATGGAAGTATAATCCCAAACAGCTAATGTTTGAGAATATATAATAACCTGTACTAAGTTTTAATTTTTCAGATCAATGAGACCTAGCATCTTTCCCCAGCCCCATGATCATCTGTTTTCATTTCTCACTTTTATGAACTACAGTTCAGATATTTTAATGAAATTTAGTCATGGCTGTGCTAAGCCTATGATGACTGACTGACCAGGAAGCCAAGGCTCTTTTTTGAGAGAGCCATCTCAAGCTGAGACCAGCAGTAAAATTGCATCTACTTCCTCCTAGGTAAATCCTCCACCTGCATAGATCCTACTTAAAAGCCAGTCAACAGCACCACCACCAGCCTGCAAACTTTGGACAGAAATGAATGCTGTTAACGTACATTCAGACTGCCAGGACAATAGCAACAAAGGGAGGCCCAGAGCACTCCTTTTGTAAGGGACATTATCCAGAGATGTGCACACAAAGACACTGCTTAGTTAAACAGCAGTACATCTCAATATGGACAGCAATAGGACTTCTGTCATTTAAGCTAACTTTCTGGCAAAATTTTAATTGCTTCTGCCTATAGGTTTGCAAGTGCATGAGTGGATTGAACAGTGTTTTCTGGAGCATTTTTTCTGTCTTACGTGACTATCTTCAATATTCAGGGAAGCACATTTTTTAATATCTTAGCCAAGGTGCTAAGATCATAGTCCCTAGATGATAGAATCATAGAATCATAGAATCACAGAATCATAGAATGGCTTGGGTTGGAAGGGACTTTAAAGATCACTTATTTCCAACCCGCCTGCCATGGGCATAGGCACCTTCCAATAGATCAGGTTGCTCAAAGTCCCATCCAACCTGGCCTTGAACCCTTCCAGGGAGAGAGCATCCACAACTTCTCTGGGCAACCTGTTCCAGCATCTCACCACCCTCACAGTAAAGAATTTCTTCTGTCTAATATAAATCTACTCTCTTCCAGTTTGAAGCCATTACCCCTTGCCTTGTCACTACACTCCAAGACAAAAAGTTCCTGCCCATCTTTCATGTTGACCCCCTTTAAGTACTGAAAGTCTGTTATAAGGTCTCCTTGGAGCCTTCTCTTCTCTAGGATGAACAACCCGAACTCTCAGCCTGTCGTCACAGAGGAGATTCTCCAGTCACTTGATCATCTTCATGGCCCTTCTCTGGACCCGTTTGAGTAGGTCCATGTCTTTCTTATGCTGGGGGCCCCAGACATCAACACACTACTCCAGGTGGGGGGCTCATCTGAGCAGAGTAGAGGGAGCTTTACTTGATCTGCTGGCCACACTTCTCTTGATTCAGTCCAAAATGTGACTGATGGCTCATACTCAGTTTTTCATCCACCAGTACCCCTAAAACCATCTTCTTAGGGCTGCTCTCAATTCACTCATCACCCAGCCTGTATCTGTGTCTGAGATTGACCCGACCCATGTGCAGGACGATGCACTTGGTCTTGTTGAACTTCAAGAGATTTTCACAGGCCCACCTCTCAAGATTGTCAAGGTCTGGATATCATCTGTGCCTCCAGCATGTCAACCACAGCACACATCTTGGTGTCATAGCAAACTGGCTGATTTACCTTTAAGAGTCCAGACTTTAAAAACCTCAAGTCTCATTAAAAAAAACATTGCTACTAAAATTTGTAGAAACTTTTTTTATTATTATTAAAATGATTTTACCAACAAAAGGGTACCAGCATATTACACTATTGATGTGCTGTCAGTGAGGATCTGGCCAAATGGGAGAAGATAAACTTTGTAGCAAAAGAGGGGCAAAAGCTAGCAGGGCTCATTGAAAGGTCTTTAAACTAGACTTGAAGGGGGATGGCGATGCAATTGGGCTGTTCAGAGAGGAGTACGTGCATCGCACGCTGTTGTTTGTGGGACAGTGTGTTGGTAAGGATTTTCAGTCTGCTGCCTCAGTGGAGGTGGGGGATTGTGATGCATCCACCTAGGCAATAAATCAGGTCAACCAGGTTTGGCACCAAGGCTCCTTAGTTATCACCAAAGGCAATAATGAGAAGGCAGACCATCCTGAGGCTGTGTATGACAATGGCATATCCTCCCGCTTTCCTCCAGGAAAACCTGCATGCTTGGCCACCTCTCTGAAATGGGGAACAAACAAGAAGAAGTAGAAATCTGTGTGCAGTTTCAGGACCATGATGTCATCAAAATTACTGAGTCATGGGTGCGACAGCTCACATGACTGGAACACTGTCATGGATGGCCATGTCCTTTTCAGGAAGGATAGGTCAGCAAGGTGAGGTGGTGGAGTTGCTCTTTTCATGAGAGAGAAACTGGAATGTATCAAGCTTTCCCTGGGGGTGGATGAAGAGCAGGTTGAATGCTTGTGGGTAAAGATTAAGGGGCAGACTAATGTGGGAGACATCATTGTGGGTGTTTACTACAGGCCACCTGATCAGGTTGAGGAAGCTGATGAGGCCTTCTACAGGCAGTTGGAAGTGGTCTCACAATCACAGGCTCATGAGGGACTTCAATTATCCTGACATTTACCGGAAAAACTACACAGCCAGGCACTCACAGTCCAGGAGGTTCCTCTAGTGCATTGGCAATAACTTCTTGATGGTGGAGGAGATGACAAGGAGAGGAGTAGTGCTGGTCCTTGTACTGATAAACAAGGAGGGACTTGTCGAGGATGTGAAGGTAGGGGACAGCCTTGGATGTAGTGACCATGAGATGGCAGAGTTCAGGGTTGCATGCAGTAGGCAGAGAGCCACGAGCAGGATCACTGCCTTAGAATTCAGAAGGGCTAACTTTGGCCTCTTCAAGGACCTGCTTGGAGAAGTTCCCATGGCATAGGGCTCTAGACGGTAGGGGTGCCCAATAGTGCTGGTTAATATTCAAGCACCATTTCCTCTAAGCTCAAGACTGAAGCATCCCAAAGAGTAAGAAATCAAGTAAGAGAGCTAGGAGACCTGCATGGATGAGCAGGGAGCTAATGAATAAACTTACTGGAAGAAGGAAATACATAGAACATGGAAGACAGGGCTGACCACTTGGGAGGAATACAAGAATGTTGTCTGAGAATGTAGAGATGTGATAAGGAAAACTAAGGCCTCCTTAAAACTAAAACTGGCAAGGGAGGTCAAGGACAAGAAGATGTTTTCAAGCACATTGGAGACAAAAAGAAGACTAGAAGAAATGTGAGCCCACTGCTGAATGAAGGGGGTGCCCTGGTGACATAATCATTATCATAATAAAATGATAGCTTTTTATGATGTCATCACTAGGTGGTTAGACAAGGGGAAGGCAGTGAATGCGGTCTACCTCAGCTTCAGGAAAGCTTTTGACGCTGTCTCCCACAGCACCCTCACAGCCAAGCTTAGGAAGTGCAGACTGGATCATTGTGAGATGAGATGGTTTGGCATCTGGCTAAAGGAAAGAGCTCAGAGAGTTGTGGTCAATGGGGCAGAATCTAGTTGGAGACCTGTGGCTAGTGGCACACCCCAGGGGTTGGTCCTGGGTTCAGCCCTATTCAATATATTCATGAATGACTTGGATGAAGGGATAGAATGCACGCTCAGCAAGTTTGCTGATGATACAAAACTGCGAGGAGTGGCTGACACATCAGAAGGCTATGCTGCCATTCAGCAAGACCTAGACAGACTAGAGACATGGGGAGGAGAAATCTAATTAAATTCAGTAAAGGCAAGTGTGAAGTGCTGCATCTGGGGAAGAACAAGCCCATGTGTCAGTACACATTGGTTACTAATCTGTTGGCAAACAGCTCTGGGAAAAATGACCTGTGAGTCCTAGAGGACAACAGGATGATCATGAGCCAACAGTGTGCCCTTCCGGACAAGAAGACCAACAGCATCACAGGATGCATTAGGAAAAACGTGGCCAGCATGTTGAGGGAGATTCTCTTTCCCCTCTACTCTCTGCTGGTGAGGCCTCACCTGGAGTATCGTGTCCAGTTCTGGGTTCCCCAGTTCAAGAAACATAAGGAACTACTGGAGAGGATCCTGTGCAGGGCCACATTGACTAAGGGTCTGAAGCACCTACCATGTAAGGAAAGGCTAAGAGACCTGGGTCTGTTTAGCTTGAAGAAGATGAGGGTGAGGGGGGATCTGATCAGTGATTATAAAGAGTGGGTATACCAGGTGTTGTAACATGTAGTGGAACAACTTCTAAACACACTTAACAGGTCTCAGCCTAGAAATCTGAGCATAACAGTGACTATGACCACAGCAATCTGTGTGGCAGCCATCCCTGGAGCTAGGGTGCCAAGGCATTTAATTTCAGAATCAGTAGAGCTAAACAGAAGAGTTTTGAAGGAGCAATGAAAGGCACCATAAATCTGGTTCATTTAAAATCATCTGATCCTCCTTCTAGTTAAACATCACATAAACCCCTTTTTAAGCTCAGAATAAAGGCTCAAGAAAATAACTCTCCAGCTGGTTTTTGCTGATAACTATTAGCACTAGGAGAAAGCTGTAACTGCATTCTCCAGGAATGCCTGACTCTCTATTACATGACTGTAACAAGACTCCTCTTAATAATATTGTAATTCATGCATGAAGATACTTTCACATATGTTTCTAAAATGCATGATATCGGTTTTACAACTCATGGATATTTGATAAGAATCTAGAGAAGTACATAATCTTCAGTTTAAGCTATCTAAACAGCAGGTATTTAAAACTGATGAGAGCAAGTAAAAATTATATTACGTTTTCCTCAGCTCCACTTAATACAACAGATTGTTAAAGTTAGAATGGGGCTAAAAAGAATTAAGTTTTTGTCTAAAGTGGCCCCACAAACTCCTGTATAGAAATTATCCTTGAACGCAGAAGGTTTATATATAAGTTCCGTTGAGTCATATTTACAATTCACATATTCACCCCTCAGCCTCCTATTGTCCAAATAAGACAAGCCCAAAGTCCTTAGCCTCATAGGCTATTCTCCATACAATATTCCTTCCAGCACTTGCACTAACTTTGTTGCCATCCTCTGGATGGATGGATCTTCACATCCTTCTTTAATTGTGGGGCCCAGAACTGCACGCAGTGTTAAAGATGAGGCCACACCAGTGCTGAATGCAGTGGAATAATCACCTCTATTGACCATCTGGGTATACTGTGTTTGAAACACCCCAGGATGCAGTTTGCCTTCTGGGCTGCCAGGGCTCGCTGCTTACTCATGTTGAGTTTGCTGTCAATCAGCATACCCAGATCCCTTTCTGCAGGTTGCTCTCCAGCCACTCCTCTCCTAGTTTAAACTTGTGCCTGATGTTACTCCATCCCACGTGCAGAATCTGGCATTTCAACTTGTTAAATTTAATCATGTTAATCACTGCCAAATGTTCCAATCTATCTAGATCCCTCTGCAAGACATCTCGTCCCTCAAGAGAGTCAACAGCACTCCCTAGTTTGGTAGCATGAGCAAACTTGCTAATGGTGCATTCAACTCCTGCATTCGGGTCATTGATAAATGCATTGAATTGGCCCTAGTATTGAACACCATTGGTGATGGATCACCAGACAGATATAGCCCCATTCTCCACAACCCTTTGACATCTGCCTTTCAGTCAGTTCTTCACCCAGCGGACAGTGAACCTACCTACCCCACAGTTGGATAACTTGTCCAAACGATGTTGTGAGGGGCAGTATCAAAAGCCTTACTAAAAATTCAGAAAGAACACATCCACTGCCTTCCCTTCATGCCCTAGGCTGTGAGTTCAAACCAGAAAAGACTGGCAAAAAGGCCTGATATCAATAGATAAAGTTTGAAAAAAAATTAGTCAAGATGAAGCAGGAAAAACCCTTGACTTTTTTTGACAAAATATTCACTAGCAAGCATTTGATTGGATCTGACACTTACTTTGGTCTCATGATTCTAAAATCCACATGCACATTGTCAGAAAAGCCAAAATAATTTTAAATATTGAAGTTAATTTTTCTGTCACATAACATCTGCTTATAAAGAGAAATATGCTAGAGGGCTGTGTCTTAACCACCCAGCCTTTCACTGCTACTCTACAGCTCAACTATTGTATTTCCCTTGTATCTTTTTAAACAAACTTCTCTATCAAAGGCATTTCTCCAGCTGATTAGTTAACAACCAAGTAGAGTTAATCAGCTAGCTAGATGTGAACCACCAGGGGATGCTGGAATGAAAAAATACTCTAGTTTTTATTTCACTTTCAAAAGAACAAAACCTGCTTGACAAAAAAAAAAATAATCTTTCAAATACCTTTTACCTTCCTTTAGAAGTCTCTGTGTGCACTGCTGAAATTAAGGATATACCAATTTTTCCATTATAAACCCATTTTGGAGCTCCTTCACCTTCTGAGCAGCTGAACCAATTCTCATCAGGTTGAAACAGTCTACAAGGTTTCAGCTCAAAGGGAATTTTTTCCCCCAAGAGAACACAGAGCAGGTAATAAAATTACTTCTGTAGACATGGGGGTTTTTTCCCCTTTGTTTTTCTTACTGTTATATAATTCAAAACCACTCTTACATTGCTCTTTTCAAAGATGACATTTTACCACTCCATAACATAAAAGAACTTAGAATTTATGCCTTATTTGCAAAAAGAAAATAAAATGCAATGGATGTGCAACTTGTACACCATAGGGACACATGAAGCACACACGGTATGTAGCACAAAAATAGGTGACACTAAGGCATTTATCCTGAGATAACATTTTTCAAGCAGAGACCAAGAAAAATGAATGCTGTAGGTATACTAACTGTTCATCACATAGTAGCTTCTACAACAGATGGTGGTGGGTTTCTTTCAAAACTAGTAAATAAAATGAAAATATTTCTGGGAGGAAGCACTTCTATAATGAAAAAGTGATCCACAGAGTGTAAGTGATTCTGTTTAAAACAGCCTGAACTTCCCTCTACCAATTTATGGTTCCAGTTCAGAAAAGCCTGGAATCAAGAGTACATTTGTTATTCTTTACAGCTACTTGCTCTATAAATACTGTTTCACGTTCCAGTGATTTTTCCTTCTTGTTCAAGAAAATTCA
This sequence comes from Actenoides hombroni, assembly GCA_024336885.1. Lineage (NCBI taxonomy): Eukaryota > Metazoa > Chordata > Aves > Coraciiformes > Alcedinidae > Actenoides > Actenoides hombroni. Next base: position 29,815,818 of record WUAM01000107.1, on the reverse strand, counting down.
GTTGGATTTCAGACTTCCTTACCTTTGATTCTCTTCTGTAAATTCATGACCTTCCTCACATTTGGCTAGTCTATTTAATTCGCTAACAGAGGAAGAACAGGTCACATAGTTATGTTAAAGTCAGACTCCAAGTATGTGTTTTCTGAGACAGTTTTCTTCTGTGTCAATGCCTAATTTAGTCTTTCAAAAAAGGTAAGCACATATTTTTGCAGTTATCTCATGTGAAGATACATCTTATGCCTTATTTCCTCCCACAAAAGCAGCCACAAAATTGGTTGACATCTCAGAATAGTTTTTAATAGTATTTCTGTCTTACTCTTGCTTTGCATGTGCTCCAGGGCAGATCGTTCGCTCACTCAACAGTTTGACTTTTTCTCTGTAGCAAAAGGACAATATTCTTTTTCCTGATAAATGACTCCAAGAGCTCCAAGGCAATATTCTGTGTTAATATCAAACGTTGCTATTTATATTCAACTGAGTATATTTATAAAGTGTTTTCTTGATGTGTTTCAACATGATAAGGAAGTGTTAAGGATGCAAAACATTTGACTGCAGATGTGCTAATTCAGTGTTGCTTTTTCTGGATGCATTCCTGTTTCCTGTCCAAAGTTTCATCCACAGCCATAGAAAAAATATCATGGAAAAGAGGAATCATTAAAGTTCATGCAGTCAATCTCTCACTAGCTAACTAGATAGTTTCAGAATTCAGAGTTTGAGCTCAGTAAGAATAGTATGCATCCATTCATTTCACTAGAATCACATCAGGATTATACTTACAAAATTAAGAATTTGGTGATAGAACATGAATTCTTCTTCTGCAAAAAAAGCAGGTTAGATTGATAGATTTAGATATATGATCTTCCATGAGAACAGAAACTTACCTGCCTTCATGGGTGTGAACCTTTGAAGATCTGATCTTATTCCCTGTCCCAGCAGTCTGACATAGATGACATTGCATGCATGGGGTTCCATTCTTCCACCTTATTCATACAACATCCTCTTTAAGAACCAAGCACATTTACAATTCATCTGTAGAAGATTATAGAATCATAAAATTGTTCTGGTTGGAAAAGACCATTAAGATTATCGAGTCCAACTGTAAACTTAAGATTGCCAAGTCACCACTAAACCATGTCCCTAAATGCCACATTTACACACCTTTTAAATGCCTTCAGGGATGGTGACTCCAAAACTTCCCTGGGCAGCCTGCTTCACTGCTTAACAAGCCTTTCTGTGAATAATTGTTTCCTTCCTAATATCCAACCTAAATTCCCCCTGGTATTACATGAGGCCATTTCCTCCTGTTAAGTCTCCTGTTACTTGAGAGAAGAGACACACCCCCACCTCACTATAACCTCCTTTCAGGTAGCTGTAGAGAGCAATAAGGTCTTCCCTGAGCCTCCTTTTCACCAGGCTAAATGCATCCAGTTCCCTCAACCACACCTCATACGACTTATTCTCTAGACCCTCCACCAGCTTTATTGCTCTTCTTTGGATGTGCTCTAGCACCTCAATGTCCTTCTTGCAGAGGGGAGCCCAACACCGAACACAGTATTCAAGGTGCAGCCTCACTGGTGCTGAGTACATGGGGACAGTCTAGTCCCCTAGTCCTGCTGGCCACACTATTTCTGATACAAGTCAGGATTCTATTTTCCTTCTTTGACACCTGGGCACACTGCTGGCTCATATTTAGCCAGCTGTCAAGCAACACACCCAATCTTTTTCCACCAGGAAGCTTTCCAGACACTTATACCTTAACCTGTACCACTGCATGAGGTTGTTTTGACCCAGTTGCAGGACTCGGCACTTGGCCTTGTTGAACCTCATACAATTGGCCTTGGCCCATAGATCCAGCCTGTCCAGATCCCTCTGTAGATCCTCCCTACCCTCAAGCAGATCAACACTCCTGCCTAGCTTAGTGTTGTCTGCAAAGTTACTGGGGTTCCCTTGATTTCCTCATCCAGATCATTGATAAAGGTATTAAAGAGAGCTGATCCAAATAATGAGCCCTGGAGAAAATCATCTGTGACTGGCTACCAACTGTATTTATCTCCACTCACCACCACTCTTTGGACCTGGTGATTCAGCTAGTTTTTTACCCAGTGAAGAGTGCACCCATCCAAGACATAAGCAGCCAGTTTCTCCAGGAGAATGATGCGGGAAATGGTATCAAAGACTTTACTGAAGTCCAGGTAGACAACATCCATGCTCATCCACTAAGTAGATCACCTTGTCATAGAAGGAGATAGCTTCACTCCGACATTCACCACACAAGAGCCTGTATTATTCCAACATCCTTAGAAGATTTTAAGACTGGGCTGGATGGGGCTCTTAGCAACCTGATCTAGCGGACGGTATCCCTACCATTGGCAGGGGGGTTGGAACTAGATGATCTTTAAGGTCCCTTCCAACCCTGACAATTCTATGATTCTATGATTATGTGTCAACTGTGATTCATCTGTGTGGCTGAATCAAAGTTCTGTCTTTGACAGGTAATACTAAAGAATAGTATGAATGCTATTCAACCTATTCAATACTACTTTGTATCCTGGAAACTGGATAGTTTTCCTGCAAGGTTTTTAGATTACATACAGTTCAAAACTTTTAGTTGGACTTGAAGGGGGGAATCATTTTGAAGCGTACTCTGGCTAGTTTTCTACACTAGTTCTTGAAGGCATTTGGGATCATCTTAACAAGTAGATCCTCCTGGCGTTTGAGGACTTTGCTAAATGAGAAATTTACATGTTACACCTTCATATATTTTGTCAAAGCAATTCAATGCCAGTGACTGCATGCACTCTCACCCTGCTGCAAATGCAAGGATGCTTGGCTTACCTTAAACCTCCATGCAAGAGGCAGTAATTTGCAAAGCTGAGTGAGCCCTTAGTCTCTGTCCAAGGTACAAAATGATGCAAGCCACTATGGCCCTCTGCTTTCATGCTTAGATATTTTCCCCTCCCCCCAAGAACATCCTTTGAAACAATACATTTTCTCTTATCCTTTCTTCCCACTAAACTAGACACAGGGTAACTCACTTTCAGCTAAAACTGTATTTAAATCATAGTGCTGTGCCTAAAGTAATTCAGCCAGGCGGGAAGAGGTTCTCAGCTCTTCACACAAGGTGCCCTTGGGACCTTTCTCAGACTACAGCTGCATGATTGTGCCCCTCCTAACAAACAAGAGCCCTAGGGAAACAAGAACAGAACTTTTTGTTCATTACAAAATAAATAAATATAACTGATTGAAGTTTTACCATTAGAAATGAAGAGCTGAAGCTGGGTGCAGAAGAAGATTGGAATTGGAAACTCATCACAGATAAGAAAGTAAAATATGGTAATTTTCATGTTTCGTCTCTTGAGAGCTTGTCAAAATAAATATATTCAGAGACTGCATGCAGATGGTCTCATCATTTTAGGCATTGTGCACAACCATATGAAAGAGGGATTAGCACAACAGAAATAAATAGGCCTTTTCTTAGTTCTTTCAAAGACAATGCAGAAGGGAGGAGAAGAGGTTTTCTCCTAATTAGAAGAAAAACTCATGGAAAAAAAAAATTACTGGACTGGAAAAAAAAGAAAGAATAAAAAGCAGAAAGCACCGACAAACTTTCTACTGAACTTTCAAAAAGGAATCACAATGAAGGAATATATTCAGTAGATATTCTTAGAGATAAGTCCAATTTTTCTTCACTCAAGGGAAAATTTGTTTCTATGTCTATGCTAACATCAACGTTAAGACGTAAGTTACATGTTCAAGGAATCATTTCTTTTTCAGTCTTAGATAAAGAACTTTCTTCTGTCCTTGAGTGATGTTTGTATGTAATTATGATGAAAGATAATAACTTCTGAGGATACGTATGACATCTCCCCCATATTACAACCTGTACTAAACACAGCAGCCAAGTTTCTCATATTTGACACTAGCAGTGATACATATCTCCATACTGCATCCCAGATTAACTTTCACTATTAAAACATGTGTTTATACTTTAGGAAATAATTCCTTGTGCTCTTTGGTCCTTTGTTTAGTGAAGAAAATGTGGGTTCAATTATAACAGAAGTAATCAAATGGTGGTTCCTGATCATGATTATATTTCTAAGCAAAGAACAGCTGTCCTGTGACAGGCAACGGAAGACAGGGTGCCAACGCTCCCTGTCTCTGGGTCATTTAGGATGTGTCTGCACATCCAGACCATCCTGCCTCTCCTGCAACAGAGCATGAGAATCCCTCAGGAACCTCTTGATATCCTGCTTGCAAACTATAGTAGAAATGCTGAATTCCTTGACTTTCCAAGTTATGCAGTATACATATATTGCTTTCAGTGGTATGAAGTTCTTAGGTAATGGATCATGGAGTGAAGAAAAAAGGACTACACCATATGACTTCTGATATACATTCCTTTAAAACAGTCTATAAGAGGAATAGTTACATAATGTTAACAGCTGAGATTTTCCAAACCATGCAGATGGCCCCATACCCCTGGTCTACATTCACAAACATTTTTGAAGTTTTACTTTTTTAAGAGTAGGAGACTACCTTAAAACCTTTGTGAACTTGGGCCCTCCCTCACATCAAATTTCAATTAACTGTAGAATCCTCTCTTTTCTAAAGACTTTTAAAAATCCTCGTCAGTTTTCCATAATAGCATTGATAATCATAAAGCAAGTTCCTGTTACTAGTGTATAAAGCTTATTTGATAAGTTTCATTCATGAAGGCCTATTGAAATCAATGGAATGTATCTAAAGATCATGCTTCACCATTTGTTACAGATTTTTGTATATATAAAAGCTAAAAACCAATTGGATATCTTGTGGACTGTAGGTCATTAAATTTAACCCAGCTACTCTTGCTTTTGTCCTTAATGAATTAGGCTTGACTGAAACACACATTCTGGAAAGGCATCCATCCTTAAGATGAGACCATGGAGAATCTAATATTTCCTTCAGCAGCATATGCTTAATATCAACATTAGGAATATTTTAAATTCTTTGTTTTCTTTATGTATTTGGCTTCAGCTTTTGAATATGTCTTCTTCTATAGTATGCTCTTTTGATCTCAAGTTTCTGTCTTTTTCTAGTTTTTTTTTTTTGTATGTCATTACATCACCAGTAAACACCGTAAGCAAGATGCCTCTCTGCCATATTTTTAAGAAGTTAAACTGATTGAAGACTTCAGGCCTTTCCTTGCAGAGCATTTCTTCCCACTGACTGTATTTGTATTTTTTCCCCTTCACACTCTTCAGTTTCCAGATTTGCCTGGAAGATCTGGAGATCACAACACTGTGAAATACATGCAATAATCCGGAATGCAGACAATTCTTATAATTCTGTTTATTGCTTAACCTGTTTTCATATAGAGGATCTCTTAAGGCCTTCTTTGTTATAATATTAAGAAGACCCCAAGAGAAGATTTTTCAGAAATGGGTTGCTCAGATTAGATACTTAAATCCATATTTACTAGTTTAGTCTGGTTTTAACTGAGACCATTTCAGAATGATCTCTGTGTTCAGGAAATCTATATTTAATGTGTACATACTAACATCATGACTTATATGATTGCTCATTTTGCAGAGTCTCCCTTTTGATCAAACCCTGCATGGTGCAAGAGTCTCCTTTACAGTAGTGATTTCAGAGGAGCTGGCATTTCACACAAAATGAAACTTAAGTGCTTCCAAACATTCTTGAATATATGTTAGTAATGCTTGATTTATTATTAATGCAGACTCTGGCAGAAAAAAAACCCAAAAAAACCCCGGGATCAATGCATTAGCCCTCTTCTATTGATAAAAATGACCCGAAGCAGGCAATTTCACTTCAGTGATGCAGCTTTTTAAGCTTCCCAGGGTCCTGGATCACATGAAAACTCAGGGCTAATCATAGAAATGGTCCTGGGATCTAATTAGTGTTTTTAATAAGCTTGAATCAAAGCTTTATCTGTCTCTACTGAACTTTACAAGTTTTGCAGTGTGAGAAGGTCTCCATTTCTCAAGGAAACCTAGACAAAATCTGAGCAAGTTCTCTTCTTTTGTTGCAAGGAAAATGCACATGGCCCTGGCCCCAAGATCCAACTCAGAGGAGTTAGTCAAAATCCATCAGTCTCCCCAGTATTGCAAGACAGAGACCTGGGACTGTCTGTGTTGAGCAGAAGGCCAGCCAAATCAGCATACACATTCAAAAAAGAAACTGGTGTGGAAAATGTAGCTGAATATCTTATCTACTACAGGAGCACCAAGGAACCAAATCCACATAGACAGGGGAGCTTGTGCAAGTATCATGTTATCCAGGGAACTCACTGTAAAGCTCTAGAACAAAACTGAAAGTAGGAGTGTCCAGGGAGCCCCTTTACATTCCCAGGGTTGAGTTCATAAGGCATCTCTCACAAGAGGTGAGTCATTTTAAATAAGTAATTGAGGTGGATGGGAGAAGGCATCCTGAAAATCCCCTGCCATTTGCCCCTTATATATACAAGAAGTCCAGAGGTCAAACATTGTTAGAATAAAAACAGAATTGAAGCACTTATGGAAATAGTCTGACTTTTTCCCCCTCCATAAAACTGTGCAACAATGAAACACTGGCTGTTTGCCCCCCTGGTACCTACGCTACTGTTTTTCCAGGTTCCAGGGTCAGTGTGCCATGAAATCCCCTGCCATACCAGGGACCACAAAGCACAAAAGGGTCAAAATGTTCCCTCACTCAGAGCTGCCCTTTAGCTCTAAGAGTATTTGTCTTATAGCTTGACCAGACCTTGCCAAATCAATACAACTAAGCTTTTCTGCACAGGGAGATGTATGCCTTTATCTGTGGCTGAACTTTTTTTGAGTAGTTCCAGGCTTATTTAGATCTTCAGTTGAACACAAAGTATCATGTCAAAAAGATGACAAATATTTGAAAGCAAACTCTATGCTTTCATCACAGACTTTCCTCTCTAAGCTTCAATTTTAGTGAGACACTTGTGGCTCCATAACTGTATACACATAAGGAAAAACTTTTGACCTCTGTCCTTCCTTATAACTATATTAAAAGGCAAAAAGCTTTTACTTTTTTTCCCATGAGGAAGATTTCCTTCCCTTTGAAGATACTCCATCAAGATAAAATTTTCTTACATGAATGGTTCAATATACTTTCACATAAACATTCTTCAATTTGTTTCCATGTCAATCAAAAGGGAGTAAGGATGGAATACTCAGAAGCTGATTTTAATAAATTAATAATAATGATTCTGTCCTGTTTAAGCTTCTACATGTGCTACTTGGTATAGAATAACCTCAAGCTAAGAGAGTCTTCAATGAAACCCTTCAAAAGGGGACATGGATTTGAATTTAACAATGAGAAACTTTATATTTACACCGTGGCAGATGAAAAGAGATGTTATCAGTAACATGAAAGCTTTAGAAACCATTAAGCCTAAAGTAAACACAGAGAAGTACAAGCAAGTGTTCAGCAACCATGTTGGAATTTGCACCAAGTTGACAGTAATCAAAGAAACATCCATTCAGACTGGATGAGGACTGTAGCACTGATAATTCCATTGGCATTTGAAAATGGTTTTGGCCCTGAGATCAGGGATTCCTGTTCTGTTTCTCTTATGGGAAACTTAAGGGCAGAGATTTCATTTTTTTCAGGTCAGGGAATGAAGGAAGAATACACTTTATGAGTCACATTCCATTTCTTCCATCATCTGCATCTATGTAGAAAATTTAAGATGATAACATGAGGAAAAAACAAAATGAAACAAAATAAAAACCACAGAACAACAACAAAAAAAATAATTGTCCTTTCCTTATAATTGAATATGAGAAGTGACATCTCAAAATATATGATGCCTAGGTAGCATTAGCTTTCTATCCACAGATAGAAAGGAAATCTGTCTGTAAAGGTCAATGGTGGCAAAGTTACATCATGATGTTCAGGATCTAACCCACAGCCTGGACAGTGCTTCTAGCATGCGGATTACAATTGCCACTTCCTTTGTGTCCTTCTTCAAACCCTTCTTTTCCTAAAATACATAATTTCAGAGTTCTTAGAAAGTCAGATCTTTGGGTTTGGCTTGATAAGAATATCTCCATCCACACTTCTGTGTACAAGCTACACATTGATCTTTTTTAAAATGGCATTATTGTTGAACTTAGACTAAAGCAAGACCTCAGATGGTTTTTACCCCTTGACCACTGTAGCAAGGATAATTTGTTTATTGTGTTCTATGGGTGCTTTCAGCAGTAAGTGAAGTTGTATCAGCATTTATAAGCAGTTGAGTTGGACACCATTTTCTACAGCTCTAAGAAAAAAGCTAAAATTAAAGCCTCACAAGGGCAGCTCTCTCAGTGAAGGGGAAGTCTTTTACTGCTCAACAGTGACACCTCTTGATATTCAGCAGAATATTACTGATAACCTTCAAAAATAATTTAATGCAGTCTGCAGGACAGAGTATTACAGTCAGTGCAATGTCTCCCAAAGGAAATGTTTTTTTTTCCTTGACTTGTTCAGGAAAAAGCAGCTCAACATCTAACCTATTGTTCCAATAATTCAGGAAATGAAAAAGTTTATAGAGGAGCAGCTCAGAACATTGAATCTGTATCCAGAGAAAATGCCAGTATTTTGATATAGGCCTTTGTCATTAAATTGGAAAGTTTTAAAATTGTCACAAAAACATTGAAAAAGACATTTTATCAGCATTGAGGTTTTTTTTCTGAAATATTAATATTTTGAACATGACTGTTGAAATCAATATCTCTCCTGACTTCTTTTTTATTCATTTAAACCCTACTTTTTTTCAGAATTTTTTATTATCAAACTTTTCACATGCATAGCTTCTACAAAGAGCTATACTCAAATGTCAGAAAAGAATCTGACTACTCACATAGTCTGTGAAATAAAATTTATAATATTCCATTTATTAACTCTTCAAAGTGCTACTCTTCTGCAAATGAGAATTCAGGTTTTAAAAGCTGCCAAATAACTGAGAGACAGAACTAAAGGGAAACCAAGCCTTTAACAAATATTCTTGCAGCAGTATATGGAATATGGCCTGCCTTTTTGGTAGCTGGATTATCTGGCTCTGAGGCTGTACTTGGGACACAGCCATGAAAAGCTTAAATAATCATCCTTTCTGGGCCAAATACTGAGCATTAGAACAAGAAATTTTGGCTCACATTTATCTCTGTAACAGATGTTGATTGGACAGCTGAAATTTGTTCATGCATTTTATGAGTAAGTGTACCCTTTTGCCAATTCAACAGAAGCATTTGTGAGAAGTCCAAATACATACATTTCTGCTGGAGCTCTAGCTTTTTTCTGCTGGAGCTCTAGCTTTTTTCTGCTTATGGTACAAGTTAATTAGTGAAATAGCTGTAGATCAACTGAAAATAGCTTGGCATTTAAGTATCCTCCACTGGCACCAATTAGCATTATTGAATAACTAGATCTACGAAGAAAATCTCTGGGGACTGTAGCACAGATAGTAAACGTGTGAACAAAGAGTTAATTCCTAGCTAGTAAATTCTCAAGACACTGGAATGACTTAATTGTGAAGGAGTTTAATAATCGAGTGCCAATAATAGATTGTAAATTGGAAGGTTTATTTCAAAACCAGCAAAAAACTTCACAGAGAGGGTGTAACAGCAAAGGAAAGTGCTAACCTACAGGGAAGGAAATTTGAAAGCTATAGGGAAGATTTAGGAGCAGTGGTAGTTTTAAGGGCATGTTTTTATATCTGCCATTATGTTTTAAGTGGAGCTTTAAACAGTGCCTACCAGTAAAATGTTGGTACTTCATTGTTTGTAAGAAATCAGCTGTTACTTTTGTCTAGTAGTAGACTAATGCTTGGTGTTAAAAATCTGGGATGCACAATAAGCCTGCACACCATAATGAAACCCTGCTGTCTAAGCTTTGCAATATGTCTTGGAAGTAAGTAAATGTGCAAAAGCACAGCAGACATGAAGAAAACAAAATGCCAGAGGTGAGGCACAAGACTGAACATGCTTCTTATCTCTGGGCAGTGAAACTTACTATTTTAATGATGACAGGGTTATTTGTTGAAATATTTCAAGAAAATCTTTTTGAAAAATCTTTTAGCCTCAGCATCTAGATATATACACATGAAAACACCTAAACAGAGTGAGGAATATTTTAATGCTGATTTTTGAAAGCACATTTTATCACCCTATCTATTTTCAGGGCCTTTATAAGGTATTAATAGAATAAAAGTATTTAATTTTGTGAGTTAAATGCTTTATGTGGAAGTGGATAAACTTCATTCCTCTACAACTGAAATGGGAACACCTACATATGACAGGCAGTTTCTGAGTAAAGACACAGAAACTGGTCTTTCAGTTGTTTTTTGAGAAGAGAAATATTTAAATGAACACTTTTCTGATTTCAGCCCATATAGGCAGATTTATATTTTTCAGCAGACATCATCCCATGGACATACACACATGAAAACTCATATGCACAGAGGAGAGGCACATACACAGAGGAAAGAAAAATAAATCAGCCCAGCAAATAGAGCACAACATGATACCTGGAAATGAATGGACACACAAGAAGACTAAATAATCCAATACTACTGGAAAAACAAGGCATCTAAAATCAAAGGATGTGTCTTCAGTAATAAGTATTTTCCTTTCTTTGAATTCTTTTGACCTACACATCTGATAGCAAGAGATTACACTTCTTAGTTATGTGATTATTTTTTTTAATATTAGTTACAGAAACTCAAACTCATGACTGTAAGACAATTTACTAACACATCATTAATTACAATATCTCTTCAAACTTGTATGCAAACACAGTGGTATACCAGCCTGATTTTCTCTTGGATTTTAGCTTCCCTAATTTTAGACAACTAAATAAAAACTAAGCATCTAGTCTAAGCTAGCCATCTGGGCTACATTTATAATCAAAAGAGAGAAAAGCAGCCAGGCAGAGAGAAGGGCATGCCTAGAGAGTCTTTCCCTGACATCTCTCTTTGCTACAAGATAGCTCTGGATAGGTCTGCCTATCTCCCTCTTCCAACTATTGCTGAAGCCTGATAACTGAACTGCACCTCTTGCTTTTACCTGGTTATAGATAGGTAGGAGGAATTTCCAGCCTAAAAGTTACACCTCCCCCAATACTTTTTGGCACATTGTATAAGCAGACTCTTGTTCTTTGCTACAGGTACAAATACCCCATTACTTAAATTGCACAAATGGAAGAGCTAAATATGTGCTGTACTACATTTCTTTTACCCTAGGTAACACATCTCCCTCATGTTTCTTCTAAAAGAAATCTCTGAGAGCCAGCAAAATAAATGAAGCATGCGATTTCCTGCTTTTTGTGGTTTCCATTACTCTGGATTTACCATAAGAATGGGGCCACTCAGTATTTTGGCTAACAGGAAAGACATAGTACCTGCTGTCCCTTCAAAACAAATAATATGCTTTTAAATAAAATGCAGTAAAGTGAACACCTTATTTGGAAACTTGAAAGTGCTTTTTTTGTTCTAGAAATGTATAATTATCAAAAGGACAGTATTAAAAAGAGAAGAAAAAAAAAAAAGAAGAAAAAAAAAGAAACTAACCTTTTTCTTGATTTTAGAGAGGCCTTGAAGTTACATAAGAACAATCACCCTGTTTCTGATGAACAAGAGATAAAATAATAAAATTAATACATTTTCTTGAAATCTTTAAAGTTTTATAAATTGCCCATGGAGGTTTGCAAACCAAGGTCACTCTGTCTCTTTTAATTCTTTTAATTATCTAGTTCCAGCCTGATACACTAGCCTTACTAATTGGACACGGAGAAATTCCTTATCAGTGAAGTTAGAAAAGGACCTATGAAAAGGGTATGGGAGACTGCTGTAAATCAGAGAAGAGGAACTGAACAGAAGGAAAGCCAATCAACTGTACTCCTCCGAGCTGTGAGTTTATAGGAAAAGCAGGGCCTCATTGGATGGAGGAATAAGTGGCCAGCAGGTAGTTACACATGCCATTGACCTCTCCCTTATAGATACTGCTGTGAGGGGAGCCAAATGCAGACTCACACCTGCCCTTAATTTCTTGAAGAAGAGAAGATTTTAAGCGCTAACTTGGTCTTTGGGGCGTGTAGGTGTTGAATATAGTGCTATTTGTTTCCATTCCCATATCCCCAGGTGCTCATACATACTCTCTCAAACCCCAGTGAAGGAATTAATTATCCTGTCTGCAGTTTAGCATTTTCATGCACATTTGACAGGTGTGATGCACACAGTGAAGTCTGAAGCTCTGTCAATCTCTATTTAGTAGCATAAGAAATGTGCATATCTGTACTATCCCTGACTTTGATTTCTCACCCTTCTCCTTTCACAGCACTCTTGCACATTCTCCAAGGTTGTCAGTGATCCTTCTCCCCAAAATTATGGCTTGTCATTTGATCAACAGCTTCCTTCCATCTCAGATATTCCATTTTGACCTTGGATGATCATGTTAAGCAGTTCATCTTCTCCTCTCCTTTCTCACTGAATTGAATGAAACCTGTTTGTTCATCACCTCTTCCATTTCCCCTGTGTCTTAATGAGTCTCTACAGTTTATATGCCAGTATCTATATCCTGTTCTTCTGCCACTAGATGTTTTTACAAGTGCTCAGTTGCCAGCCATTCACAGAGATATCCATAATTATCTCTGATTTTTTTGCAAGCTGTATTTAATCCACTATCATAAGGTGTTTCCACCTAAAACCCACAGCATGTCTTTAAAGAGGAGGAGCTTATACAAGACTATTTCAGAAATACTAGACTGTTTATTCACCAGAAGATATTACCAAAGCAAAGAAATCCCATTATAACATCAATCAGATCTCAAAAATTATAGAGAGAAAGAATTGTTCAGGCTTCCGGAGAAAACATAGAGATGCTGTAGGAGAAAAGACAAGAAGACATTATTGCAGTCATTCTATGTCAATGGACTAACTACTGTTTATTATGTACAAAAGTTATTTGGTTTTATTTGTTTGTGAGACATGAAACTGAAAATTCTGATCAATGTAACTGCTAAATGTCCATGATATTGTGCCCAAAACACATGACACTGCGTTAGCCTATTGGCAAGATGCTGGAAGGCAGATCATATTCCATTCACCTGCAATTGCTTTTACACTTTTATTTAGCTAACTTTCTTCCTGTGTCACACAATTGTGTGATTTCACAGCACTCACTGGGATTTACTTCCAATTAGCCCTAACTTCTCTCACATCAGTGTTCTGAAGAAAAAACCCTGAAATTCTGTACACTTGGGACTACAAGAAAGATGATGTGTATATTGTCTTTTAGATGCATAGCTTTCTGCATCTGTTAAAGTGTTATTGTCTGTGCAAGTATGAAAGGGTTAGCATTGCTGTTTGCAAGATCTCCAAGTCCAGAAGCATCACTTCATGTGAAATCCTTCTCAGATATACATATATATTTGAAAAAATACTAGGTAAAAAGTAATGAGCTCCATTACTGGTACCTAAATAAAATAAACATGTTCCCCGTCGTGGTGTTGGCACAAGTCAGCAAGAGCTGTACACACAGCTGAAGTCACAAACCCAGCATTGGAGATCACATCCAACAGGCAGTTTTCATGCAGTCACTTATTTTGTAAAGTAAGAGAGTTTAAAGGTGTGGATGTCTTCTTAAGGTAATAGAAAATACCAAATGAAAAGATCAAAGCTGTCCCTATTCACTTTATTCAGGATTTGGAGGATTACTACATTTTAAAAAATTGAAATCTTGTCACCCCATAAATTCAACCCTATCATAAATAAATTACATCAACATTTGAAAACACAAGACTAGCTCAGTATTAGGAGACAAAATCAGAATGCTTTCTGATATTTTTTCCCAGAAGCGCAGGACCATTTAACTTTTTACTAGTCTTTCATGCTGTCTTTTATGAAGCACTTAATAAGTTGAATACTTTTCTGCAAAACATTTTTGAAAGGATATTCTTCCCTGGGTATTTAATTCACACTGCTTCCCAGACCTATCAGTATCTCTTGTTTTGTTTGTTTTCCTTCAGCACAGAGTAATCCAACAACATTAGGCAGAATATTTTAAGGGGGTCAACTCCAGGACAAAACAATCATGACAAACTACATTTTAGAGAAAGTATCATGCCCCTCTCTTAGATCTTGTCTCCATTATAAGGGGTCTCTCAATGAATTGGAAATTCTTCTTCACAGAGATACATCTCTTGTCAGCAAAAGTGATATTTTGCCAATGAATTTTATGCTGACTATGTGCATAAAAGTTGAAGATATGAATATAGTTGCCCATATTGCTGGTTTTTTCACTATAAAAATGTCACTAAACATATCCTCTAACGGATATAACCATAATGACTAAAAATCTAACATAGACGTCATTTTAGTCTCCACTATAGTGATAACGAAATGGCACCTTTTTCAGCTGCTGACAGAGTCTTGGGAGATTAGAAGTTTGTGTGCAAAAGGTCCATAGCAAATAAGTATCACAAGAAAGATTGACCTCTTCAAATGTAGATGCTTACAGTGATGCCTTTCCTACGTCTCAGCTAGTTAGTGCAAGCTCTTATTGCCATGCAAAGAGCATGTTTACACTTTAAGACAAATATCAGTCTTACATTTAAGACTTGTAAAGACTTATACTTTAAGACTGGGAAAAATGACAAGCAAAGTAGATGTTAAATATGCACTAGATGGAAAGTTTCAGCCTCAAATTAGCCATCCACAGTGAACATACCTTAAGGTAAGAGAATGGAGTCCTACGCTATGTGGCTTAGATTTCAATTTAAGATTTATTCCATAGAAAACAAGAAAATTTTTAGAAAATTTGGTCCATATTTAACAGCTATTCTAGCAGTTATCTAAATAATTTACTGGTTTTTTTCCATTTCCTTTACCATCACCTTCAATAAAACTTTTTAAAGCTGAAATACAAGATTTTATGTCTCATCCTTGTTCTATTCATCCAGTTTTGGCTAGTGTCAAAGGTTTGGTGAAACCATAAAAATGAAAGAAAAACACATCAGATATGAGCAGACAGATTTGAGATGGCTATTAAACTATGTTTGATGGGAGTTAGTGATGAATGAACCTTAAAAAGCTTGTTCTAATTAAAATAAAAATGATAACATGGATGCTTATCTGAATGCTTCTCCTTTTTCTTTTAGGAATCAGGTTTAGACACCCCTTGATCTTCCTTAACAGTGTTTGGCCTGAACTTGAGAATGTTAAAAACTGCCTCTTTTATGGTTTTTCAGTGCTTCCAATCCCTGCAAAGAGGGGGGAAATAGTTAGCAGATTTAATTTTAGTTATGGGCAAAGGTTGAGAACACTTTTTCCATTCTCTCTTAAAAACAGAAACTCAAGCTCAATAGCAGAGCAGTGACAATATCTTCCAGGCTGAGCCTCTCTGTTCCCTAGAGGAGATAATATCCCCCCTCTATTACAGTAACAAGGAAGAATGAACAGAGTTTCCAGTAATAAATATAGACACAGAGACGTCTGGTTTCTTTTCTGACTCAGAAGCTATCAAGAAAATTTAATCAGGCTTTTCTTTTCCAGTCAAACCTCAGATTATTTTAATACTTTCACATTCTGTATTGAAATTCTGTCAGCCTCGTCAGTGTTTTTGCCCGATGGCTGCATGCAGCCATTGCTAAACAATTTTTTAAAGTGTTATATTTTTAGAGAGGTCTGTTCACTTGACATCTAATGGTAATGCCATTTTGGAGGGGTCATAAGGAAAGAACATATTTATGATGAGAAAAAATCAAATAAATGGCAAGAAATAATCATGTTCCTATCTAATGCACTCTGCCTCCCTATCCTCTTCTAGGCAGAGAAAAAATATCTTACACCAACCAGATTTTTGCTGTATGCAGAGCTAGCCTGGTGTTTTCTTCCCTACACTAAATTATGTAGTGCTTCTGCAGAAAGTGTGTACAAGAGCTGAATGTAAATCAGAAAAAGATATGATTGTGGAACTAAAAGGCAGCCACTCCTCTCTAAAACTACATTAGTATATGGCATCCTAGTGCGCCCACCTTATAAGATCATGGGACTACTGTTGTCCCTCAGGTATCTGTGCATGATAGCACTGAATTTAAAATGCATCCTGACCTTCATATGAAGTAACTGACACAAACCTGAGTGAATGGGGCAAAAGAAGGGTGACTTACTGCTAGAGAGATAAAAATGCTTCCTACATTAAATTTAATGATATATCATAAAAATCAACTCTTGGGTTTTCTGTGCTGCTGTTAAACACAGGGCAATAACGATCTGTATGTTCTGCTCAAGCTTGGGAGGTGCAGGGGGGAGACATCCCCTTTATTTCTGAATTGGAACATAAATAGCAGCAGCAAAAGAGAAACATACTACATAAAATTTGGACAGACTTGACTAATCATTCATTTTAGCTCTTACCTTCTATCTCATGAAACTCTTTCATTGTTCTCTTGTTTATCACGAGTTTGTCAAAACCAAAGTAAAAACCCCTTATTGAACTAATTGCCAGTTTTAAAATATTTCAATGGTTTTTATTGCCAGTCTTTACTGTCATTTACATGGTACACAATACTTGCATTACAATCTTTTACACAAAATAAAACAAAGGATCAGAAAATCCTTTTGGCTTCTCTATACCCCTCATCACAAGCCTATTGTAGGTATTTTTAAAATTATACTAAAATAGCCAATAGGTGTGTAAGTTAAATCTTAAACAACTCTTCCATGACTTTCTGAATCTATAGATATTTATGGACCCTGGAAGGAACAGTGTTAAAATTAAACTGTGTTTAGCTGGTTGATATGTTTACATTACACGCTCATGAGAATGATTTTCCCTTTGGGACATCGGCAAAGAGGTGTGTAACAAAAGTGTAAATCACAGTCTCAGCTAATATTTGTAATGTCATTCTACACATCTGGAAAAAAAAGTCTAACACAAACCCACACAAGTGCCACATAACTTAGACTTAAGATTTACTGGTTTTTCAAAAAAATCATGAGTGTTAATGATTTGACTACCTTCTGCTGCTTTGACTAAATGGCTGTTGTTTTACTCAGCACTCAGCCTCCTTTGTTACATTACTTATAAACAAAAACTGTTTCTCCCAGTTCATGGGAGATTTCTGAAAAAGAGTAAGCACCTTGCCCTGACTTTTAGTGAAAACTAAACCCTTCTGCTTGTTCTGAGCTATTTCTCTTTCTATTTGCAGGCACGTGGAACTGTCTTTTCAACAACAGCTTCTAATAGACCTGAGATTTGTAAGAGCAAATTACAGTTAAGCATTTCCAATGCAAATCTTGTAACTTTAGAAGACCAAAGAGGCCTCTGTCAGCCTGATGGTTTTGATTGTGCTCTGTAAGGCAGAAGGTAATGGTTCTGGTGAAGAAAAGTATATTTGTCTATAGTGTGGTCTGATGATGAACAACGCTTGAAGGATCATTCTCAGCTCCAGGTTTTTTTAGGAGCTAAAGCAGCATATTACAACATGCAAACACAGACACATTCCAGTGGAATGTCATTTCATATTTACAGACTTCACATTTAAAAAAAGCCAAGTCTGGATTTATCC
This sequence comes from Actenoides hombroni, assembly GCA_024336885.1. Lineage (NCBI taxonomy): Eukaryota > Metazoa > Chordata > Aves > Coraciiformes > Alcedinidae > Actenoides > Actenoides hombroni. The sequence goes on along the minus strand of WUAM01000107.1, from coordinate 29,798,259 downwards.
TTCTAACTTCAGTACGTAGCCTGGTGCCTAGATCCGAACACTACTAACGTCAATGAAATTAAAAGAAAAGATGGTTATCTCCAAGGTCAGTCCAACTCACTTACAATGTTTCTCACCCTCTTTTTATATTTATAATGTTTTCATTTTTTCTTATCTACCATAACTATGGCCCATGTTGCTAAATTTAACAGAATTGCAGGGATTTGATTTGTTAATAGAATAGCTGAATTTAGTCTAAAATGAAAGATTTTAATCCACATGCTTTGAAGACATGACATTATTTATGAAACTGCCAGTGGATGGAGACAGATGTTCTCTTTTTTTTTTTTTTTTTTTTTTAGGAAGGCAATTGTTCTCCTAGTCACACTCGCTCCAGGGACGTGTGTGTGTGAGACTGATCCAGGGATTTCTGATACATCACAGCAGGAGCAGTGATCCATACAACCATTTATTCCTGTACCTTTACTGACATGGTGAACTATGTAAGTTTTTCCTTCAGATGATAATTTCATTGCTGCTTTAGTTTATGCATTTATTTCTTTATTGTTTCCCTTAGCTGAACCTTGTGTGACATGTATTCATTAATGTTAAGTAATGAAGTGGAGATTTAGGTTTATAAAGAGGAATTAACACACACATAATCGCAACTATAGTACCTCCATCTGTTTTACAGAAAATGTACACATTCTCATCTCAATTAAGTGTGATGGTCAAAATAATTGTAAAGTCTTTCATTCTCTCCTAGACATTACAATAAATAAAGGTATCATTACTTCTTCAAGACTCAGTAACGCTTAGTGTAAAACATGTACTTCTATTCAAGTTTTATAACCCTGTCTTTATCACCTTTTTGACAAATGTCACAGTCTAAAAAAACCCAAAAAGAACAGTTTCATTTTGTCGGATAGGATTACTGTTATATATATTTAGTACACAAATAGCCCACATAGTGTTGTTTTAGGCAAGACTGAAAACTTCTTTATTATTTCACTTCTCAGAATCTTCAAGGAACTGCAAATTTTTTAATCAAACTTAGCCTGAAAACTCAAAAGTGCATGCATGTTTAGAAGCTAAAAATGAGGTCTGGGACCCAACAAGAATTTTGCTTTCAACTCCTTCAAAATTATTCCATCTGAGTTTGGTTGTTTATATTTGCTCCAGTTTGCTCATATATTGAATGACAAAAAAATGGGAAGCCAAACTCCTTGCAAAACTGCCTGAAGGAAATGTGGTATTTTGATCTTTTAAATGCCTTGCTGCTGTTATAATATTTGGATTTGATAACTTTCTTCTTTAAAAATATACTCTCAGCAAATCATCATTTTCTTTTAAAAAATTTCAGAAAACAGTTCACTAACAAGACTAATTTAGAGCTCAGAATTGCATTATCTATCCTCGATAGTTATTTACATACCACGTTTCTTTTACAAATAAAAACAATGAGCTAGCACTTCTTCTAGCTTCATTTATAATATGTTGCATTTTCTGTTCTTCCTTGTAATTCTCACAAGCATTTCCAAACATTTTGCCTATTTTGTTTTATAGTTTTGTTAGGCAGAACTTGCTCTCTGGTCAAAAGTATGTTACCAGCATGCCCACTGGTTTCTGCAGCCACTGGATTAGGCCCATATATTATATGTGTATTTAATTTTCTCCAGCAATTCTAAAAGATTTGCAGGGCTGCTTTGAAACACATAAACCTCTCCATTATGGCTATCTAGTCCTGTACCATACAGTCCTTTCATTATACAAGGAATTAATGTGAAGAAAATATCATTAATTTAAAGCTAAAATTATTTGGTTTAGTCTTTTAAACAAAACTGTATTTGTAGTATTGTCTACTTTGGAGTCTACAAAAAAGAAGGTAACAAACACCACACAAGACTTGGTGTTTTAACTTGGTGAGGAGATCAAGATTTTATTTGACTCTTCTGATCATGTTCAGATATCTAAATGCAGCTGCTGAAATATCAGTGACTCAAACTGAATGCCACCCAGTCATGAACTTGTTAGAATGAGTCCAGAGGAGGCCACAAAAATGATCAGAGGACTGGAACACTTGTCTTATGAAGAAAGGCTGAGACAGTTGGAGTTGTTTGGCCTAGCTAAGACAAGGTTCCAGGGATACCATATTGTGGTCTTTCAGTACTTAAAGAGGGCCTATAAAAAAGATGGGAGCAGTCTTTTTTAGCAGAGCCTGTTGCAATAGGACAAGTAATGGTTTTAAGCTAAAGGATAGTAGATATGACTAGATATGAGGAAGAAATTTTTTACAATGCAGTTGGTGAAACACTGAAACAGGTTGCCCAAAGAGGTGGCAGGTGCCCCATCCCTGGAAACACTGAAGGTCAGGCTGTACAGTGCTCTGAGTAACCTTTTCTGGTAGAAGATGTTACTGCTCACTGCAGGGGTGTTGCAATAAGTGACCTTTAAAGGTTCTTTCCAACCCAAATACTCTATGATTTTTATACCCCAAAATATGAGTGGCATCCCTGTGTTACTATCCCTCAGGAGTACTTTTTTCCTGCCTCAGAAAGATATCAAAGCATCCCTTACTCACACTGACAATTTGAAGACTTCTAAATGGAAAAACTAAACACCCAATAACCAGGGATGGCCTTGAAAACCTTCATCAGCTACATTTTGGAGATCTGAATCAAAAATAAGACTTCATTCTACCTCAGACTATCACAGCTTCAAACCTCAGGCCTTTCTTATAGCTATCAGGAAAAGATTTTATTAATTATGACATTGAGATAAAAACATTTAAATCTTTCACAAGATACATTGCTGAGTTTGATGGTAGAAGAGTGGTAGACAGCAATACTTAGTCAAGAATTGTTTCTTACACTTGCTCCAGAGTACTTTCCACAGAACTTTCAACTCTTGTGATAATAGAGAATCCACAGAGCATCCTCACTTTTCCAGATTATTTTGCATTTCTTCATGAAATATAAAATCAATAATCAATTAATAAGACCAACAATGAGAAACATTAACTGATTGCGGCTTTGTTGATTCTTGCACTCCCTAGCAGGTGATCCCTTTAGAACTAATGGGAAAATTCTGTTTCTATTGAATAAAAGATGTAATGAGCCTGTATCTTTAGAAGACTTGAACTAGAAATTCAGGGTCTATGTAATAAAAGACCTATCTCCCGTTCTTGAAGACACCATTTATAAATAAATAAATGAATGAACAACTCTTAATCTTACTTTGAAGACTTTATACCAGGCTCTAGAGAGAAACCAGGCAGCTTTCCAAAAGAATTTTTACCATCAGCACACTGAAAGCAGTCTATCAGTAACAAATGTTGAAAAAGCAAATTCAGCTGAATTAAAACTGCCCTAGAAAAAAGGAAGACAACAACGACTATTAAGAAGAACACTAAACATATGGTCACCTTATTCTACTGCTACAAAGTGCTAATCAATCACAAATAATTAATCCAGCTAAAACAAAAAAGAAATGCCACTGTAAATATATATTATAACGTATGTGCATCTAGGCTTCTAGGAGAGCTGTCAATAATAAAAGTTAATTTTTTCCTAGAGGTCTATTCACTATCACAGCAGTACCTTTTCAAATGAAGGCATTGTTGGGGACTACACAAGAGAGAATAGCAGGGAATAGTCCATACAAAAATACTGTCATTTTCAAAGTGTTTAAGATTACCAAGAGGCTGGGAGAAAACTGACTTACCTGAGATCAGTGAAAACTTTAAGAGACACAAGGAGAGTATGGATGTGTCCTGTTAGATGACACTACTCTGGAGTCCCTAAGCAGCTTTTTTTAGAGAGCAGTCCCCTTATGAAATATATACTTTTTCGAGAAATCACACTTCACTTAGATGAAGTTTCTCAAGATTGTCCTCCTGATGAGAAAAGGTTACAGGCTTCACATTGGGAATGGAAGAAACTGCAGAATTTCTACAAGCCCAGATATTTTTTTTTATATATAAAGGGAGACTGTCTCTGAGTCCTCATTCTCCTGGTTATATACGGTCATTCTTTCCTCCTCAGTCCCAGTGCTGTTACATGCAATCACACATAAATTAAGGCTAGCAGATGAAACAATAAAGGAAATCAAATGCAGAATCTGTTTTCCAGGAGGACAGCATCTATTCTTATCAAAAACAGGCAGAATTTCATCCTATTCAACTAAAAATAACTCAGAAAAATCCTAAAAATCTCTATACATTTACATTTACTCTAGTTCTGCCATCTCCATAGTCCAGATAGGGGAATATGTTAGCAATCACCACTGTTTTCCTTCAGTATGTCATCTGTGTTTCTCTCTCATAAAAAATTAGGGCTGATGTATGCAGGGGTCTCATTCTGCTCTTAGATGCTATAGGGCAGTGGACCACTGGTATGGAGAAAACCCCAAACTGTTAGACATGTAAGAATCAGAAAAGGATCCAAACAGCCAGCATGCTAAGGTCCATTCACACACAAAATCATCAAATGATGAACAGGGAAAAGCTTACAGTATCCTATTCCAACTCTCAAACTTTCAGGAGGAAATTTTTGAGATTCAGAATCTGAACTCTTTCCTACAGGCCAGTGCCTACATCCATTCTTTTAACTATGATCCCTTCTGAAAGAGTAGTCAGAGGAGGTGATGACAGGAGATAGCCCCAATTTGTGTAACAGCCAAATGGTCCCTGTATCTGCCCAGGAACTGGGCAGCCAGTTATTCTCCCTGTTTTGGAGGTATCCAGCTGCCACAGGTAGCACTGTATATAATTTATCCAAACACTGCTACAGGCAGTGCTTAATACAGAGAGCAGATTCCAGGTCATGCTTATTCTAGGTGAGTGCCTTAACCTATATGCTTCCTTTAAATTGAGCCTTCAAGTATTTTCTGCCTCATTTCAACAAGAGAGATGGTGAGTGCCAATACAATTACTTTCTTCAGGCTTATTCTACTGACAGAAATTTTGACATAGTGGTTTGTAAGTTTAAGGAATAGGATGGAATTAAACCTGAACTTGCATTTTTAACAACATTGGTTTAGCTATGTGTTCATTACAAAAAGAGACACAATAACTCCTTCATGTTTTTAAAAGAAAGTAGTGGCATTAGCTGTGGGGTTTTTTTGAGCATCCTCTACCGCTACTATCATCTCAAGATGCTCAAAATTTTCTTGCAGGCAGAGTTTCCCTGCATGTGAGCACTAAGGTGGACACAGAATGACAGCTCTGTCAAGACAAGGATGCCTCTGGATGTTTTCAGAGACACATGTGTATCCCTATTTTAGGAGAAACATATTTAAGGCTAGAAAAATTTGGCATGGATAGTGAATAAATAGACATACAATATTCCACCTAAGTTTTTTCCTAGATCTTGTCATCATCATCTACTATGTTTGTATCCAAAATCTTTAAGGTCATAGTGAATATTTTTCCAGGATGTCATATTCTTGTGAGAGGTGAGGCAGAGTGCTCAAACCTCCATACTCTAAATTGGAGAAGTTCACAGGACTGGTGAAGGCAATTGGATTATGTGAGATTAGACAAAACACATATTAATCCAAGTAAATATTCTGTGCTGCTGTTGTGACATCTGCAGTGTTATTGCACGAGAAGTGCCTTGCATATGTTTCACAGACTCTGCTTCACACACCTGAGCAGAGACCTGAGTGCATCCCACAGATCAGAATTTTAAGATGTAAATATCCATCCTGCTCAGTAATAAGCAGACATCCCAATCAATATGTCCTCATTAATTATGTATGTATTACCTTATCCAGGTCATGTAGGGCATCAAGATCCCTAGAATTCTGACGTGGGCAATTTTCAACTAAGTCTTAAAAGAAATATGACTATTTACTTTGTCAACAAGAGAATTTTAAGGCCTATCCCTATTACCTTAGTTAGAGGATTTGATGACTGAATATAATTTTTATGGGAAGCCATGAATAATTGACTGCACAGTGCAGAGTGGGACTTGGCCTTGAACACCTTTAGATCATTCTGGTGATTTTATCCACTCTGCATTATTTCACTTTGTGAGTAATACTGATGAAAAGAAAAAAAGGAATTATCAGATAGCAAAATGTATTTGCATATTCAGCCAGGGAACAGGTGACTGGACTGCATTACTACAGAACAAGAACAGATTCTCTGTCCTTTTTCTACCATACATGTTACAGACATTTCACAGTTCTGTTTGTACACATGTTGTGTAGTCTTTCTCACCTGATACTGTGTAATCAAAGGAAAGAAGAATAAGTAATTTTGAGGCATGGGTCTGCAAGGTGTTTTGTTGAATTTTCTTCCACTAGCACTGACTTAAAAGAAACAAAAGTGAGAAAAGGGCAGGAAGCAGGGATTCCATTACTTTTCTTCTTTTTTTAAAAAATAAAGTTCATTAATCAATACCATCGAAGAAAGAGGAATAAATTAACCAATTAAAAATAATGCTTTTTCCTCTAAAGGAATTTTGTAGCAAAGCAATGGAGAATAACTTGGAGTGATGTATATTGAATTTCAAGTCAGAATTGTAACAGCAAGTATACATTAAGCAGGGAGAAAAATCAAGTCCATTAGTTTTCTACCAGCAACACCCAAAGGAAATTTCTTTTCAAAAATATCCAAACCCAATTTTCTATTTTTCAATCAATTCTGACAAACAAACATACAAAAATTGAAAGGCCCTGCAAAACTACTATGCAGTACTTTTTCAAAAATTAATACTTACCCCTAAAATAGTAATGTTTCTCAGTACTTATATTAATCAGCCTCCCAAAACAGGCTGTATTCATTTTGATGGCATAAATAGGCTTATAGTCACAAAAGGGTCTATGTGATCTTATTGTAGTGTTAAGCAACTGAAGAAGGTTGGAGATTTCTAGTACAGATTTAAACTTCTTAGTCATGTGTCAATCATCACTATGAAAAATCTTTTCACTTTATATTAAACACACAGAGGAGGGGAAGAAGGAAGAGCCATTTAAAATTATGGAAAGAGAAAGTGCTATTAGCAAGGCATATCACTCATGGCAAAAGTGGAGGAGGGCTGCATGCTGTAACCCCTTTCGTGCTGCAGTGCCAGCAGCAATGGACACCAACAAAGACATTGACCTGCAGACTTGCAGTAGCTCTGGTGATTCCCAAGAGCAGTGAGCTCATTTAATCTGTGCCAGCCAGAACATCTTCACAGACACATCACTTTCTCCTCCCAAGGAAAGAGGGACTGCACCTGTGCTTTAAACTGGCCACGTCCCTTTTGTAGTCAGGAGAACAACTGGCACAGTGCAGCTCATATTCATCAGTCTCTGAAACACAATGAGCTTACCCTCATCATGCACTGGGACTGCCGTTATGTTGCTGGTGTACAGCCTATGTTGGTCTTGAACTGTGACCAGGCATTTTCTAGGAGAGTAACAGCTGGCCAAGGACAAAATTATGTCAAGAATGTGAAAGAAATTTAACACTTTGGAAAACCATGTGGCAGTGTTTGAGTCTGAACTACAGTCCTGTTTAGTTAGTTAGTATAGACATAGTTGGGGACCTGAAAGAAAACTTGGTCCCAAAAGAAGGAGTCCTGTAGGTCCTTCTTGATAGCCATCTTACCCAGATGACACTCAAGAGTCAGAAGCTTGTGGAGGCTGATTGATACAAACGAGTTGAACTGGTGATGCGCACCACAGTCAGCTTTCCAGAGCAATTATCTGATTTTGTTGGCTAAACAGAGTACAGAGATAAAACCTCAGTAAGTGGCAAAGGGATCATGGAGTGACCTGATAGCCCGGTAGCTGGAGGTCTGGCTGTCCCAAATCTGACTGATAGTACAGGACCACAGGAATGAGGTCAACAAGAGCAGACTACAAGCCATGTAAATTGTCGCTAACATCTGTAGATAAACCACAATAAACCTTTTCTGTCTTTTCCCTCCTCCTGCCACATGCTTCTGCTCTGCCCCTAGAGCCTGCTCTAGCTCTCAGCCACCTCATGGGCACTGAAGTCATGAAAGCCTACCTGCCAAGACAGCAAACAGTTTTCTACCCATTTAGTTCTCCGAACCAAATTGCTGTGGTGTCAGGCAATTGTCAGGGAAAGTGAGAAAGAGAAGAAATGGGAGCAGAATGAGAGGACAAGAGGCAAAGTGTGGAGAGACAACAGCCCCTACTGGGATTTACTAAAAAATCTCTCTTAGAGGTTACACCACTTTCCTGTTGCTCAGTATTGCCATGTATCCTCTTTCCAACTACACTAAAGGCACAACACAATCTAAATGTTTCCACAAAAAGAGGAACTGTATCATGACAAGTTGTTATGACTGCTGATAAATGTCCCTTGTAAACTTTTGATTAAAGAAAAGCATGGCAAATATAAATTCTAATGCTTCATTCTATATAGGTGTATTAGAAAAGAGCAGGAAAAACTTCAGAAGGGGTTAACTTTGTTACTGAAAGTACATCTACTGCAATACTAACCTGGAGAAATTAATGAGGACAATAGATTCCACTGAGCTTGATAAACTAATAACAGAAGACATTTGAGCTCTCATGTTTCAGGGGATGCTCAGTCCCTCCTTGAATTACCGTTGCTTTTTCCAGAGCATCCAGAGCCCTGTAAGTTTGACTTTATGTGACAGCTCAAGCACATGTTCTTAATAAAGCACAGGCACATGTTTCAGGTAGAAACACCAAAAAAAAGACACACACAGTCTTGAAAACATTGGAGCAAAAGTTAATTTTTTAAGAAACAGCAAATTAATTACTGTAAAATTCCAAGTTTAAAAGCTATTGCTTAAAACAATCCAACAATTGCAAATCATGGCACAGCTTTAGAGGTTTAGCCATGTATATGTGACAATACGGTAGTTTCAGCTGTGAACAACAACTAGAATGTTCAGGCTGGGGATATTTAGGGTCTTTGAAGAATAAATGAAGTAGCTCAAGTTCTCATCCAGAAGCATGTGAAAAACAAATGTTACTGAACAGAACTGTCACACTTTTAGGTATCCTAAAAGTGTGATCAAAGAAGTAAATATTCATATGAAAAAAGGCAATAAACTTGGACAAACATAGCAACAATGTGTTCAGAAATCACTCAGAGACAAGGAGTTGGACAAAAGTCTTCATTGATGCCATACCATTAGGTGCATGTAGGGAAATATTAGAGTTTAGTTTAGCAATACTTTCGGTTAATACTTTACAGATGTCATTTTTCACTGGTGTGTTTCATATGTCACTGAAAACTGTTCATGATAATGCATATTAAACTGTTATTCATTTTCAGATGTTAAAATATTAGGTTAAAAAATATATTTATTTCAGTGTATGTGCCCTTCAGGCTGATCCTGTCTTCTAGCAAGAGTATCTCAAAGCAGTAAGAATAAGCATTCAAGATAATAGCTTTCTTTATGGATCTCCTTCTCTTAGCAGTGCAGCTGATGAAGTAAAAAGGAATCTGCCCAGCAGGTGAATTTCTATTAAAGGCTTTCTGTGTCTTGGCAGCATCTCACAGCATTGAAATTCTTTCACAAAACACTTTGTATCAAGGAATCAGCATTTTTTTAGTGACAAGTCATTTAATAAGAAAATTCCTGATATGGTCGAAGTACAATGCCTAAACAATGATGATGCAGTTTGGATGGCCTAAGAAGTATGCCAGAAGGTAAGTTTATTGCCATCTAAAAAAATCTGCAGAGCACAAAAAAGGATGGTGGCTCACTAGAGAAAACAAGAGATTATTGTCTTTGCAGCCTCATAATTTAATTCTCACCCCTCAACCTATCATGGGGCAGAATGTTTTCTGCATGACCCAGAATCACTCTTCTGAAATGGGACCCTCATGCTTTATAAGCTAAACAGCTACAGCCCTGGCTGACACCAATGCCTGCTTTAGCCAGTCATTAATCAGAGCACTATCAAAACTGCCCTGTAAAAGCAAGATCATATCAAACCACAGTTTCACACCAGTGGACACATCCAATATGCTCATGTGAAGAATGCATTTGTTTCACATCTACTCTATCTTGCTCTTATATTATGTGGAACTTAGCAAATAAAGCCTCATGCAACCCAAAGTACACTCTAGGCTAGACATAGTACCTGCTGTGGTGAAAAGACTTCTCAGACTGTCAAATTCTTCATAGGACACCATCCTAACTTTCCATTAAACTATAGGAAATAAAATATTTTATAATGCATTACCAAACATATAGTCATTTGTCCCCTGAGTGCCCCAGGAATATTTGTAAACTGGATCCGATGAGAATGCTCTGCAGGCTGGATAGTAAAGCAGCTTCAATTAAAAGGACAGTTTAAGGGTGTAGGGCAATAATCATCCAGTTTATAGAAGTAAAGAGGCAGAGGCCATAGAAAGGTAAGAACTGAAAATGAAGTGCAATAAAAACTATGATTTCACTCAGTTGTTCTACAGAAATGAACAACCACATCCCCTCCTACCTTCCCCTGTTCCCTAGAAGGTCCTTGTTATGACTGCAGTTTTATAATGTGGATCACTTTAAGGTAGAAAATTTTCATGGGAAATGGGCAAGTATTCAAACTACTCAGATAAATTGGGACCATAAATAAACTGTCAAAATACATCAAGGAAAACGGGAAAAAAAAAAAAAAAAAAAGATGTTGGAAGGGGAGGAGCTTCAGTGCATAAAGGGAAGAAAGATAGATTTTTATGAAGGTAGTAACAGAAAGCAGAGTTTTTGTTCCAGCTCTATCACAGGCATTTTTGTCACCCTGATCTGTGGTCCAAATTTCTTTCTGTAAAAGTCAATAGGAGTTTTGCCATTGTCTTTCCAGAAATCAGTGTGATTTAAGAAACTTCGCCAGTGCTTGTTGACCTTATATCCATCATGCAGCAGCGTAAGGCAGAGACCTCAGACACTGCACTTGTGGCATTCAGCTGGTGCAGCCTAGCCCCTTCCCATGCAGACATCCTAGATGAGAATGAAAACAGACATTACCCAGTGTAGTGCTGTGCCCATGCTAGTAATCTCTCCTGCTCAGCCTATCTACACAAGAGACATTTTGACATTATAACAAAGAGCCTAAATGAAAGACAGACATTTGACAGTCAGACAGCAACTAGTCATTCCCCAGGACTCACCTAGCGCAATAAACCACATTGAAAACTCCTGCATAATCTAAAACATGACTGCAGGAGTTTGTTTCAGTTTTCTTTCCTTTCTGTAGGAACTGCCAACCATTTGTTACTGGGCGGGGGGGGATGGGGACACACTGAAATCACCAATATTTTACCTAGCATACTGAATCTAGATCACTACACACTTGAGCTGACTGAACTTGGAGCTGGACAGCTTTCCTACCTCCCTACTTTCTCCCTTTGCTTTACTTTAGAAGGGATATGCTCAAAACAAAAATAATTATTTTTTGCTGAATGAAATATTTTTGGTTTAGGTATAGCATACAGCCTTGAGTCCTGCCTCCATCATTTTTAAAATTCACCTTCCCATTGGAGTTCACAAAGTAGTAGAGGAATAGCATGGTGCCCACAGCATAGGTGGCATTCAAATAAGATGCCCACGTAAGATCTTCATTCTTATGTAATGAGTCTCTTAACTGAGTTAATATATAATCCTTCTTAATTTCAATCAAACATCTTGTTATTTTAAGAAAATATTCTAATCTTAGTATCTGAGTGCTGAACAATATCACTTTTCTAATTTATAATTTCTGATTTTTATCTGAGACTTTTTTAACACAAGGAGAATAATAAAACTGCAGAGCCTACAGTATTATTCAGGTTGTTGTCTCTGACTTTCCAAATTATTTAGGTCATGTGCCATCACCAGCTTTTGTTTCAGTTTCCTCATCCACACAATGGGTACCGTGATATTGCTCTGCTTTCTTGAGTACTTTGAATTTTATGGAATTTTGTTCATAGTCACAGATGGGAAATTACACTGGAACTTTGCAAAAAATTTGTGCCAGAAGACAAACTATGCAGCACAGGGATTTCTGATTTTGAATGAGATGTGCAGAAAGTCTGAATATACTGCACATTATGTCAAACACAGTTGAACATCCACTAGACAATATCAGTGGGTATTTATCTATTTGATTTATTCTGACAGCCCTGGCTTCAACAGCGTTTACAGTGTCATATGGTAATGGAGACTTGGGTCATGAAAGCTTTACTGGAAACTAAAACTTTTAATAAAAATATGTCATGTTTATGCCTGTTTTCCAGGATTTCATACTTGTTCCTGCTCCAGCAACAATGCTATTTTCTGTTCTGCAGTCCAAATGCTATGAAGCCTTTTCCCCAGCTTTTTTTAATAATTTCCCCAGCTTTTTCTGTGAGAGTCATGTTGGGTTTGTGACCCTTTTGACTTGTAGGAAAGGACAGGCCTCACAGCAGTCCTTCACCCACCCCCCCTGCAAGAGCAACGCGTGTGAAAATGTAGCTCACACCCCTCCTGCCTGGGAACCAGAGCATGGGGCCCCGCTGTCTCTCTGACTTGGCAGGGAACTATCAATGCTGTTCCTGCCCCTTTCCCTCCCTCTCAAGAGGGCCAGAGACTCTGTCTTCTTGCATTTCAGCTGGGAGGGAGGGAAGAGTAGAGCTTCAGCAGCTGATAAACACCAAGGGGACTGAAAAACGTGGGAAATGCTGGTTCCCAAGGTCCCTCTGACTAACAAGGCTGCCTGGCCCTTCTGTGGGAAGGAGAGATGTCACAGTTAAGTGAGGGAGGGCAGGGCCTTCTCCTTGCCCGTATTCTCATGGTGTAAACCCTCCTTTTTCTTCATCCCCCCTGCAAACACGCTCACAAACACCACAAGCACAGTGACACTTGGATCCTGGGAATTACTCATGTATTCCCCATGAAAGATGTGTCCTTGATGACTGCCAGAAAATATGATGAGAAATGTCTTTTTGAGTTAGGAGTCCTTCCTGACCTCCCTTGCACAGTAGCAAGTGTCACAATCAGGGAGACATTTGCAGTTGTCACACTGCGTTCTGGCACTATTGCAACAGTGAAATGTAACTATAGGGACACTGCAGCATCCTAACAAAATGTTTAGGTAGCAAACTGTGAATTTATTTCACTTTTAAACTATAAACCATCCTGTTGCACAACATGTTTGTTTGTTTGTTTCACAACTGCAGTCCTGAACTGCTCTGTTCCAAAGAGAAATAGCTACCAGGAAATCTTTTTTGAGAAATTTTCAAAAGCTTTCCAGAACACAACACTTCCCAGTTGTAGAGGGGGCATCTATAAAAGCAGCAAAAGTCTTTAAATAAATCTATAGTCCTTAAAGAAACTTAATAGAAAAAAAAATAAGGTATTTTTCTTTCCTAGAGAAAGAGTAGGGTTTTTGGTTTGGGTTTTTTTGTTTGTTTGTTTTGGTTTTGGTTGTTTATTTTGGGGGGTTTAGGTTGTTCTGGTTTGTGTTTCAGTGTCATTTTTTTTTAAGGAGTCTGGAAATCATACTTAAAATCATTTTAACTTATAGATTTAGTACTATAATTTGGGACATCTTGTATTTCATGAACATATTTTACTTTCATCATAAGTAGACATTTATCATTAAAAAGCACTTAGCATCCAATTTAAAAAATATTTTCAGAGAAAAATTTGGATCTGGCTGTTTCTAGGCTTAAATTCTGCTCTGGAATTTGACTGCCTTTTGAAAAGAGTTTCCATACTCCTACTTATGTACAGCCACAAGCATTTCTAATAGAATTCAGTAAAAAGTCATTCTGTTGGTAGAAGATCTATCACAATTTACATTAAAGGATTATAGCCCAACTTCGCAATTTATCTATCAGATTTTTTCAAGAGAAACTCACAGCTAAATAATGTATGATTCAGAGAATAGAAGTCATCTGGTTAGGCAATGGATCAGTGATAACAGATAACTGATCTGGCTAAATAATGGATTGTAGATAATGTTAATGGCAATATACAAAAATGATCTACAAAAAAAATAAAACACTGAAAGTTTAATGATGGGTACTTAGCACACAGATCAAAGCTAATTAAATTAATTTTTACAAATTAATTATCTGAAAAGTTTAGCCGTAAATTATCTGTGGATATACCGTGATATTTTTGTACTGTTTAATGAATGCATGACTACATTTTAGCCTCACAAACCGGAGAATGAGGACTCATTATTTATGACTGTCCCTGTGAATGACACAAGACAATTTCTGTTCCAGAGCTAGGTGGCCTGCACTCTCTAAAAAAAGAATTCCATTTTACTACTCTGAAAGAATTTGCAAAAACTGAGATTATGTTCAGTGAAACTATACCAACAAAACAGAAAGAGCCTTTAAAAGATTATCCTGAATGGACATTTTTGTACAAAATTTTCCATAACAAATTACTTGGATTTCCTGATACTCCTGGTTTAAAGTATATCCATGAATAAAATCTCACCCCCCCAAAACTGTGCAGACACATGAATAAGATGCCAAAGGCAGTAAGCTTTATTGACAGGAATATTTACAAACATTATTTTGCTACAGTTACCCCCAGCTGAGCTATACCCACATCACAGCTGCCGTGTACAGAACAAGGAAGTACATCAAGACCTTTTTAGAGGCAATTGCAGCAGAAAGCAGAAGCAAGGAGAAAGGTCCATATTATATTACACATACAGATTTAAGGAAAAAAAGCAACAAAAAAACAAAACCCAAACCAAAACCCCAAACCACTTCAAGATGACTTTCATATTCTCTGGGAAGACACTTCTCTCTACAGACAGCAAGTTCAGCATTTTGATGTTCTGAGGTGGTGGAAACTTAGGCCTGCAGGGAAATTCTTGGAGCAGGCTTCCAGTGGCAGAGAATTGTTTTTCTGACAAGGAGCAAGAAGTGTTGAAGGATGTTCTTAGGCCATGAATTAGTTTCAGTTTCCTCACAACTATCAGATACTTAAAATAAAATACTCCCAAGGTATAAAAAAAAGGATGAGTCAAAGATTTCTTGTAATAAAAGTAGATATAGGAATTACATCTGCACTTAACACATGCCTATCATGATTTCATACACCTAAACTAGCATGTGCTTTTCTAAATCCATAGCATCACACCAAGATAGCACTAACATGCAAAAGATACAGTTTCTCTCTGCAGCTCAAGTGATGTTCTGGGTCTCAAGGCCTTCTTTGCAGAAGTTGCAGCTCCATTTCCAAAAAACATCAGTGGAATCCTTTCGTCCAAACTATTCAAACTTTATGTGAACCTGTGGGAACAGATGGTGATATATGATCTAGGTTTTCAGCAATATATGGACAACTCTAATATATATCTTCTTTGCATTAGTAACAAACGTGATCTCCCACCACTCCCCACACCTGCACAAAACCAGCAGCTCTTTGGGCTCTGGAGGACAAGCAAGAGGATGGAAGACCTTAAAGAATTTTCTTTTTTTATGATGCTAAGATCACCAGATCATCACAGGATAGTGGGAAAACTCAATCTGGAAGGGACCTCAGAAGGGCTCTAGCCCAGCTCAAAGCTGGGTACACAGATCTCTATAGACCATAAACCAGCTCAAATCTGGGCCTATTTTTTGACCCTTCCATACTACTGTGCCTAAGAAGCTGCCTGGTAAATTGTACCCCATCCTGTCAGGTTCAGGCCATGGTGATCTATGACTTTGTGGTGACAGAACAGGTCAATCCCAATCAGGTGTATCTGAAGATTTCAGTGAGTGCCAAAGACAATGCTCTACCTCCTTTAAAACCCACCACAGGTATATCACCCTGCTCATTCTCTTTGTTTAATGCAGAAGACAGAGAATAGCTCCCTTAGAGTCTTCCTTCTCCTCTATTTCTATGATTTTGTATAAAGACAGTTTGTACTACAGTGCTGAGACTATTTGCAAAGGAAGGAGATAGCACAGTTAGATGTCAATAGCTCTGCACCTATGTTACAAAAACTATTCTCTTATGAGACAAACCCAAGACACTACTCCTCTAGTAAATTCTTTATGCAAATAACCATATCCAATCATGTATGCTCAAGCATAGGTTAGGACAGAGAAAGAAAATGCAAAACACAAAAGTGTACGTTGATCATTCTGTGACACCTGTAGACAGGAGAATGTAAAAGAAAATTGAAAATGTCATTAATCCAACTTACAAAATTACAGAGGAGTTCATATAAACAAAGAATGTGGGAACATGCATAACACCACACCATCATTTTTGTACTTTGTTTCAAGAATAAAATCATACGTGATGATTCACACTTGGCCTGTTGCAGCTTTTTTCCTGTATCTTCAATGTCTTCTGAATTATTGACTGTGTTTCTCACCAGAAAACTGTATTTACCTTTCTCCTTTTGAAATCTTGTCACTGTTTTTAAACTGAGGACCGGTGGAAAATATCAGCATCCTCACTTATGAAAGGCTGCTGGTCTCACAGCTCAGGAAAGGGTACCAAATTAGGCATTCATGGATTTCATAGAACAGAAGCAAATATGATCTTTTCTTCTAGTTAGGTATAGCATCTGCTGCTACCTTTGCTTCCTGAAATAAACTGTGATATTTTTCTCTAGCAAACCAAATATTGTCTGTCTGTTTCTTTCATTTTTATCCTTTTTAGAGACACTTGCCCACCTGCTAAAAGCTTCACAGAAAATTGAAGTGGGAGTTTACAGATAACATCCGCAGTATGCAAGCCGCAAAAATACAGAGCAGAAGTAGAGAGCAGGAAGGAAGAAACACAAGGATAAAAGGGTTTTTTTTCTGTAAATAAATAACAACTCTTTCAGGGCAGTCCAACAACTGCCAGAGCATCCCATAGACCTCACCTACAAATGGTCTCTCTCTTACATTTCTTATATGTGGGACAAATGATCTGTCAGGTTATGTATATTCTCAGGTTTTGGACAGAGCAGATCAGGGTCATATAAGAGAAAAATGGGTCTAGGCACCCCAACTTGTGATGATAGATTATGATTTTGGACAAGGGGGATGATTTTTTTTATTCCATTACAAACTTGACTGTATGTCCTTCAGTAAGTTGCCTCACCTTCCTGCGCTTCCATTTCTCATCTGTGAAGTCGGGACAATAGCATTTTCCAGGTATACTGTGAGGAAAAAATACATTAAAGACTGGGAGATCGACCAGGTAGTACAGTGGTAGGAACACAAAGGAGCCAAAATAGAGTTTTGCTATTGAAGGTTGTCATTAAAATACTGAGTAGTGCTCCTTATTAGAGCTGACTGGAACACTTCCCATCAAATACACACGGATTTCATTATTCAGCTTTCATCAGAACCAAAAGCTTTTTAAAAAATCTCAGTTTTGACGATGTTTTTGAAAGAAAGGTTTCTTTGATTCAGGCTGGACACTTCAGGGGTCAGGCTTTTTAAATCATCTAAGAGGTTTA
Organism: Actenoides hombroni; assembly: GCA_024336885.1. Classification (NCBI taxonomy): domain Eukaryota; kingdom Metazoa; phylum Chordata; class Aves; order Coraciiformes; family Alcedinidae; genus Actenoides; species Actenoides hombroni. Next base: position 29,780,913 of record WUAM01000107.1, on the reverse strand, counting down.
TCTTTGACCCTATGAAGAAGAAAAGGTTGATACCTAAAAGGCTACTATGCTACACAATCATCATTGTCCAGCAAGTCCTGCCACTCTTGACTCAGAACACACTGGGGAGAAGAACTCTTGTGCTAAGCAAAGAAAGTGCCTCTTCCAGAAAGGCCATGGAAACGAAACTGTTGGGCAGGGGTTTTAGCAACTGCCAGCTAATCCATTCAGAGTCAGCCAAAGGTCTTGGTCTGACCTAGCAACTTCAGTGTAAGTATGAGCTGCAGCCTAGTTATTTAAACCTGCATTTGCCTTCCATCTACGTTTTTCATTTTGTTGGTGTTTTGTTTTTTTTTTTCCCAATCCCACATCAAGGATATACAATTGCCCTTACACAACATAGGGGCAGTTTAATCCTGAGAGGATATGCAGATATGCAAGATTTTTCTTCAATTCCTGTATGCACACTTTGAAACAATCTCCCTCCCGCAAAGTGCTCCAACTAATGTCACTGCCTTTGCAATTATTTTTTTTTATTTTTTGTTTAATTTTTTTTTTTTTTTAGAATCTAGCAGTAATTTAAGTGTAATCTGATTTAAAAAAACAATCTACTGGTATCAGCTGCATTATTGATGGATAGGATGGTCTCATTGTGCAGCTTAATGCATAATGAACAGGGACCATTGTAAAATTAAAATAAATAAATAAATTTTAAAATTAAAAAAAAATATATTAAAAATCAAAATAAACATCTCATGACCTTCCCGCACCGCGTACTTCAAAGGCCTTCAGCTTTCTGTCAGGCTGCCTTCTCCCTGCCGGGGCACAGCCGAAAGGCGCTGGCTCTGCCAGCAGCGCGGAGCAGCCGAGGGCGGGCGCGGACCGAAGGGCTCAGGCTCCACCTAGCGGGGAAAGGCCGCCGGGAAACCCGCTCTCGGGCGGGCCCGCTGCGCTCCCACCCTCGGCTCGGTGCTCACAGACGCCCCGAGAAGGGACGACTGGAAACACGGATCCCTTTCTGGAAGCCGTGACAGCCCCTGCGCTCAGCCACTCGGGCTTTTCCCCGAATCCCGCCGCGTACGAATGTATCTGCCGCACCTCTCGCCTGCAACTTCGGGCCGGTGGGTTGAAGGAAAAGGAGGACGCAGTTTGATGCAAACTCTTGGCCGGGATCTGCACACCCCTAGAAGACCGAGTTGACTCTACTTCCAGAGCATTTCAGGCCAGAGTGGTGCCGCACAAGCAAATGTGGACTTTCCCTCCCAATGTTTAATCTTCTCCTCCTATTTCCCCGAGGCAGCAACTCAAAGAAAATGACCCTCAAAGGGTATGATTTTCTGCTTCACACAAAGCTTGTTATCCTGGGGCTGCTTTTTCTGTTTCCTCTCTTCTATTCTTTTTCTCCCCTCCTCTCCTCAGAACAAAAAAGATCATATATCTCATCAGGATCTGTCTTCACGGGAATTTCTTTTTTTTTTCCTCTCCTTTTGACAACTTTCTTTTCATAAGGAGAAAAACTATATTTCTTTTTGCGATATAACTGTATTCTGCTTTGAGTACTTTGATGTAGTAACGACTGCCATGAAGTAGATATGCTGCTTGCTGTTTTATGAAAAAGATATTTAGTGTTAAGTACCAATCATTTTAGTCTTGTGACTTTTCCCATCTGTTACAAGCTTCCTGTTTTTGGTGGGAGAGGGGTTTAATTCTGGACATTTATTTTATGGGAAAAGTTACAGGCTAATTATCTCTAGTGGAAAAAATCAGTGTCTTAACATGTTAAAAATAGCCCTTCCTGAATTCATTTTTCTTTTTTAAGGCATTTTAAAGTCTTTCATTTTCGCCTCTGTAGAAAGTAATTTTTTGTAATTATGATCTAAGGATAGAAGAGAGTAAAAGATTCAAGGAGATCTAACTTCTTTTATTAGACTGAAATAGGAAAAAAAGCACAAAGCTTTCAGGCACACATACCTAACACCTGAAGAATGTCCTGCAGGCGACAAAGCAATTTTTTTTTAAATATTTTTTATTTTTAAATTACTTTTTTTGGTATTGTTTTGTTTGGGGTTTTTTTTCCATGAAACCAATATGGATAATCTTTAACTCCCATCACATCTCTGCAAACAACTGCCATAATTGCAAGGACTGACATCATACATTTTGCCTATTTCCAGCTAACAGTAGACAGGAATAAGAAATCCAAATCCGAACATCACAGATCTATTTTCCATAGACTGATAAGTTAGACTCCATTTTACAAATTTAAGTTATTCAGTGAAATGAAAATAAAGCAGGTTTCATACCCACATCCTGACAAAATTAAAGAACATGTCTAACGTTGCAGAGGTTTAACAGTTCAGTCGAGTCTGTCTATAGGATTAGTTGAGTCTGTCTATAGGATTTCTGCTGTCTCCCTGAACTGACTGCACTGTCTATCTACACAACTGCATTTGGGCCCCAGTCTGGCTCTCTTGCAACTAGGAATAAATGCCCTCAGCCTCCAGCTGAATCAAGGTTTATGTACAAATCTAGCAAAAGGGATCTGAAAAGACAGGCATCTCTGGGAGATGTTTGGGCTCGGAAACAAGTCTGTGTTATAGCTGCTGGTTGCAGTCTTGGGCATGAACAGCTTTTTGGCTATGTAGACCCAACATTGGAGAGATGCTCTGACTGTGCAGGAGAAGAAGGACACAGGATCAGGCACCCCTACTGCTGTCACACAGGGATGGATGAAGCACCAGCAATGACACTATATGTGTCATTGTAACATACAACACACATTGTAACACTGTAACTCACTTGTAACAGTCTCACAGAACCACTCCAAGACGTTTGAGACCTTCTCGTCTTTGCAAAAAGGTTTGAGTTATGCTTTTCATGTTGTTTTATTAGTGGCATTCCCTGTGGCATTGATACTACTGCGCTTGCTGCTGCTTGACTATTTGTATTCTGTGCCTGGTTTTGCTAATCAATTGAGAGCTACTTTCTTCTGTGAAACATCTTTGCTTCTGCCTTAGCTAGCCTGTTTTTTCATCTCCTCCATGCTTAAATAAAGAATATGGGGCTGGGAATCTAAGGATTTTTAACACACTTAAAACTACAGTTTCTCTCCACTCTGCCATTGCACGCCATCACAGTTAGTTCCTGTCAAAGAGGAGCATGGCCAGGGTCCCTTGTAAGCAGTAGGAAAATGTTTCCAACACAAGTTGCATCTCATTAGGGTGAAGGGAGTTAGAAAGGTGATTTTTTCAGAGTAGAGAAAGCAACCAACACTAAGGCAGGACTGTGTCCATCAAAGGGAAGCTTTGTTCAGGGAGCTAGTAGGTCTTCTGAGGCATAGCTTACCCAGGACTTGGAAAGTCAACCTTTCCTTCCATGCTAGCTCACAAATTTTGAAGAAGGCAGTGAGAAAGAGGGAACAACCGCAAGAGAGGGAATTTCTCTATCTTGAAGAGAGACAACAAACTTGTTTCATGGGAAAAAAACATGCTTGCTGCAGTCAGGGAAGAAAAAAATGGTTATGCACATGAGGCAGAAGCATTAACACAGGGAATCTGTGCTCATCTGGCCTCCTATTTTTTCAATCCCAGAAGCCAGAACCTTCCAGTTCTGACAAATAGAGCAAAGATGACTTGGAGATACAAGTTCTGTCATTTCAACATAGTTAGAGAAAAGCTTTTTTTAAGCTTCACAAAAACTGGGAAGGGTAAAAGCAGTCACAATGCTGTGCATGTCATACTTGTTTCTGAGGGTTTGCTGTCTGTAGTCAAATGTGCCTCAATCACTGCACGGGAGGATTCAGCAGCTGATGAAAAGTGTCTCAATAACCCTAGCAGGAATGCATTCTTCAGGCATCAGCCAGGATTCTCATAAGGCCACTGTTGTTCTTGATCTCCAACTCCAGTTATATCCTGATGTGATTAGTAACAGTGCTCACCAGCATTTGCAGTCCCTGCCAACCTGCATGGTCAGATCTTCTCACTGCTCATATAGGCCTAAGGCTTTTGAAATGGGTGCTACGTGGATATATGAATCTTACCCAGATTTCTTTTTCATCCTGGGAAGTCATATAATAAAAACCCTCTGAAAACATAAGGGCAATCAGCAATGCCTTGGAAAACCTCCCTTCCTACTGTCACAGTTAACCTAAGAAGGAGGTTGTCCCAGCCTGGGGATGGATCTGGAGACTCCGAGAGAGCAGTGCTGTTACTGCACAGGGTGTAACAGTGACTGGAGCAGTCCCTTCTCATCCTGAAGCTGCATCCCAGGACAGTCACACCAGGCTGGAGGATGTTGTCGTCCCACTATGGGATTTTCATATCTCTCCTCTAAAATCCCTGGTCGGTGAAGAGTAAAACAGACTGAACCACAGCTATGGCCCAGTCTGGAATAGAAAAGTGAGAGGTGAGAAGAAAGCAGAAAGAAAAAGATAACAGTATTGTGGCGGGTTAACCATGGCTGGATGCCAAGTGTCCACCAAAGCTGTTCTATCACTACCCCTCATAAGCTGGACAGGGAAGCAAATATATATGAAAGGCTCATGGGCTGAGATAAAGACAGGGAGATCACTCAGCAACTACTGCCATGGGCAAAACAGACCAGATTTGAGGGTAATTAATTTAATATATTACTAATCAAATCAGAGTAGAATAATGAGAAATAAAATCTCTTAAAACACTTTTCCTCACCTGTCCCATCTTTCTGGGCTTAACTATACTCCAGAATTCTGTATCTTCTTCCCTCAATAACATGGGGGGTTGTACTCAGTCCACCATATGTTGTTTCTGCAGAGGGAGTACTCCTCCACACTCCTCCCCAGCTCCAGCAGGGGTTTCCTCCCATAGGAGACAGTCCTCCATGAACTTCTCCAACGTGTGTTCTTCCCATGGGCTACAGTACTTCATGAACTGTACCAGCATGGGTCCTGGTACAGTCCTGCAGGAACAGACTGCTCCAGTGTGGATCCCCCACAGGGTCACAAGTCCTGACAACAAACTGCTCCAGCATGCACTCTTCTCTCTCCACAGGTCCACAGGTCCTACCAGGAACCTGCTCCAGTGAAGGCTTCCTAGGGGATCACAACCACCTTCAGGTATCCACCTGATCTGGCATGGGGTCCTCCATGGGCTTCAGGTGGATATCTGCTCTCCCTGGACCTTCATGGGATGCAGGGGTACAGCCTGTCTCACTATGGTCTTCACCATGGGCTGCAGGGGAATCTCTGCTCGAGCACCTGGAGCACATCCTCCCCCTCCTTCACTGACCTTGGTGTCTACAGACTTGCTTCTATCACGTATTCTCACCCTTCTATTCTGACTACTGCTGATGTTGCATAGTCTTTTTCCATCCTTCTTAAACATGTTATCACAGAGGTGCTACCACTGCCCAGTGATGTGCTTGGCCTTGGCCAGCAGTGGGTCTGTCTTGGAGCTGGCAATGGATCTGTTGGACATAAGTGAAATTTCTAGCATCATCTCAGAGAAGACAACCCTGTAGCACTCCCTTGCTACCAAAATCTTGCTACACAAACCCAATGCAAGTTAATATGAAAACGTTTTTCAGATATTGTATTTATTTATGTTTTAACAACATTGCAGACTTTCTGTGCTCATTTTATTTATTTTTAAAATGCCGTTTCTCATTAAAAGAATAGGTGGAAAAAAATGTCAACAGCTATTTCAAATACATAAAGTTCAACACCTGCATAAATGTTTGGAAGACCTAAGGAGCAGTCTGTGGGTGGCTTTATTCTGTGTGTTGGTTTGAATCCCCTAATAAAATACATTTGCAATAAATATAAATGTAGATGCAGAACATTATTACTGAACCTGTGCATACAGATGTTAAAGCTGAGGTATATTAATGGGCTATACTACCTGATGAATAGCTTTTGCATGTACAGACAGAAGTCAGGTGAGTTAATGAAAAGCTGCTAAAATTAGGTGACCTTTTTCGTGGTGTATTACATACTGAAATTTTTTTTTAATAGGTGAAGTCAGAAAAAGGTATTTCCATCAATTCCAAAAATACACATTTTCTTAATATATGGCACTGCACATTGAAAGAAGCAGAGCTATTTTACAAAGGTATAGTTCACCAAATGGGTTGTCAGTAGGTATTTCTGACTTTTAAGGCGACTATTACCTACAAAAAAAGTTCCAAAAATTTTTAATTTTTTTTTTGCCATGTTGTTATCCAATACCCAGTGGTCTTCAGATATATGAAGACTGTGTCAGTACCACGTGGGAAGTGCAAGAGGACTTCTCTGGCCCTGTCTCCCTGCCTTCAGCCCCCTGAGCCTGCTGTCTTCCTTTTCCTCCCACTGACTCTGCTTATGGTTTTCTAGTATCCCACACCAAATTATCTGAAGACTTATTCCCAGGGCACCAATCTTTTAAAGGATGTGGTCTTAAGAACTGTCCATGTGAAAATATAGGTAGTTTCCCCTGTTTTTCCTGTACCGCAGACTGCAGACTTCTCTGTGTAACATTCTGCAACATAACAGACATTTCCATTACATCATGCATGGAAAGACTTTAATATTGATCTAGCATTTTATACAAGGAAATAGTGTAATATTGCCTTGTAAAAATGACTTATGAATGCTGAATACCAGCATTTTTAAGGAACATGAGAACAGCTCTACCTGGTCAGAGGCAAGGTCAGTCTTATTTAACATTTTCTCTCCAAGAGTACCCAATTCCCTACGTGTTTCATAAAAAGTGTAAGATAAGGGCAAGCACATAGAGGATGCTTACCTAGGTTACTCTCCTGGCCTCCAGTAATTTGCAGCTCAGGAGCATTTTGGCATAGAGTTTAATGAAAAATACCAGGAAAGCAATAACATGTCAAAGTATGGTATGCACAAGCCTAGATGTATAGATTCACATAAATAAACTGAAAACACATAAAAGTCTCTCAAAGTCCGATCCTAAGACCCTTCAAGTTGAATTTTCTTTCAAATCTTTTTAATTGTTAGCCTTACTAACAGATAAACATCTTACTAGCCAGCCCAAAGAAAATCCCCCTCTTCATCTTCACCTTCCTCATCCATCCTCATCACTAATAAAATTACACTGAATGGTCCAGGATAAGTGGTTAAACAGCAAGGAGAAACAATACAAAATGAAGCTTTGATGGCAATATTCTCAGAATTTAAACTTAAAGCACCTCTATGCCAAAAAGGGCCAGTGTATCCTTCAGATCTAGAGCCAAAACTGTTAAAAATTACTGCATAAGGTTAGGCATCTAGGGCTAGGTGTACAAAGGAATAGGTGCATTACAACAGCCATTGGTACTTTGCCATCAGAAGCCTTAGCCGTGAGGCTGGGCAATTCTGTACAATTCAAGGCAGGGGAGGCAGTCACTTGGGAGTCAGATTTATAGGAAAAAGAAGGAATTTAGACTTTTATGCTCCAAACTGCTATCCTCAAAAACCTCACGCGCTGCCACCTAAATCTAGATATACCTAAAATGTATTACTTAGTCCATTTTTTACCTTAATGTACTTCAGGTCCCTGAAGTAGTTCTGGTTTTGTGTGTTGTGTATTGCCAAGTGTGCCTGGTTTTGATATCGGTGGTTATCTGGGGTCTTAAGACTAAGTCCCTATAAAACACAGTGAAAAGGCATCTTCCTGTGAGAGCTCATCTAAATGGCAAGCTGGGAGGTTGTCCCACAGCACCTATGGAAACTTTAGCTTTCTGCAGATCAGGCTCCACGAAAATGCTCATTTGGACAGGATTTCTGCCCCAGCCACCACCCCAAACATGTTTCACAGATGACAGTGTCTGCAGGCAAAAGCTTTTTTCTAAAAATATCAGAAATGCTTCAGTTGGAAAGCAGTTGTGACTCTTTTCTTGGGCCTGTCCCCCAGGGACCCTCTCTCACAAATATTCACCAAAGCATTTCATACAATACCACTCAGAGGTTGTAATTTCTTTTCACCCAAAAGCCCGGCAGGATGCCCTTGAGAAAGATGGCAGATTTCAGTTCTTTGTCCCTTCTCAGACTGAGGGGATATTAATTTATGTATAACATACCCACCACAGTGACCTAGGTACCAGGCAAAAAGATACTTTGGAAAAGAATTTCCCTTCTTTGAAGTGTTCAGCTTTCTATAAAGCATTTCAATGTCTATTGAAGCCCAGTTTGCTACCACCTCTGGCACTAGTTATTTCATGATTTCAAGGATGTCCTTTGGTAGCAGTGGTGGTCTATGTAGGCTAAAGTCTGTTTATGACTGATGACCATTCACACATTCACAGGGAAAGAAGAGTCAGTCCTCCCTGTGTGTGTCTTTTCCATTCATTTCATAGAGTTTTGTTCCTCTGGCTAGCTCCAAAATAGCAAAAGCATACTGGGAAAAGTGTGATTGAGGTATGCCCAGGTGTTTGGATTGTTTCTTCCATTCTGAAGCATGGTTTCAACAAAGAAAATATTTCTACTAAAGATTTGTGTTGAACAAGCAGCCAAGAAGAGATAACTTTGAGTACAAACCTACCTTATTCTTCTACTAATTTGTTTTTGATACAGGCAAATCCCTGAAAGGGACTTTTTAAAATTATTTTTTTTTATTCCGTGGCTTATGATTTATAAGAGATTAATAAATGCATCTGCTTCACAGTTTGTGAGGTCTTTTGAAATCCATAGATAGGTGTTGTTATGGGAGCATGACATGCTATTAATATGCCACAGTTCAAGGTGAAGTGTTTTAACACCCTTTTAATGGTAAAAGTGGAACTGGAGAAAAATAAGACAATAAACCTGAACTGAGATGGCAATAGTAGTATGAAGTACTATTATAAATAATACTGTTTGCATATAAATATAAACAAAAAGTACTAGGTGTATTCTCATGAACCACAGGTATTTATTGTCAGTAGGGAAAATATAAATCATTCTTGATGTTGTGAAGTAGTCATCTGTTACCTTCAAAATCACATTTTCCCCAAAGACTGATTTTTACGAATGTTAACCCAAAAACCAAGCTATGTTGGTATTATTTTTCTAATGTGTCTTTTGTTCTGTTTTGTTTGAGGTTTGGGGTTTTTTTGGTGTTTTTTTGTTTGGTTGGTTTTGGTTTTGTTTTTTATAATTCCATACCTGGACACTCTTCTTCCCATCTGTGCTTTGTCATCACAGCCTTTTCCCTCAATTTCTCGTCATAAGGGTCCCTTGCCTCCTTGCATTTTCTTTGGTTTCACCTTCTTTTCCTTCCATGATGTCACTTTCAGACTTGATTCTTCAATATCTCCTCAGACAGTAAAGGAAGCTTAAAAACACTGTTTTTAAGCTACTACCATCATTGTAATGTCACATTGTAGAAAACAGGGATGATTTGATGTGAAGATGCCAGAGATACACATTGGACCTACTGATTCAGGTATGACCCAAGGAGTGGGACAGCTGAGGTCCATCGGCACCCCACTCGCTCCCCATCAGTGATGCTTTCTCCCTCATTTCTTTTCAGGAGCATTCAGACAGTCCAGGAGAGATTTTCAGTTCCTAATTTATAAGTGCCTGGATCCTAGACCAGCATGTAGGCTGTTATTTAGGGAGTCCACTGGGGCAACTGGGGGGTTGGACTAGATGACCTTTAAAGGTCCCTTCTCAACCCAAACCAGTTCATGGTTCTAAGCCAGTCATTTTCAGCAAGACTCACCTAGCTCATGTACTGTTTGAGCACTGTGTGCCACAATGTGTCATGGCCAGCTGGAATTCCTGAGTTTATAAATGAAGGATTAAAAGCAGCACATGGAGCAAGATTTAGCACACAGCTAACAGTGGCATTTTATACATATTTTACCTTACATTTAGGAAATACATACCTAAGGGTATATATTTTAACTATATTTCTTTCAACATACTTTAGTTTTTAAAAACAGCTCGAGGTGGTGATGCTAAGAGTGGTACTAACTTCCCAAAGAAGTATCACAGAGAGTCTGGTATTTTTCAAGTGCAATTTGACATCCTAGGTTTTCACCTAAGGACACAGCAGAAAGCCTCTTCTGATTTCCATGTGCACACACAATTTTTATCAATGTTATCTGAATTCATTCCCTTAAATGGCCTCATAACTTACACATATTGCACTGCCACACACTACAATGCATCATAAATTCATTTATGGGTCCACTATTCATGTTTAGAGCACTTACATGGGAAGCAAAGGCTCCAGATCAAGTCTCTCTACCCACTTAAATTCATCTCTCCCTAATTTAAGCCTCCTTAAATTGACTTTATTTTCTTCTGGTTACAAATTAAGTGGAAAATACTGAAATTATTTGATCATGAGACCTGGTATTAACTAGTCACATTTGTTATGAAAATATAGGGGACAGGTTTACTACGTTAGATAAGAGACTCACACAAAGGTGGAGTTGATGTTAATGTTGTAAATTGCATATCCATGTGATAAATTGCATTTATCATGCACCTTTGACTGCCTCACCTGCATTCTGTCTATTAATCTATCTCTGTCAGGATTCATTCTAGCACTCTTAACCTCTGAGGAGCTCTCAAACGTCTGCTATTTTTTAACATTCTTCCACGAAAAAAAAAAAAAGAAAAGAAAGCCCAGCCCAAAACTAAACAGATTTGTTGTTGTTGTTGTTGTCTACAAAATGTGCAAATTCTTCTCCAAAATATTTTATGATAAGGAGAAAGATGGGAAATACTCAGCTCTGAAGCAAGAGGATATTTGAGGTCTTCCTTATTACCAAGAATGCAGAAGCATGTTTCTTTCAGGGAAGAGAGATGGTAAGAAAGCTTTTTCCATCTGAAGTAATAAATGTTTCTATCTTGGATATGCTGGCATATACTAGACCTCAAGAATGGAACACAATGATTTATAGGCAAGTTGCTTAAGATCATTTAGAGCTTCAGAATTGTGTCAGTAATCATTCTGAAACCTATGTAATTTTCTCATAATAGCAAGTTAATTTGAGTATAGAAGGAAGTGCAATAACAGTATCAATTTAAAAAAATCATAAAACCTCCTGAATTATTTCTGAAATATTTGTATGTTAAATTTGTAACATAGCTTAACTGCATATGTGATTTAATAAACTGGGATTCACCACAACTAATACATACGGTACTCAAGTCCAGACTTATGCTACTTGACTAAAATACCTTGTTTTCATTTAGATATTAGGGAACTGCAACTGTTTTCAACAACTAAGAATCTGTCTCTAAAATATACTTTTTTTACTTCACTTTTTTTTTTTAAACTTTATTTCCTTAAAAAAAAAAAAAGGTGCATATGGTTGAGAGAAGAATGTGACACGTATTAATAAAAGCATTCAGATTTTGTCCTACCTAGATAGCTAAGTGTGTACTTCCAAAAAGTCTTTGATGAATGGACTGCAAACTTTTTTTATTCTCATATATTTTAGTAAAATTCCAATTCAGCAGAGTTTGCACACTTTATTAAATTAATTTGATAATCAATCTTTAATTTCATGATCACTTAGAAATGTACACATATTTGCTTACTTATTAACAGACATGGACAGACACACACACACTTCTTCATATCACCTGAATACAGACATCCAGTATAGAACATTTTGAACTCAATGACTTAATTTTGACACTGTTACAAGCAAGTATACACAGAGTTTTCCAATTGGGAAAATTTCAATTATAAGTCAGTGACACTCGAGCTGCCTGTATTATAGCATATATATGGAAAGCTAAATTATCTAGTTCTGTAGAGCAGGGTTTAAATTACATTGAAAATTAATTAAAGTTAAATTAATTAAAAATCAAATTAAAACTATCCAATGGACAGTTTTAACAAGAGTAATCGTACAACAAAACTATTCCCAAGGAATACTTTACTTCACAGAATGCTCAGTTCACCATGAATGTCCAGATATTTGTATTGGCTGGTTAAGTGTATCAAGTAATATTATGTTGGTTTTGGATTGTATGATTTATTTTTTTTCAGCTAATCAGCAGAGTACATAAAGGAACTCCAAAACATAGAATTCAGCACAATATCTAACACCAGCTTCGAAAAGATATTTGATTATTAGACAGTAAATTTGCTTATCTCAAGTTTTTTACACTAGTCCTACTCATTTGGTGAATATTTGCAGAAAGCAAACTCAAGCATAATATCAAATCATTTGAAGTAAATTTATTTAAAAATCTGAATGAAGATATGTAGTGTTTGCCTAGAGCTAGTAGTAATGGGGTTATGAACACATCATAAATACTATGCAAAGCTTTGAATTGCATTACTGAGACACATTATCAAAGGTCATGCTATCAAGCAAGACATAAACCACAACTGTAGGATCATCTCTTATCTAAAAGTTCAGAACAGTGTTAGAAATTACAATTTTTAAACTGATTCAACTTAAGCATAAATGTGCTCTGGAGATTATTTGAGTGTCATCAAAAACAAGAAAAATTATATTTCTGACTTTCTTATTTAGTTGCAAAATTTTCATAATTCTGAGAAAAGTCATGTTGCAAAACATGTAATGTGATCTTTCATATATACTTCTAAAGATGGATATGGTATGTAGATAGACACATGCTCAGGGTGTTTTTCTTCAAAGCATTCTTAGTTAACACAGATTTTGTCACATATATATGCTTCACACACATAAACCAATACACTTATGCCTTCAAGGGAAGGAGAAAGCATTTATTTGTTTTATTTTTAAGGAGCTTTCACACTGCTTTTTTTATGGGTCATTTTAGTCTTTTCTTTTGAAGTAAAGCAAGTAGGAAAATACTGTGGAAAGATGTTATCATCAGTTTAAGCATTTTTAAGGATCAACGAGCACACAACAATTGAAAGCAAAGGGGAAATTTGTCTCTCCAAAATTTTGTCTGAATATATGGTCATTGTTCCTTTTAATCGTTGAACATCAGATTCTCCCATGTATGTTAGAGGCACCAGCAAAATATGTCTTGGTTAAAATTCTCAAAAGACCAGAGTGACTGGACCCACATCCATTAGGGTGTTTTGTGTCAGAGAAGACACAAAAGATTGTCTTTTTTTTTTTTTTGCTGAGCAAGGTGCTTTCACCCTTTGTGAGTGACAGACCTGCAAGAAGGGAAACCACTAAATTGTTCTCTAACCGAAGCAAAGGTTTAATTTAACTGTTTTCTTAGTGCATGAGAGAGACCAAAACTTATCAGCTTTCATGTTTTGTAGGAAATGAGAAAGAACAAAATTGGATTACTCTCTTTTTTTGCAGGTCTGAGGTCTACCATGAACAGCTTTTTGGTCAATCTCCCTGTTTTACACTCTTGACGTACCCAGAGTATTCCCTCCATGTGTGTAAGGCTGGCTGCCTATGGCACTGCTTTGCACTACCTTCTAAAAGTCTGACAAGGTGAAACTGTCAGGCTTTTGCAGTGCTGGAAAAACACAGCCTTAAGATCGACAAAAAGTCTTGGTCCCAACTGGCATGTGCAGTGTTAACACTAGGAGTAACTTGTTTTCTGCATTTTTTTCATTGATAAGAGCCAAGAGAGAAAGAGAGGTATGTTTAGCTGAGTGTAAGATAACAAACATGCAGTGCCACATTCCCTCTGTGTGCTCTTTGTTATCAGCAGGACTAGTGGCATTATGTACTGTACAATGAAAGATAACTATAGAGTGAGAGATATCTGGCCTAGTAGCTCTATTGATTAAACAGGACAACAGGCTAATCAGAAAAAATGTTACAGAGATGGGAGTCGAGCCACTTGGAAAATGTGAAAGATGATGGATACACTTGAAATGTTAATTTTTGAATAAGGTTGTAAGGCAGAAAATCATTTCCTTAATTTTACATTTTTTTCAATTAAAAAAAAATAGCTATACACAGAAACGTATAATTCCATTACCAGTTTACAAAGATAATAGCATTACATTTATCTGAGACAATAACAAGATAAAACACAAACCAGGTTTGAAAGCTTCCTAAATAAAATTCATAGATCTGGAGTTTTGTTATGTACCACAACTTATATGAGGATAACTTGTCAAATGAATGGTAATACTCAATACTTTGAAAGTTTTGTTATATTTTTGGCACATAGGGATTCTTAAATAAGGACTTCAGAACCCTGTCTTGTCAAAACTAAACAAATAAACAAACAAAAACCCCCATACCACCACCAACAACAAAAAACTTAAAATATCATTAAGTCTTTTATTACTCTTATTTTTAGACTTTTGTTTATTGCTTTGCTCATCCCTAACTGTTTAGATTAAGATTTTTCACAGCATATATCTGTGTCAAGATGAATTTGCTTGTAGATATCACATTTGTATAATCTGTCTTCCAAGCTCTTGCTCAGTCTGGGGCAAAGGAAGGGACAGAGCCAGACAGGAATAGGATGGATGTGTTGGGTGTATGGCCACAGTACATAGCTGCAGAAATTCAGGCCAGCTCTGCAGGAGCAGCCCAGAATTATGAGGATACACAGGTAATGTAAAGTCTTTATTCTCCCTATTGACTCTTGGCTTTGAGGTCTGTGCTGCATCTCCTAGAGGCACAACAGAGACTCTCACCTGACGTGCTTAGCATTGGTGGGGAGGATTTCACTGAAAAAGCATCTTTCTGTGCTCCTAAAATCTCTATCCTAATTTTATCAAATTGTTCATGCTTCTTTGGGGCTTCATTCATAATCCTCTCTGGTGGGGTGTAAGCTACAGTATCTGATCCATATCTCCCTGCTAGAAGCTTCCTCTGCTACCTGCTGTCTTGCAACATAGCAATTTACTATTGACAGTGTTACTCCTAGTAGTTTGATATGATGACTTGGTATAGCAATTTCAGCTTTCTTGCCAATATATGTTACCAAGGATTCATAGGCATGTCTGGCGAGACTTCATATTTGCCCCAGAAATGCTGGGAGGGGGAACAGGGAAGTGGTCACAGAAGGCATGGCACTTGCATTTCTTTATTGGTGAATGTGTCAGTCCCAGCTCTCTGGAATGACATGTTTTAGATGCTTATTGCAAATTAAACACATTGTTTTACCCTTTCTTTACCCTTTCCTATACAGGATGATGCCATTTACAAACCACTGATAAAGTAATTTGTACTACACCTTTGACAAATTGAATTTAATAAACAGTAACAGCTTAGTACAGCTTTAACAAATCTGCTCATTCCACCACAAATTCAGTCCTCCACTCCTGCCTTTGCCAAGCTCCTGGAGCCTACAGCAGCCCCTTGGCAATATTCAGCATTTAGGCTGCAAATTGTCCTTTGTCTTAGAGGAAAAAAAACACTCTCAGACAAATTCTGGGTATAACCTGAACTGGGAAGAGAGTCATAATACAGTGAAGCTCACACAAATGATTTGCAGCTTAATCCCGCACCCACTGAAGTCAGCTTCCTAACCCTTGTTCTTTTAGGTTGAAGCAGGATTGAGCCCACAGCTTTATTATGTGGCTGCAGGTATAACACCGTGTGCCTTTCCTGTTTCTTTTCATTGAAACATCTCCCAGACCTTTGCCCCAGACTCCTCTAATTTGGTAAAGCCAGTGATATAGTGAAGTTGAGATGACTCCTAGATTCTTTAGTAATTTATTATATTACAGATCAGTAGTGCTGTAGTAGACTGTAGTAGTGCTGGCATCATCTGAAGTTTGATTTGCATGCATTCTGAAGTGGAAATATCACAACTTTCCCCCTCCCCCCCCTGCTTACACCTTCCTGTCAAATCAATATTTAGTTAATAGATTAACCACTTCATCTGAATTTTCAGAACTCACTGATTCAAAAGTAATTTTAAAGTAATATATTTATTTACTAAAGAAGTCAGTTATACAGGCTAATTCATTAAGATACTAGCAACACTTGTATTTGAATTACTGGGTGTTCACACAGATTTGGTTCTATGAGAAGCAATCCCAGGATATAAGATTGTATGATGCCATATTTAGTCCAACTAACTAGTCAGTACCAACTGAATCTGTTCCCACTGAACATAGCGGATGTGGTGAAAGAGACTTCATTTGCAATAAGTATCCAAAAGCACTAATCATTTTAATCTAAATGTATCCATGTAACACGAAGCATCTTTGTTCAAAAGTCCAAGGTTATCTTTACCATGTGCCTGTTTCTGTGTTGCTTTTCTCACCGTGAATAGCACCAGAATATCCCAGCAATGACAGTCTACATTATTACCAGTATTACTTCCCCATGGTTTGCTTGGTACATGTTGTGTTCATAGATATTCAAAGCCCTTTCAGAGTATAAGATTACTAAAAACAACCTTATGAAAGAACTCTTATGTGCTGTTAATTTCTAAATACTGCACTTTCACCCCTATTCAAAAGTCCTGAAGACTTGCTTCAGCCATGGGTATTTTCACTAAGGGTTTTACATGATTTTGCACCTGTCTTCAAGACCTAAGGTCCCACTGTCAGCCAGAAAGAAAGTGACCAATCTGAAATCAATTGTCCCATATCCAAATTTAATTAAACTTCTCTAGGCAACTCTAGAGGAAAATGATTTCCCTCATTATTGCTTATGTGGATAGTAAGTGAAATTAATTCTCCTTCAGTAAGTTATCACTGCATTGAGCAGACAAACACAGATACAATGTTATTAAAAGTAATGAAATAGGTTCATCAGCAACTAACGTTAATGTTTTGTGTCATTGCAATCTTATGTGCAATTTAGGACAAAATTATTCATCTTTGCAGCTGCAAGTAGCAAAAGGTCAACAGCACAGGGGTTTGCAAAGATTTGGGCATAAGGTGTTATTTATAAATAGTTTTCTGTAGATGAAAAAGGGAGGGAAAGATGGAATCACCTTACTTTCCTTCTCATCTTCCAGAGACCAGCAGAGAGAGGGATAAGAGGTATATAAGGAAGTAGGACTTCCTTTCTGCAGGAGGTCATCCCTCCTGTGGTAGCCCTGTAGGCCAGTAATATTGTACTGACATTGCCTTTGCCTGTAATGGCCCACTTGCTGAGTACGCAAAGCCTCAAGAGCAAGGTTTGTCAGGAGTGGCTTGTATGAACCTTTCCTCAACTACCGGGAACTGTTTTAAAAGGCATGCAGTAGTTGTAAGAGTAGTTTGTCTAATGACCAGTGCTAACAAGAACTATCAAGTAATGTTATGGTGAATTAGGTATTTATGACTCTACTATAGCAATGTACTTTAGAGTTGAATAAGCCTGGTAGAATGGCAGATACCTTGAGTAGTAGGGACACAATATGTGGTGCAGAGGAGTAGGCATGGGGTGATAAAAGTTGAGATGGTGGCTAGCACTGGAGGCCCTAAGAGTATAAATAGGTCACTATCTTACAGTTAAAGAGATGCAGATATGAAGCTGGACAAAATGAGGTTTAGGAATATTGGAGAACAAGAAATTAGCATACATAGAAGTCACCATAAATTCAGATGCAATGCCCAGTCATATATCAAGAAAAAAGCAAGATAATGCTCTAGAAACTCTCTAGAAAGTGATAGCGACCAAGGTAATGACCAATAATTTAGTCTTAAACAAAAAGAAAGTCAGAGATTGGCCTGCAGCTATATGATCAGCAAAGCTATTCACAGCTTATGCTGACCATGTACCCTGGAAAGCAATAAACATTTAAGAGAGTAGCACCTTGGAAGGAACATATCTGCACGTATGCAGAAAGCTGAGCCCAAGGTGGCACCACTATGTGTGGAAGCCAGGCCACCTGCAAAGGTTTGGACACTGTGACCAGCTGCAGTGAGAGTCCGGCTTACTCAAGACTATAGTGCAGCTTGAGGCTGGATCAGAGAGGCAGGGTCCTTGGTTGATGTGAGTGTGCCTGCAGAGTATGTATGGTAAAATAGAAATCTTGGAAAAGAAACCACTGGACGTTTCCTATGCCCATCTACTTGGTAAATAAATTTTAGATTTTATGTCAGTGAGTGGTGTGGTTCAGGTTGAGGCCACCCCACCTTCCATTCTGCATAACAGTATGTATACCAATTCTAGCTATGTCATATTGAGACTTTTCCTATACAGTAGTATTTTTTATTTTATTTTTCTTTCTTTTTCTATGACAATTAGATCTGAACTAATAATAATTCTTTGATTCCTATGATACTATTTTAATTATCCTAATCATAAATTCATTATTTACATGTAAGATGTGATTTCTTTTTGCTTATAACAAAATTCTGAGTATATAACACTACTCTTGTATGTGCTTTGTTTCTACACTCTGACTCAACAGACACTGGAAGGTATGCTAGATTGATCTAACATTAAAAACTGAAGAATCTAGCAGCATATAATAGAATGAAAAAAACTGGCTCTAAGCTGTCCTGCTATTCATCATCTCTTTTGAGTATTAGCTAATTTGCTTCCTTTTAAAAATACCTCAGGTAAAGAAAAACAAACAAACAACAAACAACCAAGAACAAAAACAAACAACCAAGAACAAAAACAAGCAACCAAGAACAAAAACAAAAACCACAACAACAAAACAAAAACAAAAATTCCCATGCAGATTGAATTTATGAGTTAGATTTGAAAAACAGTGTTTCAAAGAATGTAACAGTTTTGCTGTGATGTGAGCAAGATTTTAAAAGCTCACAGAATGAAATTTTTTCTGATATCCATAACATGAACTTTTTCCTATCCCCACAATGACATGGTCAGCTGGTGAGCTCTGCAGATGCTCTCAGGCCTCTGTTCTGTACAAATGACAGATAAATAAATTAATCTGCAAAGACCTTTATGCTGTAACAGCAAGAGAATTCAACAATCAAATTTAGGAGCCTAGGAGATCAGCATATAAAACCATACTCATTTTCTCGGACTTTGATGTTTTAACCCGAAGAGTTAAGGACAAATATAACAACCTAGACAACAAGGCTGGGAGGTGTGAATCCACGTTGATCACCCTGAGAAAGAAAAAAGGCTTAATATGCTGATCAGATGGAGATACAAGAAGACATTTCTCATAGGCATGGTTGGATGCCTTTTGGATATCCAATTATGAGAGCTGGAAGAAGCCCTTCTGCTCCTTAGCCTGCAGGCCATCATGGTCAGTGCATAACATATACCCCCAATCATAACAAAACCAATCCACAACAGATTTCCTCCTCCTAGGAAAGGGGTATCTGCTGTTTCCCTTTCTATCTTGCCTTGCTGTTGTTGTAAGCTATTTATGGAAGTACTTCTAACATTTCTGCTTTAGGTGTCTAATTTAGCTTAATAGAAAGGGGTAAATGCTTCCAGATTATAATCCAGAGCATAATTCATAGCATTTAAACAGTCATGGTGTCTTCTGGTGATTTGCAAAGCTATATCCCAGTCCTGAAATGTAAAATTCTTCTCTATATATCAGAAGCAGGCTGCAAGTATGTTTTTTAATTCTGGAATGTGTAGCATTGCAGCTGCCTACTACCTCCTAAACGACAAAATTAAAGCAAATGTTAAACCCATGTCAGGGTAGATGTGTTTATGGCTGGACAATCAGAATGACTTGTAGAATGACTTGAGGAAGTTAATCCTGGTGAAACTCCATCAGGTATTCATGTCCTACCTGTCTAAATTTCCCCTGTTGTTTCAATTACATTTTATCTTCACTTCCTCCTGTTAAAACACTACTGTGTAATATTGCTGTCCCAGAAAGAGTTGCCATTATCCCAAGGGAAACTGCATTTCAGCAGCAAGCCCAGCAATCTTTGCATAGTCTGTGAGAAGTTCTTTAGCATCCTCTGGGTACATGTTTCTATAAAAACACAAAGTACAACAGGATGTACTAATATCACTCTGCTATTCTTAAAAAAGGAAAGGGAAAGTCAGTCAGTATGTGAAGGACATAGGACCCTGGGAATATTCCCAAATGCAAGATCCACTTAACCCAAATGAGGCCACACTAAATATCTCATCTGAGGTACTCCTCTTGCCTTAAAGAATGGCAGACAGAATCAACTAGGAAATGCAGAGCACCAAAACTTTGATTTTTATTCATGTACCAAGTGAAAATGGAAGTAGACTTCCCAGTAATTTACAGACTCTAAGGTATTGCAGTTGTTCTAGAGAAAAATCTATGTTAATATGAATATGGACGTCTCTTCTTAAAATGTAGACACTACATACATCCATATACTATAGAACATATAAGGCTGCTGAGGGATTATTGGTTTTGTTTGACTGCTTTTTTGCTTTTTTGCTTTTTTTTTTTTTTTTAAATGCTTACAATTGTAATCGTGACCTCAGTGCTGGGCATTTCCTGGGGACTAATGGCCAGCTGGGGTTAATGGCCTGAAATGTAGCCACAGGCCATCAACTCATCCCAGCCAGCCATTAATCCTATGGAACTACCAGTGCCTCTACTGTTATTGCTTAATTTAGTCTCCTTAATTTTCGTGTAGCTTTAAAAACCTTGCTGCAGCCACTGAGCAGTATTTTATTAGCCCTGCATTTCTACTGCTGAGCATGGGTTGTTTTCCTAGTTGCTGATCAACTCTAAACACTAAATAGACTTTATTAAAAGTTGGTTATCAAGCTGCTGAGCATCTCCAGACATCTAAATATTTCATGTGCATTTGCTTTGAGTGGCCCTGAGCAATTAATACATTGTTTCATTAGGAGGGTTTTTCACTAACCACTAAGTGACTCTAAACACCTAATATATTTCACAAGTTTGTATTCCAGCCACTGAGCAGCTTTAAACACAAAATTGGCATCATACATTTAAAAAAGAGATCACTCAGTGTTATACATTTCTCACAAGTAATTTCCTGCCTCTACCTGTCTAAACATTATTCTTTTATTTTATGGGTCTTTTTTTTTTTTTTTTTTTTTTTTCCAGTTGATGCATTCCTATTTAGCTTGCTGGACCTCCAGTACTTTTCATTCAAAAGCTCAGAGCTTCACTGGAATTGGCTTTGCTTCATTTCCTTCATCTAATACATAGAGAAGAAGAGCCACAGGGAGCAACACGAACCCCAGTTTCCTTCCAGCACCAAATTAAGGGATTAGAAAATATTCATGTTGTTCTGCCCAAGATAATAATTCAGGTTTTAGACTTAAAAATAACCTGTGGTGTATCCCTGCATATACAACCACCAACAGCATGACAATCAAAATGACAGTGATTCAGTAGGTACTCTTAATCATCGTTACAGATCTCCAGCTCTGCGCTGTCAACACGAAACTCACACTGCTGCTGCAAATACCAAGATTGGCTAACATCTGCTCACTCAGGCTGAGGACTTGATCGGCTAGCATTTTGGCAGACTGGCCTCCACCCTGCAATTTGCTTGCTTCTCCAAGGTCCCTCATGCGACACTTCAGCCAGCAAGAGTTGTCACCACTTCTCTGAAGTCAGGGGAGCAATGTACCCTGTAGAAACCGCTTCTGGATTTCACTGTTCAACCTCTGCAGCTCTGTTGTGACAAGCGCAGACAGGACCTTCCCGACTCCCATGCCAGACAAAGTTCCTACTACTTTTGCTCCTTTCGGGAAGCAGTAAAATCTCAGTGACAGGTCAGACTTGCACAGCAAGGGTCAGCAAGACTGGTACTTCATACACCTCACAGTCTTTTGGGGAATTCACATAGCTTACTGTATGTAGTCCCATATACCACTCTAAGCGCAGTTCTCCCAGCCCATATCCACTTTCTCCATGGGCAGCTGGCTTGCTTGCTCCATTCCTTCATCCAGATAGGGTAATTTTTGCCCCTGTGTTCCTCTTCTGGGTAGGGCCAAGTAAAGGGGGAAAGGACTCTGTCACAGCTTTTATCAGGCTTTTACCAGACAGTTAAAACTGAGCATCTTGCTGTTTAAAAATCCTTGATAGATGTCACTCCTTTTAAACAGTCCTGCTGAGGACAGCATTGCTGACTTTTATTAAAATGATGCAATACTTGCAAAAGAAGGAAATGTGGCAAGTCCTGGTTTAATAATATGAGTAAATTATATTAATGTCAACAAAGTAAAATGTTGGTTGTGGGGTGGTTTTTTTTGTTTTTGTTTTGGTTTTTATAGGAAAAAAAAACCAAGGAAAATTAAGAAAAAAATGTTAAGGACCAAATTATCCTGTGAAAAGCACATTGCCATCTTTCTAAAATAATGTCAATAATTTGTCCTAATACAATATAAACATGCATTCAGAAGACTGGAGAATTGATATGACAATGTAAGTACCTCATTTGTAATTATTATCTCATAGGTAATGTTTTCACAACTCAGCCTGATTGCATAAACCTTCTGTCTTGTAAAATGGTACAGAAATCTTCTCTCTCTGTATCAGTTTGATTAACTAAATTCAAAATAAAGGTTATATTATTAGGTTAGAAAAGATTGGTCCAAGTTGACAGTCATGGCACAGAAATGTATTCAATACTAATTGTTCTGGTTTGAGTGAGAACAGAACTAATTCTGTTCAGTGATCTCACTTTTCAGCTCAGTTCTTCTAACTTACTGCACTGTCTGAAGTTAGCAGCCTGTTCTCACAGGCAGTGTCTGCTTCTGGCAGTGATAACACCCCTTGTTTAGAGTTACTACCAGGGATTGGTGTACAGACCAAGGCCACTGCTGGATCTTGTGTACCACGTTAGGGGGGTGCAGAAAGTAAAAGGCCACGCTTGCAGGGAGGAGCGGACAGGACAGGTGATCCTAAACTGATCAATGAGGTATTCCATCCTATATACATCATATTTGGTATAAAGCTGAGTGATGATAAGGATCAGTCTCTTCTTCAATGGCCAGCATCCAAGGAGGACTCTGTCCTTTCTGCCTTTGATCCCAATCCATGCGTTCCTGAATCCAGTTCCAGAATCCAGGTCCTGAATCCAGTTCCAGAATCAGGTTCTGAATCCAATTCACATCCGCCACAGTCCAGTCTGGCACTTCCCTGGTGCCTGGTCCACAGCACCAGTGGTGACAGTGACATAATTGCCATCTGGGGGTGGGTTCGATATTGGGTTTGTATATATTCCATTTTATTATTATTATTTTCACTAAAGCTGTTCTAACTTTCTTTTGTAATTGATAAGCCTCCTTTATTCCCTTTCTCTTCCCCTTTGGGGAGGGAGAGAGGTTAACAGAGAGCATCTGTTATAGGTCTAGTGGACAACCCTGGCCCTAAACCTTGACACTAATTTAGACAGACTTTACTGGGATGGACCAGGAGAGCTTTTATTTGTCTAAGTATCCTCAGGCATTCCTGATATTCAGCAATTCTGTATCAGCTCTGCAGCAAGAATGGCAAGATGATTCTTACATTCAAATGACATATAGTGCACTATACTTCAAATCATAGCAATAAGATATTGCCTTATAATATTTGGATTGCTAGTTTTGCATCAGCTTCAACTGCAATATCCTTCTCTGTGCTGATACACCTGGACATGAGTTACGGAATGCTATGGAATGTGAGGAATGAGTGGAGAGTATGGTATATGAGTGGAGATTATTAGCTATATGACTTCAGCACTTCCATTGCTGTGCATAAAAAAATCTAACTTCGGATGCTCTGGCTTTGGCATACTAGTAATTCGGACTGATACCATCTGTGTGTCTGAGTTTGTGCATGTGTGTGTGGATGAGGGAAAGGCCATGGACATTGTCTACTTGGACTTTAGTAAAGCCTTTGACACCGTCTCCCACATCTTTCTCCTTGTGAAAATTATGGCACAAGGCTTGGATAAATACGCTCTGCACTGGATAAAAAACTGGCTCCATGGACAGGCTGAAAGAGTGGTAGTGAATGGAGCTAAATCTGGGTGGCGTCCTGTCACAAGTGGTGTTTCCCAGGGTTCCATAATGGGTCCTGTTCTCTTTAATATCTTTATTAATGATCTGGATGAGGGGATTGAGTGTACCCTCAGTAAATTTGCAGATGACACCAAGACAGGTGGATGTGTCGATTTGCTAGAGAGTAGGGAAACTTTACATCGGAACGTAGACATGTTAGATCAGTAGGTCAAGGTTAATTGCATGGGATTCGACAAGGCCAAGTGCCAGGTCCTGCGCTGGGGTCATAACAACCCCATGGCAAGCTACAGACTTGGGGATGTGTGGTTAGAAAGCTGCAAGTTGGAAAAGGACCTGGGGATATTGACCACTAGTTGACTAAATACAAGTCAGCACTGCGTGCAGATGGCCAAGAAGGCCAATGGCATCCTTGCTTGTATTAGAAACACTAACCATCAGGAATAGGGAGGTGATCATCCCCCTGTACTTGGCACTGGTGAGGCCATGACTTGAATATTGTGTTCAGTTCTAGGCCCCTCACTCTAAGAAGGACATAGTAGTGTTAGAGTGTGTTCAGAAAAGGGCAACAAGGCTTGTGAAGGGTCTAGAACACAAGTCTAGAGCACAAGTCCTACGAGCATCAGCTGAGGGAGCTGGGGTTGTTTAGTCTGGAGAAGACAAGGCTGAGGGGAGACCTTATCGTTCTCTACAACTACCTGAAAGGAGGTTGGAGTGAGCAGGGGGACAGTCTCTTCTCCCTGGTGATGTGTGACAGGACCAGAGAGAATGGATGCAAGCTGGTCCAGGAGATGTTTAGGCTGGATATTAAGAAACATTTCTTCACTGAAAGTATTATCAAACATTGGAATGGTCTGCCCCGGGCAGTGGTGGAGTTGCCATCCATGATCCATCAAAGTGCACTTGCAGCCCAGAAAGCCAGTCATATCTTTGAGGGCAGTGAAACACTAGAACAGGTTGCCCAGAGATGTGGTAGATGCCCCATAACTGGAAACATTCAAGTTCTGGTTGGACAGAGCTCTGAGTAACCTCCTATTATTGAAGATGTCCTTTCTCATTTCAGGGGAGTTGGTCTAGATGACCTTTAAAGGTCCTTTCCAACACAAACTATTCTATTTTTCTGTGATCCTGCGGTGCAAGCCAGCAGATCAAGGGAGATGATTCTTCCACTCTACTCCATTTTTTTGAGACCCCACCTTGAGTACTGCAACCAGCTCTGTGGTTCCCTGCATTGAATGACATAGACCTCTTAAAGTACATCCACAAGAGGACCATGAGAGGGCTTGTAACACCTCTGCTATGAAGAAAGCCTGAGAGAGTTGGAGATGTTCAGCCTAGAGAAGAGAAGGCTCCAGGCAGACTTTAACATGGCCTTTCGATACTTAAAGGGAGCTTGTAAGAAGGACAGAATCATAGAATCATAGAATGGCTTGGGTTGAAGGGACGTTAAAGTTCATCTAGTTCCAACCACCTTGCCATAGGCAGAGACACCTCCCGCTAGACCTTGTTGCTCAGAACCTCATCTAGCCTTTTCTTAAACACTTCCAGGGATGAGGCATCCACAACTTCTTTAGGCAACACATTCCAGTGTCTCACCACCCTCATAGTAAAGAACTTCTTCCTAATGTTTAATCTAAATCTACCCTACTCTAGTTTAAAACAATTGCTCCTTGTCCTATCACCACATGCCACTATAAAAAGTCCTTTTCCAGCTTCCTTGTAGGCCCCCTTCAGGCACTGGAAGGCCACAATAAGGTCTCCCCAGAGCCTTCTCCTCTCCAGACTGAAGAGACACAACACCCTCATCCTGTCCTCACAGGAGAGGTGTTCCAGCCCTCTGATCATCTTTGTGGCCCTCCTCTGGACCCTCTCCAACAGAACCACGTGCTTCTTGTGTTGGGGGCTCCAGAGCTGTACTCCAGGTAGGGAGATGGGTTGATACTAGGGCTTGTAATGGTAGGACAAGGGGTAATATTTTTAAACTGAAAGAAGTTAAATTTAGTTTAGATATAAGGAAGAAATCTTTTATGTTGTCAGTGGTGATACAATAGAAAAGGTCTCGCAGAGAAGTTACAGATACCCCATCCCTGGCTGTGTTCAAGGTGAGGTTGGATGGGGCTTTGAGAAACCCGATCTAGTGAAAAAGTCCCTGTGCATGGCAGGCTGGGTTGTACTACATGATCTTTAAAGGTGCCTTCCAAGCCAAACCATTCTGTGCTTCTATGATACTATTAGTATCTAAGCAATGTATTAATTTATTACCACAAGCAATTAGAATATTCTTCTCCTCCATTCAATTTTCCCCTCTTTTTTTTTTTCTCTTTCATTTACATTTGAATTCTTAATGCTTAGGGCTTAAACACACAATTTTTCTAGTGCATGCACTACATGTTTTTTATCTGTTATACTATCTCTTCTTTGTGTGAATACAGTCCCTGTAAAACCATGTAAAAGAATTCAGGACATCACACACACTTTGCAAAGATAGAAAAGTCTATAAAAGCTTTTAAGGAATAGATAATCAAGTTTCCTTTGTGCTGAATAACATTTTGCATGCAGAGACCTTGACAAGGAACACTTAAGCTTTGCTAGAGGAAAAAACAAGATTGTGCATAATAGTAATTGCTACATATACTGGTATCTGTGGCAGCAAGTAACTTTGCATTATTCTGAATTCAGGACAAAGAGGTAAAGAATGAAGTTTAATCCTTATTGAAATGATATTTTTTTTCTGATAAAGGCAAATTTAAATATTTCTGAAGAGTGTGTGTGCAGATTAAGATACCTGTGATTATAGATGGACTGAAAGAAATTGCCTCAATTATTCTTTTCAAGATAAATTACAGGCAGATTATCAATCTTAAATTTCGGCACCACTACTTTTGATGACTTTTACAGAAAAAAAAATCCTGTTAAAAATGTTGGTTGTAGGCATTTGAGGCACAAAATATATATATTAAAAAAATAGGCTTACTTACTCTTAGTCTAGTTATTTCCAGGATACAAGTTTTGTCAGTGGGCTGATTTTGGTTGGTATGGGGTTATATTTTGCATCTGTGCTGAAAACAATGTTGATAACATAGAGATGTTGTTGTTATTGCTGAACAGTGCTTACAAAGAGTCAAGGCCTTTTTTCTTCTCACAGTTTGTTTGAAGAAAACAAAATAAGGTATTCATTCTCTATTTCCCATTGGCAGGCAGGTGTTCAGCCATCTCCAGGGTAGCAGGGCTCCATCATGTGTAACAATGACTTGGAAAGACAAACAACATCACACTGAATGTCCTCCTACTTCTTTCTTTCTTTCTTTCCCCGGAGTTTTATTGCTGAGCATGATGTCATATGTTATGGAGATCTCTTTGGTCAGTTGGGGTTATCTTTCCTGGCTGTGTCCCCTCCCAGTTTCCTGTGTACTCCCAACCTACTCACTGGTGGGGTGGGGTGAGAAACAGAAAAGGCCCTGACTGTGTAAGCGTTGCTCAGCAATTCTCTGCTTTATTAACACTGTTCTGGTCACAAATCAAAAACAGAGCCCCATACCTATTATTGTGAAGAAAATTAACTTTATCTCAGCCAAAGCTAGCACAATCATCTAGCTGTGATAAAGAATATTTTAATTTAAGTGGTCATACTGTGCCTGACAAATTTGGTGGCATTTTACAATGGAGTTACAGTGTCAGTCGATAAGGGAAGAGCAACTGACACCATTTACCTGGACTTGTGCAAAGTGTTCGACACTGTTCCCCACAACATCCTTGTCTCTAAATAGGAAATATATGGATTTGATGAATGTCCCACTTGCTGGATAATAAATGGGCTGGATGGCCACATTCAAAGAGTTGCAGTCAATGGCTCAGTGTCCAAGTGGAGATCAATGATAAGTGGTATTCCTCAGGGGTTGCTACAGGGACAGGTACTGTTTAACAACTTTGTTGGTCACATGGACAGTGGAATTGAGTGAACCCTCAGCAGGTTTGACACCAAGCCATGCGGTGTGGTTGACATACTGGAGGGAATGGAGCCATCCAGAGAGAACTTCATGGGCTTGAGAAGCTGACCCATGTCAACCTCGTGAAGTTCAACTAGGCCACATACAAGGTCCTACACCTGGGTCAGAGCTATCCCAAGCACAAATACAGGCTGAGCAATGAATGGATTGAGAGCTGTCCTGAGGAGAAAGAGTGGGGGTTGCTAATTTATTACAAGCTCTACATGAGCCAACAAATGGTAACTGCAGCACAGAAAGCCAACAGTATCCAGGACTGCGTCAACAGAAGTGTGACCAGCAGGTCAAGGGAAGTGATTCTCTCCCTCTACTTCGCTCTTGTGAGATCCCACCTGGAGTACTGCCTCCATCTCTGGAGCCCCCATTACAAGAGGGACATGGACCTGTTGAAAGCAGGTCCAGGAGAGGGACATGAAGATGATCAGAGGGCTGGAACACCTCTCCTACGAGGACAGGCTGAGAGTTGGGATTGTTGAGCCTTAAGAAGAGAAGGCTCTGGAGAGACCTTATTGAGGCCTTCCAGTACCTGAAGGGGGCCTACAGAAAATCTGAGGAGGGCCTTTTTACCATGGCATGTAGTGATAGGATGAGAAGTAATTGCTCCAAACTGGAAGAGGTTAGACTTAGATTAGAAATTAGGAAGAAGTTTATCACTAGGAGGGTTATCAAGCACTAGAACAGGTTACCCTGATAAATTGTGGACATCCCATCACTGGACATGTTCAAGATAAAGTTGGATGAAGCCTTGAGCAACCTGTTCTAGTGGGAGGTGTCTCTGCCTGTGTCAGGATGGTTGGAACTAGATGATTTTTAAGGTCCCTTCCAGTCCAAACCATTCTATGATTCTATGTAGAGTAAAATAGGTTTTATTATAAGTCTGGGTTCATAATATTGCAAGAAGATGGTTAAGTACTTTTAAAGACATCAATATTTCTTTAACTCTCATGGAAATATAACATACATTTCCAGCAAATATATGCACAGTATTACTGTGAATATGATTTTACTAGGATGGGAATACTCTGAATCAAGTAAGTAGCTTTTTAGATAGATTCTCTCTCACTGCATTTTCCATTTGTGTAACAGAAAAAAAATTTAATCCACACAGAGAAAGGCAGTGCCTGCCTCACATTTGCTCTTCTGCCGTATAACTCTGCACTCTAGTAAATTTTTGAATGTCATAGGTAACGCAGTTTATTGGAACACTGTTTTGAGCTATTTTTGGAAACATGGAGGATTTGTTGACATTAACACTGTAACTCCTCACCAGTCAAGGGGGCTGAGACTGTAGCAGACCAGTGGGCCATGTGTTCCTACAACATTGTGGTGGGTTGACCCTGGCACGGCAACAGGTGCCCACCAAGCCCTTCTATCACTCCCCCCAACCACCATCAGCACAGAACACAGGGAGAGAATAAGACAAAAAGAGCTGTGGGTTATGATAACTAAGATGTCATTCTCTACTTCCCATCCACAGGCGATGTCAGGCTGAGTCCAGGAAGCAGGGCTCCAGGAACACACAGCAGCCACTTGGAGGACAAAGCTGAATGCTCCCCCATCCTCCTCCTGCCCTCTCCCTTTATAGTTGAGCTGACGTCATATGGTATGGAATATCCCACTGGTCAGCTCAGTTCGGCTGTATCCCCTCCCCCATCTTGCCCCCCTAGCCTCTGGTGCTGTGTGAGCACTGGCAGTCATAACACAGGTGTGTTATCAACACCCTCCAGCGCCCAGTGCTGCAGCATGAGGGCTGGATGGGGAAAAGTAGCTCAGCCAGACCCACTACAATGGTAAAAAAAGACAAACTGACATCTTAAATGATGTGCTCTGAGCTCCACAATACCAATTCAGGGACAAGATCCTAGAGGTACAGTAGGTAAGTATGTGAGAGAATTAGCTTATGCTTCCTGAAGATCAAACCATATTATTAGGAAAGGAGCAGAACATAAGCCCAGTAATTATTATATCACAGTATAAATCTGCACCTTGAATGTGTTCAAGTAGTTCCCCTGGACTGGAAAGACAGCTTCAACTGCACCTTCCTGCTGTAGGCCTGACCACAGAGCCCATATGTAGATTAAAAAAAAAAAAATATCCAGTGAAGAAAAGCACATAGTTCACAGCACTACCTCAATGGATTTGATCTCATGGCTCAAGGTCAAGGGCAGAGGCTAGCTGCCTTCAGATGGCTCTGAGATTTCAAACTGAAGAACAGAAATATCCTGGTTTGGGGTGGCATTATTTTCTCTACATAAACTTCTGTGATTCTATTTGCATAATTTGGTGGCAATATATACACTATGAAAACTCTTCACTCTCAGACACTGTAGAAAAAAGCTGTAAAGTTGAGTCAGGGCCTTAGTTATGACAATTTTAAACTTTCTCTAAGCAATTTAATTTAAACTGGCTACAACTGACCTCTGCTAGTGTCCTCTCTCCATCTGGAGAGAGATGTGTTTTTTTGATTGAGTAGGCATCTGTTCTAGATGACACCATCTGCAATAGGTTGGATATAATCAAAGTAATGCATACCTTGCTATGGCATCCTGGAATCTGAAAATAGCACAAGTAATAAAAAGTAAAATTGAAATCACGACCATAGCATTTGGTTTAATAACGTAAGTAAAATGCACTTTTGTTTCCTTTCTTGATGGACAATTTAAATATTAATGCTCACAGCATAATCTTTGGAGAATCTGTACTAAAAAAAGCTATTTAGAAAGTGAAGTTTGGTTTGAGCAGACTATGGTTATGAGTTAAAATGAACCAATCAAACGGTTTCTGAGTTTATTAAAACTGAACAGAGTGAGACACAAAAATCAGGTGGTGTCTTGCTTTTCCATTATACATTTCCCTCCTCCTTGGCAGGGATTCTGAAAACATATGACATTATACTGCACTTTGATGCAGGCTTTTTGGGCTAAGGCATAAGGTATTGAAGGACTATCATCTTGCCCTGGAACAGAAGACGGTTTTTAGTGACACAAAATGAGAGATTCTGACAACAACATTAACCTAGAATTCACATTGGTTCCGTAATACATCTGCATAAAGCTGAAATATTTTTGATCTGTTTAGCCACTTCCATCTGACCCAAATTATTATTACGTGATTAGAAATTATGTTAAAGTGAATAAATGCAAGCCAATGAGGTTAATACACACAGTGTTTCATCAGCAGAACCTGACAGTTCTAACTTCCTATCCCCATCCCACACCTGCCCTCCCATGCGCACACATCGGTATGAATTGCCATAGTACCTCAAGTTATCAGGTTTTCAGATTAGACAGGATAGCAATCCTGTGGAAATTTTTAATTTTTGTAACCACTCGTCCTTATTTTCCACCCTGAAAATATTAGGTAACTATTCCAAAACATGCAAAAGTCTCATCAACTGTAGCACGGGGCTTGGACCACATCGTGGCCATCCTGGACCTACTCCTTCCAAGAGCTTAACTTCTGCAGCTCTGTACATGTGGTCGTCCGAAGACATATCCTTACTGTTGCACATCTGTGCAGTTCAGATGAAGCTCATAGAGGTTTGTTAATTCACTAGAGTAGCAGTACACTCGTTTTGGTTGTCAGCTATTCACTGTGCAGCTGTGATGAGGAGCTTCCTCTGGGTTCCCTATTTTTTCACTCTTTTAAGGAATTAAATCTATTGTGAACATCAACTTCATTCACAAGATGTATCTAAGAGCTTACTAAACAGTCATTACAAAGTGATTGGAATTGTTGCATTGTTAGTTGCGTATATACTGTGATACTTATTATAATACCTACTTCACTGCCAAGAGCCTCCCTGTTGCAAATGCTGAGACTGACAGCTGGCTAGACTACCAAACCCATGCTGGCTGCCTTACAGCTAAACAGTTTCAGCTGAAATGACAGCAGCTTCTCTTTGAGAAGGGAAGAAAAATGGCAGCACTCCCTGACTTTTGTGAAAGCAAAGCTGCAACAAATCAAAACCAAGCGATAACACAGGTCTTAATAAAAAACTTCTCACTGCAAATTCTCATGCACTGTCTGAATGTCTTTCTCCACAGCTTGTTGCTGACTGGCATATGCATGATAGCACTGAAATACCAAACAGCATTAAAAGGCTGTATTTGTGCTGCATGCACAATGCTGGTTTCAGTTTGACTACAGTCAAAGAATTCTCTAAATGATATGTGGATTACTACTGCTGCCTAGAGGGAGCTGTGGAAACAAGAGATCCATTCTTCATTGGCCAGCTACAGATTTCCAATTAAACACAGCAATGGTATGTTAGTATAAAGCAAAGAGAAGTATATTTTTATGAAAGGCAATTGGGGAGGGGTGGCTGACACACTGGGGAATGCACCTTCCCATGAGAAGTCTGGGGGGGGGGGAAGTTATGACTTACATACACTTCCGACAACCAAGTATGTTTGCACTTTTTTTTTTAAAGACTGGCTACCTCCTTTTATCTTTATCCTCTGTGCTCTCTCAGATTCTCTTTCCAGATTCTCCTTTCTGTACTATTGACAGAAACCCCATGCTCTATTTGATGAAGTACCTTACATTTCCCACCTATTTACCTAAAGTTATTTAAGCTACATGGCAACATGTACACAGCAATCTCAAGGAGAAATTACAAGGCTGTTTAAGGATAGGACAGTGATTTAGGACAGAAAATGAAATCCAGAATATATTCTGAATAAACATTAGCAGCAACTTAATCTGCTAAAATTAAGAACTGCTCCACTTTCCCTCTGCCCTCTTCCAAAACCAACTTAAGTGATATATGCAGAAGCTAACCAATTTTTAACATGAGTACCATCACAATTTTCCAGCTATTTGTCAACTCTCTACATATAGACAGAAATGTTACTGGATACTGCATTAATGTTTTAAAACTAAATATTATATTTCCAGCATGAATGTTTTGACTTTTTTAAAAACTCAAATGATAAGTCCAGAAGGAAAGAGCTTTCATCCTGAAGAAATACAGGTTGTCTGAAAAAAAAGGCAACCCAAGACAGAACAAACCTACAAGCGGAATTTCCAGTGTGTCAATTCTGTGATATACCCCTTTTAGAAATGCTGTACTCCCCAGAACATTGCTTCCCAGAATACAGTATCTGTTGAATCCAGACAGCTCACCTGTAGTCAGTTGTTCCTCTGGAGGGAAAGGTCTGTACAAAATCCACAGACCAGTATCGGTAAAGCAGGACAGGTATGAGGAGCCCTGTTTGAGGGGATCAGCAGGATTCCTAGGAAAAATGGGAATAAGGGAATTTGGAAAAATCAGGAAGCCAGGTGATTTGGCAGAAAAGACTGCCTTCTTTATTTTGCTAGTCCAAACAGTTTCCTCCATCACCAGCTAGGAAGGGGTTTTCTTTACCTTGGCATTACATCCTGTCAGCTCCAGCACTTGTAATGCAGCATCACAGCTCTCTTGGGATTCATATGTGTGTTCTGTTCCAGACATCTAGAGGGCTTGCTTGTCTGTGTTGCAGTTCTGCTTCATTTGGTACCTCTAGCAAAGGACAACTATTTCTACTTTGACACATAATACATTTTTTGTGATACAAGATCCCTTTTTCTTTATTTTTACAATTTAATGACAATCTTTAATTTGGATTTGCTATTGAAATATACTTACCCAAATTAAAAAACTTGCTGTTTTGTTTACACTACTGACTGAAACTGAAAACAAAAACTAGAGAGCATAAGCCAAATACATCCAGCTATGTTTTGGGTTTTTTTTAAATAATTACCACTAAAAGGCATTTTAAAATACCAGCTGACCAACATCCATCTCCAGAGAGGGGGTTTTGACCTATGGAAACAAATGGGCAACTCAGTAGCATTTGCAATGCAAACCTCTACTTTCAACTATTTAGTCTCTCTCTATATTACCTCATTATTTCAGATAACCCCCTTTCAGGTCACGCAAAGACATGCACATTTATACTATGTAAAAAAAGATGCAATTGCACAGGTATTCACAGAAAAATAGTTGGGAAAGTCTTCACTCTAAAGAAAAAAATTGCCATAATTTTTGAAATGTTATATATCCACACTGAAGGTCAAAAGTATTTGAACTGCAGTTCATTTGATTGTACTACAGATGTCATTACCTCTGGAAGGATTACAGTGTTTTTGAAATAATCCCATTAGTGATAAAAAAATTGTTTGAATAAAAAGTGACAGAATCTGCTCTGAAAACAAGTGGCAAGTCTTTAGCAAAGTATTTTACAAACAAAAGCCTAGGTTAGGGAAAAAAAACCCAACAAACCAAACCAAACTACTAAGTGGATAAAATTTAGGACAAGTTGTGAGGAATGATGTATACTGAAAGCTATGCTAATATCCCAGGATTCTTATCCTCTCATACTTCTGCAATTAAAATAATAAATCCATAAGGAAAACAAGAACAAAAAAAAAAAAAAAACAAAAAAAAAGAGGTATTTTAAAACATACTGGATTTTGAAAATAAAATAAAAATATAAAAAAAATCCTTTAAATACTTTGCTTATGCACAGCTGATAGGCCACAATTAACATTCACAATTATGTTCTCATCTTTCCTTACAGGGATGAAATCCAGCTTCTTTGTGTGTTTTACAGCTTGAGTTTGCTACTAATTTGTCAGTGTTCCCTTTCCCTCCTCTTTTCAGAGTCCTTTTGAAAATTATTTGGCCAGAATAACATGCCATTTTTCCAAGCTGTTTTTTTCTTACACAGTATGCAAGCTCAGACAGCAATTATCTTTTTTTGGTAAAGTATTATAATTTTTGATCATTATTTATCCAGAATAATCTCCAAATCCTTTTCAAGATGAAAAGAAAGACAACTTTTTATAGGAAAAGCACAGAATCATGTGACAGTAGGAGTGAGAAAGGACCTCTGGAAATCGTCTAAGTCCAACCCCCCAGCTAAAGCATACGTTCACCTAGAGCAAGTTGCCCAGGGTTTTGAGTATCTCCAGAGAAGACGACTCCACAACATCTCTAATGCAGTACTGTATTTTTTCAGACTTGCTGAAGTGTGGAGGGATGGAAGGCAAGAAAAGTATTAGGGGAAAAAAAACCACCTTGAGTATTAGGGAAAAAAAACACCACACCTTATGATTCTTGGTCTGGTATAACTTTAAACCACTATGGAAAAAAGATTGTTTCAAAATCATCACATTCCAAAATTCAACCCCCCCATTACAGGTAGTATAGCCTATAGCTTACTTTCTTTCTAATTGTATCTAGAATTTGAAGTTCAAAAGTTAGGTTTAAAAATAAAGCACAAGTCATGTCTCAAGATACTGCTTTTCACTAGGAACTAAAAAGATGTCACTTGCTGACGCTACAAAGCAATTCTGTCAAATCAGTTTCACTGATGAAGATGAAACCTCTAAGATCAGCCAGCTCTCATCCAAGAACTCTGCATTTTACTTCTCGATATTGTGTTGCATTTCCATTTACAGGACTAACATCCAGATGGTACACCAAATTATTCAACCAATCTCATCTCAAGACCCAAGTTTCACGTTACCAGTGGGACAAAATTCTTAAATAAAAATGGAAGTCTGGCCTCAAGATTAAAATGGGAATTTTTTTAATTTTTTTTTTTTTGTAACTTTGCTATAATCTTAAGTAGAAAGTCTGCAAAGCAAACTCTTTGTTTAATGTGTATGAAAATATTTGAGTGTGATGAAAATAAATTCAGAATCTTCAGTGTTATTATACAGCAGTCATTAAGCCTCATATATTAAACAAATGCACATGCAAGGAAGTAAACAAAGTGGCAAACATTTTTAAATAACATCTTTAATTAAAGTTTTTGCAAAGGCAAAATATTAAACTTAAAATAGGTCTTAGTACATCAAAATACTAAGTTCTCTAATCGTATTCCAAGCATGGCCTTTGAAACATAATATCCTGTATATCACAGAGGAGCAACCTTGATCTGCAATTGTACAGAATGAATTTTACAAACATAATAAATATATTTACCCCCTTACACATAACAGTATATGTACAACAGCAGTTGACAATAGTAGCTCAGAACAGCAAAAAAGGATATTTCCCCCACTCCATAATCTATTGGTACCCTATGCACTCTGGAACATGTCTCACTGGATGACTGTACATATAGCTAACCCAAAGTTCTTCCTGATAAAAAAAAGCTCCTTTTGTTCCACAATGTCTAATCCACCAAATAATAATTAAAAGATACACTGCATGAACTGCCTGAAAAAAGTAGACAACAGGGAAACCAATGGACTGTTTTTTATACATTTCCCAACCAATCACAGCAATGGGAAAATGAGTTTAAATGCCAGACACCAATACATAACAATATTCAAGTTTCTTCATCTCGTATACTCACTGACTTCAAAGTCTAAAAAGAAGTCTAAATTTCAGTTGGGGATGCATGGGTGGGGTGGCACACAGTAAACCCCATGATGCTGTTTAAGGCAGCCCAGTATCAATCCAGTGTGCGCTATCCTAAAACCACTGCTCACTTCCTGGACATCTTATTGCGTTCTATTAGGAAGCTTTAGCTTTGGGGGAAGTTTTGGGAGGCTTTATTGTTTTTAAAGGAGCTCTTACAAATTGAAGAGATTGAATCAAAATTAATTTTAGTTAACAAGGTCTCTAACTCCTTCACTGGAATTAAGAAATTTTACTCTGGTAGTGTTATATAGTGACATA
Organism: Actenoides hombroni; assembly: GCA_024336885.1. Taxonomy (NCBI): domain Eukaryota; kingdom Metazoa; phylum Chordata; class Aves; order Coraciiformes; family Alcedinidae; genus Actenoides; species Actenoides hombroni. Next base: position 29,744,565 of record WUAM01000107.1, on the reverse strand, counting down.
ATTACTGCTGTCAAGCGGTGGAATTACTTTCACAGACTCAATGAAGTTTGTTTAAACACTCCTAGTTGTGCAGCAGAAATAGAAAAAAAAACCCCAAACATTTATAAAAAAAATAATCTATTACATGACACATCATGTTCTTTGCTCTTTTCTAGAAACTGTGCTTCAGAATCACATATCCTATTCTTGGAAATAAACTCGGACCACAATTATCACTTTAAATTGTATTTAAGAAACTGAGTGATGTTCAAATGCAACTTGTGAGTACAATGCAGGAACAAGGAGTATGAAGCTTTAAAGAAATCTTGTCGCTAACCAACAACTGAGGGGGAACAAAAACATATTTTATTTAAATAGTTCAATATAAAGTTCCTCATGTGACTAAATTCTCTATTATCTCCCTAACAGAAAACATATTTCAACTTTTTTTCAGTTTAGATGTTTTAAAATGATTGCACACTCTAAAACCCAACAGAATTAGAGCAAAAAAAGTTGCTTTTCTGACTGAAGCACTGCAGGAAATTTACTTTCTTTATTCTCTCAGGAATTTTAAAAAGAAAAAAAAAGTATTTTCATACTGGCAAAACAGGTATTCTGCAAACTGAAAAGGCACAAGACTCCCAATTTTGTCCCGTTTCCATCAGCCATCATGGTTATACTTATGAAGTTATCTTCCCCATTTTTTCTATCATAAAAAGGTGCTCCGTTATCTGTGCAAATTTTAACATAAGCCCTCTTGAAATCATTGTTTTCATAATACTGAACTATTTAAATGAGAAAAAAGCAAAACAAAACCAAACCAAAAATCCTATTTCCAAGGGGGGGGGGGTAATCATTTATAAACTATTAACATGGGAATCCCTTGCCCTGTGAAAGGAATGGTTTCTTTGGAACCTAATGAAATGGTCTGTTCAATTACATAGTTAAAACCACCATTAAAAATTCAAGTACAATAATAAAATTAAGCAAACTACATTCTTACAGCAAGCTGCTACAATAAAATGAAATTAAAACATGCTTTTTGATTTAAAAAAAGGAACACTTGATGTAGCAATAAGAGCACAGTTTGGTATGTTCATGTTTGACTGGCTTTCCAAAAACTTCACAGGTATTTGTATTTGAAGACAAAATTCCTATCTGAAAAGCTTACCATATAATTAGCTGGCAAGAGACTGTGCAAGTTCAGAAAGCTTCTAACATCATTCAGAACAGGCTAAGCTTAAGTTACCTTTAAAGTTCTGCTATCCCTTAAAAATTAATAAAAAGGCTATGCAGCTTCTAGTATATGTATGTGGGTGGAAGAAGAAAGGAAAAAAACAAAACAAAACCCAAAAAACAAAACCCAAAACCCCAAACAAAACACTAAGATTCACGAAAACAAAGTGTTGCACAAGTAATCTAGGTTCCAGTAGTATAAACAGGAATCTATAGCTAAAGGGATTTTTTTTCCTTATATTGGTTTGTTTGTGCAGCATTATGGGAATTTTTCTGAAGTCCATGACTCAAGACTTACTGGTAACAGATACGGAAAAGGTGAGGGAAGGAATTAGTTGGTGCGTTACTGATTTCATTGCAGTTGTACGTAGAATGGTCAACAGCAGTACAAAAAATATAAATAAACTATCTGCTTTGTTCAGAAGAAAGCAAACACTGATCAGTTTGAGATACCTTGAAGCCCTGAGCCAAAAATGCACTCTAAATGACGATTCCATTACATAATTGATGATTCTTCCAATTCATTCTTAAGTTTTCATAAAGCTTATGAATGTAGACGGCTTACTACCAACCATATGGATCTAGACATAGCCTATAGGCAGTTTTAGTCTGTATCAATGAGAGCACAGATGTACAAAATCACAGTGAAAAAGAAACTCTTTACAATGTGTTCTGAGTCTTCTGCATACTACTGAGACTACAAATGCACTTGGAGGCAAGTAAATCAGAGAATGAAAATTAGAGCAGTCACTATGTACTGCTAAAATACACTTGTGACTTTGTTAAATAATGTTTAAAAAGTTTCATTCTCAAGCAAAAAAGGTCAGAATTCATGGTTCAAATGTCTGCTTCTGACAGTTCCCAATTTATTTAGTTATCTTTGCTGTGTCCTTTTTTCATCATCTTCCCAAGCACCCGATGAAACAATTTTTTTTTTTTGTTTTTGAAATGGTGAGCCACACAAACATTCCTTCCTCAACAGTTTCTGAAGTATAATGCCCATTCCCTCTCCTTGTTCAAAAGTGTCTGCATTTCCAAAAGCAGAGTTTGCAAGAATAACATATGCATGAAGAAAAGGTGTTCACTACTCAGGAGAGGGAAGGAAGGAGCAGGGAGCAACCTTGTTGCTTTTCACAAATGAAAAAAAAAAAAAAAAAACCCAAACAAACAAAAAAAACACCCAAAAACCACCAAAACCAACCAAACCAAAAGAACAAAACAAACAAAAAACCAAAACACACACAAAAAACCAAAACAACCCCA
>WUAM01000107.1:29690489-29741987 GCA_024336885.1 Actenoides hombroni | reverse complement strand
TATCTTTATTAATGATCTGGATGAGGGGATTGAGTGTACCCTCAGTAAATTTGCAGATGACACCAAGCTAGGTGGGTATGTTGATCTGCTAGAGCATAGTGAAGATTTACAGCAGGACCTAGACAGGTTAGATCAGTGGGCCAAGGTTAATTGCACAGAGTTCAACAAGGCCAAGTGCCACGTCCTGCAATTGGGTCATAACAACCCCATGGCAAGTTACAGACCTGGAGATGTGTGGTTGGAAAGCTGCAAGTTGGAAAAGGACCTGGAGGTATTGATTAATCGTTGACTAAATATAAGTCAGCAGTGTGTGCAGGTGGCCAAGAAGGCCAATGGCATCCCGGCTTGTATTAGAAACACTGTGGCCAGTAGGAATAGGGAAGTGACCATCGCCCTGTACCTGGCACTGGTGAGGCCACATCTTGAATACTGTGTTCAGTTCTGGGCCTCTCACTATAAGAAGGACATAGAAGTGCTGAAGCATGTCCAGAAAAGGACAACAAGGATGGTAAAAGGCTTAAAACACAAGTCCTATAAGGGGCAGCTGAGGGAGCTGGGGTTGTTTAGTCTGGAGAAGAGGAGTCTGAGGGGAGACCTTATCTCTCTATACAACTACCTGAAAGGAGATTGGAATGAGGAGAGGGACAGCCTCTTCTCCCTGGTGACGTGTGCCAGGACCAGAGGAAACGGATGCAAGCTGCACCAGAGGAGATTAAGGCTGGATATTAGGAAACATTTCTTCACCGAAAGGGTTATCAAAGATTAGAATGGTCTGCCCAGGGCAGTGGTGAAGTTGCCATCCCTGGAGGCATTTAAATGGTGTGTGGACCCGGTGCTCAGGGACATGCTTAAGTGGTGAGCTTGCAGTGTTAGATAGAAGGTTGGACAAGATGGAAGGTCTCTTCCAACTAAAGACATTCTGTGATTCTGTGATTCTATGAGCATGCATACAAGAAAACATGTGCATATTCTTTTAAATCTCCAATCACTATTAGTTTCCTCAAGTTCTGTCAAAACTACCTGGTTCCCAGGAATCAGATCTGGAACCACAGACTGTTATTTTTGGACCAAGTCTATTCTGGGTTATTCTTCATGACAGGTTTACGGGTTTTTTTTCTTTTCAGTCACTGAAAACCCATATATTTTAAAGTTGGATCATGATTTTTCTTTGGCATGCATATTTTATTTTGCATACACATGTGGTTTTCATGCAGTTAATATTTTAAGTACAAAAGACCTAAAATAAACACAACAAAAAGAAAAATCCAAGTTAAGACCTTTAAAAATAAAGGGTATAATGAAAATATCAACTGACCCTCAACTTTGTAAATACAGAAGCATAACTGTGTTGACTTTGGGTTAGGTTCAGTTCAGAGAGGATGAATGCAATATTTATTTCGGCATGACTTATAAGTGTTGGAGCTACTGCCAGCTATAAGTGAAGTCAGTCCTACAATAATCAAAATAATAATGAAAGAATACACCATCATGAGAGCGATACACTATTCTTGTACTGAAAAGGAAGTCTACCTCTTTTCTATTACTGTGATTTATGCTCCCGATTTTTCTGTATTTAACTCTTCCAGTGTTATAATTCTTGGACCTTTGTAACAAAAACATGGCTACTGTTTAAAAAACAAACTAACAAAGAACATATAATTTTACATTAAAAAAGAGAGCTGTGTTGTTTAAGTTATTTTTTTCAGCAATATCTATTAAAATATCTTTTACTGATACAGTCTTGTTGGCTTTTAGCAGAGGTTTCTATATTATAGTTCTGAGTTAGGTCAAAAGTCCCTTTGGATCTGTGCATCCTAACAAATCAATAATAAAAATTCCCACTCTGTTGCAGTTTCTGGGGAAAGCTCTACATATCACAAGTTCCTTGTGTTTGATGGTATTACATGAACTTAACAGGACAACAGTAGCAGAGGTAAAATATATAAATAGTTCAAATTTGCCTGTTTCCTCTGGTAACTAAATTTTGTAGAACTGCATTGGACAAAGACAATATACCTCATTTGGCACAATCCAGGCAATCAAGAACAAGCTTCTCATCAAAATTGCTTGTTGTTTTGAAAGCAGTTATGTCTGTACAGGCTAAAATCCATTTGCCATCAGTAGACTGGCACAGCTTTGTGTGATGTATTTATTTGGAATATTTATTGTTTCATAAAGATATTTATCATTTAATAAAGACCAGTTCTTTATTTGTAAACATTTAATAAAAAGTTCGTGATTGGAAAGCTCAGGTTTGAGTTCTATTTTCCACCTGGATAGTAAATACTATAAATATTTTCCCACTAATCTTCATCAAGTTACTCTGATGCAAACAATTCTATTACATCTAATTTACATGGCCTTAAAGAATATGAAATGAACTGTTTATGAATATCACACCTGAAGTTAAAGTAAAGATTTGAAACAAACTTTTTTTTGCCTATAATATTGTTCTTTATACAAAGAGATGTTTAACAGGAAAGTTCTTTTCACATCAATTTAATAGATCCATTCTCTTAGAATTTCTCCTCCTATACGGAAGAAATTGTTGGATAGCTTTGTAACAACTCTCTGCCAAACTCATTCCAGGATACTGAAGGCACACCTAAGACACTGAGGTACCCCTTGTGCTCTAGCTAATCATGTACCTCAATGTGCTGGAGATGAAATATCTGTTTTCATGCCCCCCCATGTCAGAGTTGTTTTCATGGTTAGGTACAAACTCCACTCCTTCAGCGGTTCAATCAAGGCTTGGGAAATAGTGAGGTGAAAATTCAGAATTTTTATTTCAAAATGTTTCCCAGAAAACTATGACTTCTTTTCACCCCCTTCTCTGAAGGTGACCTGTGATCCTACTACCTGGATGAAGACATAGATTGTACCCTCACCAAGTTTGTTGATGACATAAAACTAGGAGGAGTGGCTGACACACCAGAAGGCTGTGCTGCTGTTCAGCAAGACCTGGGCAGGCTGGAGAGTTGGGTGGAGACAATCAAAGAATCACGAAATGTTAGGGGCTGGAAGGGACCTCGAAAGATCATCTAGTCCAACCTCCCTACCAGAGCAGGGTCACCTACACGAAACTAACTAAGTTCAACAAGGGCAAGTGTTGGGTCCTGCACCTGGGGAGGAATAACCTCACAGACCAGTACAACTTAGAGGTTGACATGCTGGAATGCAGCTCTGCAGAGAAGGACCTGGGAGTCCTAGTAGACAGCTGGTTCACCATGAGGCAGCAGTGTGCTTTTGTAGCCAAGAAGGCCAATGGTATCCTTGGGTGCATTAAGAAGAGTGTGACCAGCAGGTCAAGGGAAGTTCTACTCCCCCTTTACCCTGCCCTAGTGAGACCACATCTGGAGTGCTGTATCAAGTTCTAGGCTTCCCAGTTCAGGAGAGATAAGGAAGTACTAGAGAGAGTCCCACAGAGGACTACAAAGATGGCTTGGGGACTGGAGCATCTCTCTTATGAGGAAAGGCTGAGAGACCTAGGCTTCTTTAGCATGGAGAAGAGAAGACTGAGAGGGGATCATGTTATTGTTTTTAAATATCTAAAAGGCAGGAGTCAAGGGAATGTGGCCAATCTCTTTTCAGTGGTGCCCAGTGACAAGGGACAACAGACACAAACTAGAATATAGGAAGTTCCACCTAAGCATAAGGAGAAACTTCTTTACTGTGAGGGTGATGGAACACTGGAACAGGCTACCTGGAGAGATTGTGGAGTCTCCTTCTCTAGACACTTTCAAAACCCATCTGGATGCAGTCCTGCACAACCTCTTTGGGTGAACCTGCTTTGGCACTGGGCATTGGACAAGATGATCTCCAGAGTTCCCTTCCAACAGCTACTATTCTGTGATTCTCTGGAAAAATGTCTGAATACCCCTTTAGAGTACCAGTTTGGCATGTAGTGATCAGTGTGTATCCTAAAATGCCCAGTCTTGTCAAGGAGGGTGTTACAGATAGGAAAGAGTACCTTGGACATGAAAGCAGTAAAAAGGCAAAGTGTGTCAAACTAGAGTGTTGCTTTGAAAACTGTTAAAGCATTCTTTTTAATTCCTGAGCCCAGGAAACTCTCATAAATGTGCAAGCAATCAAGAATACACCCTGGCAAGCCCTTAGGTGTTAGCAACTGCACTGCTATTTGTGATTTGATCACAGTTGTCTAAAATCCACTGTGCCATAGTAAAAGTTACTGATCCAAATGCGAAACTGAAGAAAGATGCTGAGTTTGCTTTCTGTGTGGAAACAGCACATTGCTGTTGTGAACATTGCACTCCTTTTAATTCAATAAACCTAAGGTCATCAGTAGGGCAAACTAGAAAGACTGTCTGATGTCTTAGTTTCAGCCTGCCTGCCATGCCACTGGTCACTTAAACTAGGAATCATACATAAGTCACCCTTCTCCTACCACTTCCAAGATGATCATGTATGTTCAGCCTGCAGTATGTTGCAAGCTGAACTTGGTATTGTAAACAGTTCCCTCCTCATTTTTATGTCATCAGTTTTAATTGACAGGTTAAATCTTAGAGCAATGCATCACTATATATCATCAAATTCTTTTTAAACCGAAGAACAATTAGTTTAGCTCTATTGAAATGTTCTCATAATAAAAAAGATCAAGATTAGATTCCATGGATTTTTCCTCATAAATATTTTAGACTGTAAGAACTCCTATAATTTTCAATACTCTGCCATTTCCCCACAACCTATTCTTCTTTTCCACACCCCCACTTAACAAGACCTCTCTCTCTATGGAGGTGTAGAAGCATCTTTTGTAACAGACTTCATAAAACTTTCCATGAGGAACACAGGGTAGAGAGTAAATTTGGAGAAAGCATCAGGAATACAGACAGCATGTGGAGGACTAGAATTTTTATACCTGTTCTTTAGGACAGATTTTATAATTTAAAGCCAGCTTATTTTTATGGACAAGAGGCCTAGCTAATAATGAACCAACATTCAGTCCATGGAAAAGAAAATAACATGGTCTGGAGTAATGCAATGCCATATCAAAATGTGTAAGATATTCAGAAAGTTTTATGCAACTCCTTCTCAAAATTAATGTCCCAAGCCACTGGAGCCACCACACTTAACATTTTGACATGAGGGATTAACAGGTAGTAATTTCTGAGAGATGCTTAAAGGCTATTTTTCCTATGAATGAGTTTTCTTTCTCCTCTGTGCCTTTGTGAGATGGAGGAGAAAGGTGTTTTCAATAAGCAAAAAACCAAACTTAATTTTTACTTTCTTTTTAAAGGAATTAAAAAGTGATCAATAAGCATAACAGTTGCTTTACTTCATTCCTCCCCCTATTGAAACAGCTGCCATTCTGCAGCTCCTGCTTCCTGACCCACGCCAGAGACCAGTGTGCAGAGGGGTATTGTGTCTAACCAAGATCCCAAATTTCTGCACTCAGATCTTTCCTGATACTAGTTTTTAGCAGAACGGGAAACTTCTGTACTTTGGGACAGGGCTCTAAGTAGCACACATCTAGTTTGATTTGCATGTGGAAAGAACAACAGTTCAGCCAAAATCTGTTGTGATATAATTAAATCCAACACATCTGTGAAAGAAGATGTATTGAGTAATACAAAATGTCAATAATAGGAGGACTAGGAGAACTCTTAGGAAATTAGGCATCTAGTCAAGACAGTCTTGAAGTCTGAAGAAGAAAAATCTGTATGTATAGAAATGTTTCTTATATACATTTTAATAGAAGCACAGAAGTGAATGTATGTGCCAAACAAAGAGAAAAACCCAGTCTTTGAGGAGCTAATATAAAGGTACAGAGACAATAACCATCAAAACAAACTAAAAAAAACCAAACAAATGAAATAAAAAGAGTTTGAAGATCAAACAGTTAAATAAGAAAATATTGTGTTTATCTGGCATGCAAATTTTTGCATAAAACTTGCATAACATGCTTTGGAATGTAAATGAGTGGTAGTCAATATTAAAGTGTCAACATTGTCTTTCCTATATCCACCTTAAACTTCATTGTCCTACGTAATATATTGAGCTTCTCCTATAAAGTAAGATTGTCAAAAACAGAGGTGCCAAAATTCTGTTAAGATGCCACCACCTGTTCTGATTACAGGACAAGGATACAGGGGAAGATATTAGAATGCATTTACAGATATCATTCCTCTTAAAACTGAAAACCAAACTTCTAGAACTGAAGATGGAAATAATCAAAGACAAACACCCTATGAAGAGGTACTGAAAAGGTTATGGCCTTTATATTATCACAAACATGCTCTGGCACAAATCCTTTCAAAATATATGTTTAATGCGTAACAGAGAGAGAGAGCAGCTGAACAAGATGAACAAACTAGAGTGAGCAAATGTGCAAAAGGCTTTTATCATCATAATCCCTTGATATTAAATATGTTAAAGATCCTTCAACACAGTTTTCTGGAGAACAATATGCTTATTCTTTCTGCTCCTCTGTAACAAACGGATTTTTTTGTGTGTTTTTTGAAGATTTTAACATTTAGATTTATGTAATCAATTCAATATAATTGACTGGATGATACTTTGTACTATGTTCAGTCATTATGCATTACTAACATCTCTTTAACAGAATCCCATGCAACTTTCTTGTTTGTTTGTTTTGCTTTAATGGCAGGATCCTGGATTAAGTATATCTGCATGGTGGCAAAACAATCCGAAACAGAGTATTCAAGAAAGTCTGCAAAGTCATGGTTGTAGGGCAGTGACCAAGTTATATCTGTAGCTTCTATTTGGTGTCTTATTGGAATCGTATTTGGCTTTCACTACACTCTTTCTCATGAGAATTTAGACATCACAGTTTGATTTGTTCACTATCTGAGCAAAAGAAGGAAAAGTTTGGCTGGGAATGATGCTTCAGCATCACTGACTAGGATCTCTCAATGCTTTAATGTGATGCCCAGAAGAACTTGCTTCTGGGAACATAAGGCAGAGAAATAAAAAACATGAGTGATTAAAGCACATTTCCTCTTTGGAAAGATATTGTATAAACATGGAAGTGCTTTATCCAACAGATGTGTAAACTTTGTGTCTTTTGAGTCATAATATCTGCTTATCGGAAGAATATGATTTATTATATTTTATTCCCATGAAACTGTGTAACCGGGGGTATATATACAAGGTTACAAATAAGTTCATCCTTCCTTGCACATGAATAAAATAATTGTTAACTGAGGGACAATTCTGAAATATTCAGTATATACATATACTACATTTTTAGCCTGTAAGCAGTCCCAGGGAAATCATTTAATAAATATCTATTAAGCAGTGACTTGGGAAAATTCAAATATCATAGAAGAGGTTACTAGTGTCAGTTGCAGAAGACAGAGTCATAGCTTCTGAATGCAGAACTTTTATTCTTAATAATGATAGTGTTTAAAATAACAGTCTAACATGAGAAATATTTATACTACAATTATAAAAAAGACAACAAAATAAACAGAATAAATCTGATTAGAAAGAAATAGAAAGAAAGTATAATCTTTAGCAATACCACTTTTCAGAGTACAAGCATGCTTGGAGGTGAAAAAGTTTCCAACAAGGCTATTCTTCCTGTTCACAAAGATCAGCATTTTTGACCTTTTCACTATTACTTATATTGATGGACTGACTATTTTATATCCTGCTTGCAAAGTATCAAAATTAGAAATGGAGGACATTAGAAATGGCTAACACACCAAATTGAAAACATTGAATAGGTCAAAGTCATAGACTTTGATACAATCTTCTCTGGAATATATGCAGAGGTAGTGCAGTCCATGTTTCGTTTTTATGCTAACCATTGTAAAAAATTCTGTGCAATGTCAGTCTATGAGCACATTCCCACAGCAAAATCATCTTGTAAAAAAAAAAGGAATGAAGCAAAATGGCATCCATACTTACAGAATTTACTATACACTTAAAAATAAGGAATTCTTTCGTCTATGCACAAAATGACAGGATAGGAAAAAAAACAAAGTACACTGAAATTGATAATTTTCCCTTCCAAAGAGTTGTCAAATCCTTTGGTCAGAAGCCTCTTCTTATTAGGAGTACGGAACCCTTGGCTACTCATCCTAATTAAAATGTAATTAGGTAAATGTAATTAGGTAATAATACCATTCAAAACACTTAGCCTGTTTTCCACAACTGAATCGACAGTTGAGCTCACTATGGCATAAAATTCTGAACTCGTATCTCATGGCACTAATTGCATCTTCACCCCAATTTAATCTCACACGTAGGCAAAAGTCTAGAGCTGCAAGGAATATTTATGGTATGAACTGTGCAACAGATTTGGGAAATACATTCATGCCCATATGGCAGATATGTGACAAAGTCAATGTAAATACTGGCTGCTACAAATAGTATTAAGCTCAGAGAAACAAATCTGCTAATATCAAGGAGACATTTAAGAACCCACTTAGTCCTTGAAGTAGGCTTCATCTCACATACTTTTAGCCATCTGAAAGACATACTTATTTTAAGGTCTTTTCACTGCCTCTGTAGTCCATGAAGGAGGAAGGAGACCCAACAATGATTCATCTCACACCAGAGTACAGTTTAAATCAATTAGGATGAACTGTTTTCTGTAGTTGCCTTTTTCTCAATCTGGACTACCAAGGAGAGTTGGTGAAATAAAATTTGGCTAGATGCCAAGCTTCTAAGATCAATAAAGTGAGATGAAACCTGCCTCTGCTGTGGAAATTGTCTCCAGCTACTACCTCACAATAATCTTTCCAAGCCAGTAATTCCAAGGCAATAATCAGAAAATACTGGACAACTTAAATCAAACACCATGGGACCTCTGTCATCTCATCAGAGTTTTGTGTTCTCTGAAGATATCCTAGAAAGTTCATCCTACAGCTGTTGAACTACTCCACCCTTCACAGGCCAGTCACATCAGCTTAGGTGCACTGTGATGTGTCTGGAACAAACCACAGGGCTAAATGAGCATGTGTGCATACATACACACACACACACACACACACACATACACACACACATCAATACCTGTTTACAAGCAAGTGCAGAAAAATTTTCAAGATCCTTGGGCTGGCCCCAGCCCACAGTATGCCAGCTGAGCAGCTACAGCTGCCACTGGCACCAACCACAAACTGGTGGAGACAGAAGGAACTGCCATGAGGTCCATGGTCAAAAATACCATCAGAGCAATTCATTATCTTTCCTATTTTCTTTATATAACAATCAACATTCTGAATGTCTAGAGGAGAGCAGCACCTTAATGTAAAATGGCCATTCCTGTTCAATACATGTTAAACTAGGGTGCTAGTGCCATTCAGACTGGCTTCAAAGAGCTGCTTGGACAAATGAACTCATCTCCTAGACAGAAAAACATGCAGTCTCTTTTATGTTGTGTCATCAAGCTTCTGTGAAGCCTTCAGAGCCTGCTGAATTTACAAGTAGTTGCTAGTTACTAATCTGTGGCTGGCAATGCAGGATGATGGCTTCTTTTTCCTGACTGCAAGTATTTTTGCTCCCACTTTATCATATCACACACTCCAGCCTGCTTCTCTGGACCATTCAGAGGTTTGGCTCTTATTACCAACATTTAATAGGGATCAGCACCCGCTTGCCACAATTACATCATGATCTACAATGGCAAATTGACTCCTAAGGGAAAATGTGTATCAAAAAAAACAAACAAAAAACCCAACAGGGCAATGCATGTTTGTCTCAGAAAAAGCATCTTGCTTCAGATCTTGTAAAACTGTAAAATCTCAGACAATTACACAGTAAGTTATTAAAGTAAAGTAGACAAATGCAAACATGATTTTGTTTGTGTTTCTGTTCCATGTGAACAATGTACAAAGGTCAAGAGCTAGAGCTGAAAATGGTTGTGTACAGATTTAAGATATGGGTTTGTGATAACTTTCAAAGAATCAAACCATAAATACATATACCTTTGTACTTTATATCTTCCGCAAGATGTTGAGCAGTATACTCACCTTGGTTGCCCTTAGTTTTTATCATTCTTTGAGAATGCAATCATATACGAAAATATGCTGATGTCGAGCATGTTGTTCACTAATTAAATTTAGAAATTATTAGAAATACTTGACATTAAAAGATTTAAATTCATTTTTTGAATCCTAATGAGCGTATTTTTTTAATCCAGTATTGTGCGTACTTTTCTTGAGAATCTACTGAGGATAGAGTGCATTAAAATATAATTGGCTTTAAACCCTGGTAGATTAATGTTTTGTCATGATTTATGCTGTCTCTGTTTTGTATTCAGCTCTTCATTTGTTTTCTCCTCTCTGAATCATGTAGTGATGATTCAAATGTAAAATTCTAACTGTTACAATAACTAGAGCAATATAAGAAAATCATCATGTTAATGTCTTTTTAAGAAAACCAACTCTGTCTCACGCCCAAACACTTTTGGCTAAAGTGGCAACATTTTCAAGAAACACAATATCATAAAGCATATCCTGGAAGAATAGACAGACATATTCTTCTATGACAAGTGGAAAAGTGGATAAAAATTATGAAAGTCTATTACACTTTGTAGTATGTTATTTTACTATTTCCTCTGAATCCAAATCTGTATGGGTTTAAATATTTCAGAAAATCATCACCAAACAGATTTTAAATTGCCATCAGTTTACCTTTCATTTAGGTTAGACATAAATCATAAAAAAATATTCAAAATCTTTTACTAGTTAAAGCAAAACAAAACAAAACAAAAGACATGCCAATTTTCTATCAGTCTTACCTAAGAGGCTCTTAGGTCTCCCTCTTTGAAGAAACACATTAAAAGGGGTCAGAGGTTTCAGAAATAAATTGGTTGGCGAGCAATATCTATGGTGCCCTAGACTGACCTGGTATATAATTGTTTGCATATCATTGTAGTAAAAGCAACTATGTGTTTAATCTCCATGTGTTTATTTTGATCTATATATGGACCTTAAGGGTCAATGCGATTTACTTGCATTTACTGTTGGTTATTAAAAATGCTGAATAAAGTGATGGAAAGGTGTTAGAAGGCATTTGCAATTAGGAAAGAAAATGACAGTCCACATGGAACCGCTTACTCAGAATTTTATTACAAGGGTGTTGGGTTTTTTTCTAGTCTACTTTCACAAAGCTTTATAACTTGACAGAAACATACCAAAGCATTTTTTTCTTGCAATAAATGGGTGGTGGGACTAATCTTTCCTCCCTGAATCTTACATGATCATGGCTACTTTCAAATTAGGGTGTAGAAAACACAAGGAATACAATATTTTGTACTGCCCTGATTTTCTAGGGTTGGTTTTATTCCCTAGGCAGTCAAATAGCATTGTAAAAATTGCCAGACATTTCCCAAAAGTCAGAAAGAATATCAGAATACTCCCTACACAGGAGCCCACTGAAGTCAGTAGAAGAAATTCTATTCAAGAGATTTTGGTTTTCTCTGTACAGTGAAAAATTTTCTGAGTCTCATAAAACTGAATAATCAATCAGGACCTGAGAGAAATTGCTTAGCCTTCAAATTTAAAGTTGATTTTACTTTGTTACTTTATCTCATTCAGTTATTTTACTCCATTAGGAATCTCTAAATGAAATTAAGATAGAAGAGAAGAAAAGACAAATCAGTTGGAACAGAAAGTATGGGAAAACAAGAACATGAAGACAGAAAAAAAACCACAGAAAAAAAGCGCGAAGATAAAGACCAAAATGGAGCTTTAAACACAGGAGTAGAAGAATAGAAATCAAAGACCCATTCAAATGTTTACAACTCATTGAATTGATTCATCTGAGACCAAAGAATAATGGGAAAGACTGATCTGGGAAAACATTTTTATAGTTCACAAACCTTAATGAAGTCCAACTGCAGCATCCCTTTTGGAGGCAAAAATGCCATATGAAAAAGTTGCAGCTTTTAAAAATAGATTAATGCCTGCTTACGGTAAAGTAGTACATAGAGAACCTGTCAAACACTTCTTGTTCTAAATCCAGAACTTTCTCAAAAGCAGTGGCAATATTTATCATTTTTAGAGGTGAGACTAGATCATCCATATCCATGATATGGATGTGGATACAGAATACAGAAAGAATACAGAAAGAATACAGAAGTGGTTATAAATTGTCAGCCAAATTGTGACAGAACTCAAAACTCTGAAAACACATTTTTTGCCTTTTTTTTTTGCCTTTTTTTTTTTTTTCTTAATTTTCTGTCAAGACTGCCTAAAGGTCTTTAACTTGGGACTTTGCCATTCAGCATCAGAAACAGTTAGTTTTCTGAACCTAGTCAAAATGTTTCCTGACAGACAAAAAATGGACATGAAATAACTGTTTCACAGTTGCTCCACAAAAAAAACCCCCACATTTTGCACTCAGAGGCTTGGCGTTGTACCCAGCATCACTAACAGAAAGATCTGGAGCAGTACCATCATCCCCAGGCTTTGATTTTATTTACAGATGAGTACAATCAATGTAGGAGTTATCCTTTATCATTTTCTTGCTATTCTCCTGCATACAAATGTTCTGGTAAGCTTCTCAGAAAGTTCCTGTTGCCTAACTCCTCAGTATAGACCCAGGATAGCAAAAGATATAAGTTCAACTTTAAGCAGCACCAGGAGAACTAAGCTACATGCTGAGGTGCACTGCAGAATCAAGACTGGAATTTTTTTGTGCAGTCAAGATATTTCCTGCCCTCTATCCGCTTTGTTGAATGCCCAGTACTGGAACTTAGCTAAGCAGTTTCAGCACACCGTAAAGTGGTAATTTTTCTGTTTGTTACCTTACGGGGGCTTGTCTAGCAAGTGCACTCGATCATGTCTCTTGATATATCTCTTATTTTGCTAAATATTGTGAACTACAATGCAGCCACTCTGAGAAGTTGTATCTCCGCAGGGTGCAACTGCATCGTAAAATGCTAGTTGCCATTTTTTATTCGGTCCTCTAAGGGACAAGCCCCTTTCGGCCACTGGTAAAGCTTTTAAAGTTCCTTGTTTTGCAGCAGCCCATTTAAACCATGTACCCAGGCCACAGAGTTACTGCAGTCAGATGAAGCCCTCCTAGCTGGAACACAAGCCTCACAGGGAGGTGGCTGAAAAATTCCTTCCTACCATCAAAGTAAGCAATTCCTGCCTTTCATCAACGTTTCCCAATAGGGAGAAATGGCCTGGGCAATCTGATGGATGGTTAGGTACCGCAAGCCTGATGCCCAGGAGCACACACCAGAGTTGTTTAGCTGCAATCACAGCCCTGGAACAGAGATCAGGTGAGGAATGGAGCAAAAGCACTGCTCTTTGCAGGTCACATTTATGTATTCTGATGCTTTATTCAGGCCATGTTTTCAAATGCGCTTAGACATTTGCAAGTGGATATTTACATACCAGAAGGAAGACCACTGATTTATCTATGAGCCTCCTGAACAAATTTAGGTACTAGTAGGACAATGACATACCTGAGAAAGAGTTATTCATGAAAATGTGTATTTGATTTTGACTGAAAAATGTATTCATTACATCTGTTTTATTTCCTTACTTGCCATGTCAACAGGAAATAAATGGACTCAATTAATAATACAGAACTGCAAGTTACACCAAGTCAGCTTCAACCAATTAATATTCATCTTTTTACTCCATACACCTTCTGGCAGTTTGAACCCAAACTTTTCTCAGAAACAAAAAGGACAAATATTTAAAAGTAGGCAATTATCTTTTACTAAGACATTCTTCATCCTAAGAAAATACACTTGATATACTTTTAAAAATATACTTAATTTGTGTTGTGGAAAACATTTAATCCAATTTATCTTCTTTTAACAAAGCTTCATTTGATTGTTCAGACAAGTGTCTGTGTAATTAAATGTTTTCTTTCCTTTGATTTCAGAGTTCTCCCTTTCTGAAATATTGTGTAATCACTAAGTGTACTTTCCTGTTTACGGAAAAGTGCCACTAAACTTCTACTATCCATCTATGAGCTTTTGGCAAGAGTTGATACAACTGTGGTATAAGGTGATTAATGGAAGGTAAATAAAGGAGTAATTAATCAAACCACATAAGAAAGCGAAAATAAAAAATTATTCACAGACTGACAAGGAAAATCTAAACTCCTCACACTTTGGCACCAATGAAAACAGACCACAGAAAAAGGCTAAAAAGTTCATGAATGTGCTCAAATTAATCTGTATGCGTACTGCAATGCTCTTTAGTTTGGTTCATTTAAATCTGAAATTCCCTTCCCCGTTGATGTCAGCTAGTTAGCCAAGATGGTGCATTACTGTTATGATCACTGCAGCGCATATAATTTAGATTTATCTCTTTAGGGATTCAGCTCCACCCCCTGCTAGCTAATATGCTCACCATGTTTAATGATGCAAAAAATTTCCCTGAGTACAGGTTATTTATCTTTATCAGGGGCTGCTTTTGGCTGGCTGTCAGTTATCAGCTAGAATATTTGTTCCTAAATGGTTTGTACTCATCCATATTCCAGGGCAATTCTGAGGCCCATATTATCACTGATGTTTGCAATAAAAGTGTTTCAGTTCTTCAGATACACCTTAGTAATACTGATTTATGAGTCTGGACTAGCTATATTTCTGATGCGGTGATATGAACCCTGAAATATCTGTCATAGAAGTGAAATATCTATCCTAAACCCCAGAAACAAAACCTGCTTGTAGGGGTCTTGAAGAAATATGAGGAATGAAGATATTTCTTTGAATACATTTTGAGGGGAATGAGTCAGAGGTGAGTTTTTTTAAACTGAAGATCTGTAGAAAATAAAATAAAATTAGGAGCAGACCAGTGAAAAGAAGACAGATGAAAGTGGGAGAAAAAGGAATAGTGAGAAGGAGACAAGTCTGGACAGAGAGGCAGGGAGACAAAGAAAAGAAACAAGAAAGGAAAGAACTTTTGCTGCACCAAATGAGTGAACCCTTTCAGCCTGTAAGATTGAAAATGATAGTAGGGAAAGCAGAAATCTAAAGTTTATTACTTGAAAGTTTTTGACTGCACAGCAATGTGTACAAGTACTCAGCCTAAAGTGAAAGGCAGATTTCCTGAGTGGAGAAAGAGTTCAAAATATTGAATCCAGCACAGACATGAAAGTTATGCTACAGGTCAAAGAGGAGAGCAGGAAGTATGGCAAGTAAGACTGAAGATATGAAATAAGTAAGTAAAATTATTTTTTTTTTTAATTTTTATATAGTTTTAACTAGCATGGCAATAAGGGCAGCAACTGCATGTCAGATTTCATGTATGCAGTATAACAGGCTGGATTTGCTTTTCAAGGCATGTGAACATCTGTGTCACAGAGATTCCTAAGCTCACAGCAACCAAGCCTGTTCCAAAACTGGAAGCAACAAAGCCAGACTTGCTCTCCCCAGGGTGGCATGCTGAGATAACACACCTTTGCTGCTTCACAGACCTGAGCTAATGTCTGAGCTATGCTGGAGAGCCACACCAGTTTGTTCGGGGCAAGTTCAGGTGTCTCTAACAAAAGACATACTTCAGAGGATAAGAGCTAAATCTCTAGTTTAGAACCCTTGCCTGTTTCTATAAAGATACAATAATGCCCTGCGCTGTTAACAGTCTTCTTACTAGCTACGCACTCATGTGGTATGTAGAGTTGCATAATTAAAGGAAAACCAAAGGATGCCATCCATAATTCAAACAAAATTTGATCTTGAAGCGGGTACACATAAGGCTGCCTTCAACTCACAAACATGTATCAGCTGAACTATTTTTATTCTGAAGCCTCCATCTTGCAGACAGATCTTCCCTAGGGCCAGCATATGCATACTACATCATACACCCAACAGATTTTGTAACCACTCAGCTATAGAGTCATTATCCTTTGTCTAGACTTAGGCACATGCTGGACACTCTTCCACTTGCAGTTTCACCAGCAAAGAAATCTATTGCTCTGAAGCCAATGGAACATAGCCCTACCAGAAGTTATGGCCACTTCAGATCTGCTGGTTGAGTTGCTCATATGCTTGTCTCTTGTCCCCTTTGTCATTTACATTTCTCTGTGCCTTGGTGGCCCAGGCCACAGGGTAAAGATCTGTGTTCAAAACCTTTCTTTGCAGTGTTGAAGTAGGAGGTGTCTGCTTTTTGAGAAGGCTTTTAACAATAATCCATCTTCGCTTAATACAACAGAGGCAGGAAGGCAGGAAATACTGGGTAACCAGAGAAGTACAACAGAAGGATAAACCTATCTATTGATTTCTGAAAAGGTAAAACATCTGGTCTATTTTTAAGGATATGACAGATTTGGATAAGTTTCCTGACTCTTTATGGCGAAAAGGAGGATGTACTTTGTATACATAAAAAAGCATTGCTATGGACATTCTCGGTTTTAATCTACTTGCAACGTTGAAACTGTTACGGGTTAAATTATTTATATGAAGGTTTTAACTGCAATAGAAAAAAAAAAAAAATGTGCAAAATATGATTAATTTCCTTCAAAAGCCAATTAAATTGTTCCAGACTACATCATGTACAAATGTTAACATCACAACCAGCAAATAGCATGTAGAATGGAAATACAGCATGCATACTTAAATTCCACTTTTGTTGGGTTTAGATGATATATTTGCTTGATTTCTACCATGACATGCTCTTCCTGTTCTGAAGTTTTCCAGAACCCTAGACTAATGACAAAATGATCTCCAGTATAAAATTCCACAATGATAATAACATATG
The DNA here is from genome assembly GCA_024336885.1 of Actenoides hombroni. NCBI lineage: Eukaryota > Metazoa > Chordata > Aves > Coraciiformes > Alcedinidae > Actenoides > Actenoides hombroni. Next base: position 29,725,335 of record WUAM01000107.1, on the reverse strand, counting down.
CTGGCATAGACAGAATTACAGTGTCACTGTGATCCTCTGAGAGCATGAAATAAACACAAAGCACTCAAAAAATAAATTAATTTGTATGTTATTTCTAGTATTACTACTTTAAATATTCAGAGACTTAACTAACTGACCATTTAATATTAACAGGATGATATTCAATATTACAATATTCATGTGCTAAGATAAGCATTTGAAACACACACTTTGTGCTGTTAGATAAATTCCCTATTAGACTTATCCTTGATAATGTGCATATTGTTTCTGAAAGCAATTTCTGAATTATTTAGAAAAGACTCGTTTTCCTCCTGAGACATAAAATGAAAATGAACTGCAGATTTTCTGCAAGTTCTTATTACCATTTGGTCTAGACCACATTATGACCAAATTATGGTGAATACCCTTGAATAAAGTAATTTCACAGGAAGCTGTTAACCTGCTAAAACACCAAGAAATACAGATCAGACTGAAATGATCTTTAGTTGTATGCTTCTTGATTCAACTATTTAGATAATGTACTTTCATTTAGATCAGCAGCTAAATGTGTGAAGGATAATAGCCTTTCTTGTACAGGTATAATGAGACATCAGTGCAGTAGTACAGAATAGCAGTGAAAAAGAAGAGAAAAAAGCAATTTGATACCTGAAGTTCTCTTGTGACAGACTCTTTTTTAAAAGAATACAACTACGGAAGCAACAAGCATTTATGCCAGACACTTTCATACAACTGGAGAACATGAATCTGTCACCTGATAAAAACTGATTAAGGGCCATCAGTCCCAGAAGTGGAAATGCTACTGCTCTTGAAAGAAAAAATGCACAACACAAAGAGAGTGAGATATTTATGCACATGCCACCTCTTTCCTTAAGCAGAAAATAAGCACATTTCAAAGTCAAGTTTCTTTCCTCCTCTGTTCTATTGTATTTAAAATCAGTTCAGAAACTTTAGAGGGAAGATGAGACAATATAAGCTTACTCTTCACTCTGAACTTCTCCTAACATATATCTAATATAGTCAGCAGTGACTGCCTTCAGAAAATTTTATTTCAAATTGGTGACTTCTTTTCAGGTGACAAAATATTCTATGTACATTAATGTATATAATGTAACTGATAATCAGATTTTATTTTCTTTGAATATTTGTTTTGCAGCTTAGGCATATATTTTTCTACTGCTCTAACTCACTTGAGTTATGTTACAGTTAACCTCAAAGCAATGTATAAATAAATACTTCTGGATCACTTGAGTTTTATCTTTTGCATTGATATTTGTGCACATGGCATACTACTCCATACTACTTTGCTTCATACAGAAGGACTTTGTTGAATGGAGGTCCTTATTCTGTGATGGTATTAACAACCTTGTTAGTATATGACTGAGCCAGTAAAAATACAGCATTACTGCTCTTCTATATGTTCCATTATTTCAAAACTTGTCTTCACTGAAAGTGAAATGGAAATTACTGTTTTAACAATTAAATACCAAGTGGTATCAGATGTTTCCTTCCATTCATTTACTTTCAAATATTTAATATTTTGTTCAGTTACTCGGTTTTTCCACGTTATACCAGTGGCAGCAAATCATTAGATATCATTAAAGGCATGGCACAGTGTGATGCAAAATATGTTACACTGTGCACCACTCCTGATTTGCTAGGTTACATGAGATATGTGTGTGAATTTAGTATATTAAATAGGGGTCTACATGTGAGCTATTCACTTAGATATTCTCCTTTCTGTGAAGAGAAATAGCAGTTAGGATGCACAATTCATTTGACCTAATTTAGATGTTTACTTTCTTAGCAATGTCATAAATCGAACCCTAGGAATGCCTGTTTCTTTCCACTAATCAGTATGAGCAATTTTGCACTGCTCTTGTTTGTGTGTCATTGGACACTGCAAATAATTTCTACCTTGGCTTTACTTTTTTATTCTGTATTATTAGAGTATTTGTAAAATCACTTTAAGAACAGCAGCTATGCTGTTATTTCAAGTTCTATACCATTTATTTAGTTCTTTGTTTTCTGTTTCCCGTTTGTGTTTTAATAGAAAAGTCTAATGCTCAGGATCTTGAGCAAAAGAGGAAGACTAGCTTCTGTATACTAACTAAAAGTCTGGCTACTGGTAGTATCCAGGGAAAATTATTCTAGGGATATTGAAAACACTGATCTTTTTTTATTACTTGTTACTGTTGCCATCATTATTACAGGAAGCCAAGGTGAGACCTGAACCCTGCTGTGACTCAGGACTGCAGAAAAGAGGAAACAAAAAGACAGAGCTGGTAGCACTGTTGAATAGAGCAGATAGGAATCCCAAATGTTTCAGCCTCTGAGACAGAATGTCCATAGTTTTCACTTGCATAAAGTGCAAGAATTAACTTTTATCCAATATATTTCCTATAGCTGTGGGGTAGGATTATTATTCTTTTTCTTTCAATGTAGTCATGACCAGAAAAGGAAAAAAAGGGAAGACAGAAAATCTATCTAGTGAATTGGAAGGATATATTGCAAGTCACTATTACCAATATGTGTTTTGTTTTAGGAAGAAAACATTGAGAGACAAAGCTTATGAGTTATTTTTGCAAAATACTCTTACAAGCTATGAGAGATACAAAATACTGTAAAAATAAATCACAGGGGACAACACGATATAGGAGGTTGTCTTGATAGCTTGCATAAAGTTGAAAGCTCATGCTCTTAGGTGACAAAAAGGAACAGATGAAAGGGCTGGGTTTTTTCTTTTGTTTTGCCCTGACTGTTGACAGTTAGGTAATGTACTAACATTTGCAGAACTATTGCATACAAATATATACTGAACATTAATTAGATCATAGATAGAAAGTGTGCATTTTTATAAAGTGCCCAGGAGCATACGACACTTGTTTCTAGGATTGCTTGTGTGGATTTTTATATTTGTGATATCCATTGTACTTTACATACTTTATTGATCTTATTATTTCACAGGATTTCTTTATGTGAGGTTTTTTTCTGCTTTTTACCTGTTCTTACAAAATATTGATTATTCTTAATTTTCACTTACTTGAGATACACCAGGAAACTCCCTGTCTTACAATTTGGGGTTTTTTGTGCCTTCTATTTTGAAAAAAATTGTATAATTTCAATGCTTTGCAGAATCAGAGATCAAAGTCCAAAGTGCCTCAGATGCCACATCCACTCTATACAAGGACTCATCCATCAAAAAGTGGGATTCATATCCCATGGAAAATCTCAGTCATTTTTTTGTCATCCTGAAATAAAATCAAGAGTAAAAACTTATTCACACCTCAAGGACATACTAGGAGTCAATCAGTGGTCTAAACAAGTCTCAGTTTATATAAAAAGTCAGTGTCTAATACACTGGAACTGTAAATTCCCATGAGGCACCATGGAAGCTCATCTAGGTAAAAGCTATTACTGCAAACCAAAAACTGGCCTTTCCATTTTCTTTGAGGAAGATTACGGTGCAACAAGTTTTTAAAATATATTTTTCTAGGAATGTGTTTTTTTATATAAATTTGTATTTTCGAATGTCACTCACATTTTAAGAATTTATCCACAGAAGCTATAATCCCTACTGGATAAAAAACACAATTATGAGAAAGGAAGAAGTAAAGCACACAAAGGAAATAATCACTTCAGAACTTTCTATATAAAACATGATCCTATTCAAAGTCTGTCAAGGTAACTGAGAATCTTCCCCATACTTTATAGTGATCTTTGGTTCAGACTATATTGATTCTCACTGTATCACAGTAATCTCTTTTGTTTTCTATTAATTTAAAAGATTTTGTATTACATTAATCCTTCAAATACTGTAGATTTTGAGGTCTCTAGCTCTTAAATCTGACTTGAAATATGAGATTGGATGGTAAAATGGCAAAGAAGGAGTACTTGTTCTGAATATAAGCAGAAATCTAAGTTCTGCTATCAAGTGTAACACTAGCCCTGATAACCCTTACACTATTAAAATACTTATATATATACATAAATAAAAGTTCTGCTATGAAATGCAAGTGCCAGAGATTTATTCATCTTTTGTATTTCCAAAGTAATGCAGAATACGCAGACACTTAAGTAAGTGAATTATGGGTCTTTGCTACAAGCAAAATAGAAATCTGCCACCAGAGAAGGACAGCAATGACTGATTCCAAGTAAGAGCTTCTTTAAAATGAAAAGAGAGCTATTTGGTACAAATCACTCTGCTTCTCACTTGTGCTTCTCTCTGTAGCCAAACTACATAGTCATTTGAAGAAAAAAAAGTTTACAAGTAGCAGCAAAATGAACCTGCTTCCTGTTTTGACCATACCAGAGCTCCAGGAAGGGAAAGGATATGGGGTGGCAGCAGCAGCAGCAGGCTTCCCTGTCTTCTGAGCATTGCTTTTGAGATACCACTGTGGAAGCCTAGTTCTACTACTGTCTTCTGAAAGGCAAAGAGCTGAGGTCTAGTATCCCAGGTCTTCAGGCTAACAAGGCCCTTCTTCTCTGCCTTTGCTTCGCACAGTGGCAAAAGTTTTACTCTGCTATCCTTTAGCAACCATATTTGGAATTTATTTGCATCACTGTCAAGCTTTGAAGCAGGTCTTCTGAAACATGTTGTCTGATCTTCTCTCTTTTTCTGTGTGTATTAACCATTGCCTGGACATATCCCTCTAGAAGCCTTGTTAAATGTCTGGCTCCAGGGATGTCGTGGAACTATGAGGTTCCCAGTCACATAACACTGCTTGAAGTGTTTCTCAGACATTTAAGATGCTTCATCACTAAATTTAACTCTCGTCATCCACTACATTTTATTCTGATTAGTTAAGTGTTTTGAGCAACAGGAGGTAGCAGCACTTTTTTTAACCTTATATGTGGTCTTTTTCATATCCTGCAGAAAGCTGGCATTAACTGTAACATTAAGCTTATTGCTGCTTAGCCATAACTCCCAGTGAAACCAGATAGATATTTTGACTGTTTAAGAAGAAAGGAATTAAGTATGTTCAGAAGGAAATATATATGTAATACGTGTAGTTGAGCCCACTTTCTGAAGTAATACTCCCTGGTGTCTATTACTTTCACTCAAGGGTGTCTTGCTAAGTGGCACTGTAACTTATTTTAGTGTTTCTTTCAGTAGAATTTTAAAACATTTATCATGCTGAAATACTTTGAGCAGCACTCTCTGCTTGGTATCATTAGACCTCATTAACAATCAGCATTTAAAAACATTTTCTCAGGGTTTTTTCCTTAATACACATACATATAGTTTTCCCATAATTAAGCAGATCTATTAGTTTCACATCGTAGGTGGGATGGAATTTCAAATTACATTCATCTCTTTCAATAAAAATTGGAGTCTGAAATGAAAAAGTGCTCATGTAGCTTGCTGTTGCTACAGAAGTGGGGAAAAGAATGCAGTGACAACAATATATGCAGCCTAAATATACCATGCTGCAGGGCTGAGAAAGGGGTGGAAGCTTTTCAATCAGTTCAATCCTCAGCAAAAAATGATCACTTCTGCGACAGTCTGGGAAGCCCTCTCTGTGCCTAACAGTGATGCAACCATTCAAGGAGGTTTTGCTGAAGGTTGGTTTCAGTCAAACTCTGAACTCAAAGCTGGATATACCCCGCTGAAACCAGAACATAAAGATGCTGGAGATACTTGGGGATGCCAGGCTGTGCCTAGGGAAAGGGGAACTTGGAGGCCAGGTGTTTTGTTCAGCTCAATTCTCAGAATGCAGGGTGTTCAGCACCAATGAAAACACTCAGGTTTTAGAATGAAAACACCATTGTCATATTAGTTTGCATAGTTGGGTTGGTGGAGGTAGGCAGGGTTGTGGTTTCCAGATGTGTTTCCATTTGACTGAGAAATCAGTATCACAGATCAGCCCTGCACCTGGATTTATTTTGTTTACCTACACAGAGGGAGCAGAAAGCCAAGCAAGCTTAACTCTATAAAAGACATTCACAGCAGACACTTTCCTTCTTCTGGAATTCCCAATGGCACAAACCCAGCAAACTCCATGTGTTAGGAAGTCCTGCTCTTGATCTGTCTCAAAGTCACATTTCACCTCTACCTGTAACTTTTCAGCACATAGGGCACCTGTCTTGAAACCAGTAAACCAACTGCATGTTGTATAACCAGGGAATCCATCAGTTGACAGTATCAATGTCTTAAATTCTTAAACACAAAGCAATAAATATAAGGACACCCACAATCATAATCATGACAAGAAAAGTCCCCATATGATTATATAATGGTACAATGAAGCTTGGAGGGCTATAGAAATAAATTTTTTTACACACAAGAATATTAAAATATAAACGCGTACTTGGGATTAGTGAAGAAAATGCTTGAAAGCTGTAAATCATTTAACCTCTTTGATTTAGTACAGTCTGATTTACACCAGATTTAAGCTTTATTCACTGCTGGAGAACATCCTATGAAGAAAGAAGGAGGGGTTACCCTCCTGTCACTTTGGCACTCCTTTTTTGATAAGCCCTCTTATCTGGCATCAACATCAGAGCTGCATTCATCGCTGTCTTTATGCTGAGCTGTGCAAGGGAAACATCTGACTGCAGATCAGTCCAAGTATTTACTTTTTGTCTATAGTGTAAATAGAAACAGTGAAAAAACATTTCTAGAACTGCAGAGCTGGGATGCGCCTGGCTGAAAGGAACATGCAGATCTGCTGACTGCACCAGAAAATAAAAACTGTCCTTCAAGTTCTGTCCAAAATATTTATTGCTTCTTAAGTTAGAATTGTAATATTTACTTCTTTCCTCAGCAGGTCCCTGTTTCCAGTTAGCACCTGACATTGACTGTTTGGATCATAGTGTTATCGCCTTAATTTTTAACTGTTGTCATCAACTAGTGAGCTTGTTTCCCTCCTGAACATTGTCCTCTTTTCTTGGCATTTTCTCTCCCTCACTGGCACCTTGGCCCCTGGCATTACTCTGATTCTTCTCATAAACATCTAGCTGAAGAAATATGTGCCCCAGCTCTGTAAGGAAAAGAGGAACACCTGATGGGACCATCAGCCTGACCAAGTATCTTCCAAACCAGAGAACATAAGGCTTCCCTCAGATGAAATCACTGGTGTCTTTTCTGCTGGCCTCCTCACACTATGGAGAGCTCTGGTCTCTCTCCAGGCAGCAGACCAAATCTGTGACAGGGGACACCAGATGGGAGGCAGGCATTTACATTTCTAGGCAGTCTACCATGAGAATCCTGGCTTTCCTCTTCTGAAAAGTCTTGTCATGTCTTAAAATCCAGCTGGGATTCCTTACATCAAAAATAAGTCTGGGTTGCTGATAGATCAAAACTGTTAAGTGGGGGGATGATTGTGTGTACAGTAAGCCTACACATGTACTGTGCCAGCTACCCTTATGCCCAGCATTAACTCCAGGTCTGATAATATGTGAAAAGGAGTGGTGTGTATATCAGTCAACCTGCATCAGGCTCACCATGTGTTAAAGAAGTGGCTGTGGTGGGAACTCTGACAACTTTAAGCAACTTACTGCTTCTCCAGACTTGCTCCTACACATGCCTCCAGCCCTCCTGCTTCCTCTGTGGCTGTGCCAAGCCTCAGATTTCATAGCGCCAGTCTGTAGAGACCATGCTGTTCATCATCTATCATGAACTCATGAGTGTAGTGTCCCTAAGTTCTTTACTGTACAATTTTGAAATGGATCCTGTAGCGAATGATGACTCTCCACTTATGTCTGATCTGATCTGATCTAAAACATATTTTCTCTTTTGCTGTACTTTTACTTTCTATCCCTGCTTTCTTTCTTATTTTTAAACTTTACCATGGAGTTCCATCTGGTATATTAGATTAAAGCCATTACACACCCAAGACCAACATTTTGTTGTACTGTTCCCCATCCCACAACATCAAACTGCAATGAGAAGGCGGCAGAGTTTTGTATAGAATGAAAAAATAAGGCAAAGTCTTCTAACCATAGCTCCCATTCTCTACAAATCTGGAAGAGAGGAAGTCATAGTCAACAGCCATACTTGTTAAAAATTATATGTAGGACAGAAATTCCTCAAACATAGGGTGCCTACAGTCAACCAAATTAATTTCTACTATAACTTCTCTTCTTCTTCAGAACTTAGTCCAATGTTACCTATGCTCAAAGATATTTCTACGGGGATGAACTACAACTTGGTGACATTTATTATGGAGGTCCAGAGATAGAATGAGAACAAAGAAGACTCTCAGCTTTCCAAATGTGTATCATAGAAGCAATTGTATCACCAGCAATATGGGTAGGAGGAATAAGCTTATACAATTAAATAAATACAAAGTCTTTCAATTCAATGCTGAAGTCTTAGAAGACCGTTTTCCTGAACAGTTGGCAAGAACTGAAATAGTTTTAAGATAATGACAATCAATTCTCACAGTACAATAAAAATAGATATAAGAGAAAAATCACTCAAAACTGAAATGTAGGAGGACAAAAGGTTATAAATTGCAATAGTAACCCCTAGGGAATCTGAAAATGTATAGGGGTTGGGGGCTTTAAAAAATTGTCTAGCTATTGAAGAAAAATATTGTATTAACAAATGGACAAATGGGAGTAGAGCTATCCCTCAGAGTCGCTTCATCAACCACAATCATATGAAGAATCCAATGTACCTTTTTGAAAAGTAGTTGAAATACTGAATCTGCTAAAGCAGAGAACAAGCCTTTGTTAGCTACTTTTGAAGGTCATCAGTAGCTTTTAGTGTATAGGACGTTTTTACAACAATTAGATCAAAACTCGGATTGAAATTGTTGGTGGATTTCATAAGTTAGAATGACATCAATAGTTGACTCCTCCAGGGCACTGCCTGGGAACACGGGTTTTATTCTAAAAAAATCTCACTTCCACTTGGAGCACCACTGGAGCCACTCATTCGTTTTATATGATAACAAATGATTGTTTGTTCATTTTAATTGTAAAAGATGTTTGAAGAAATATAGTTGCATTTTGGTCACCTTAGGTGTTGAAGATCTGAAAACCCCTATTGCTTGTGTAATTCCTGAACAGTCATGTGGATCCCAATAATCAAAACAGATGCACATATGGTGTCTCTGGCATGACTGTACTTATACCATCTGTTAGGCTAAATCTGCACACTAAAGAGATACAAACTCAGCATTAAGAGGTCACAACTTCAAAACTGAGACAGACCTCAAAAAGCAGGCCTTCAAATCAATGCTAGGATGTCCCATGTCTGAAAAAATCCTTCATTTCATAAGTTTTACAAGTTATATTAAATGACATTACAAAGATATATGTTGTGCGTATCAAAAACTTCAGCTCCTCCATGCACAGGAGTATGCAGAATGTAACATGTAAAAGATTTTAGGAAGAAGAAAAAATCAGTTTGCCCAATAGGCCTGCCAAATTTTATTCCTCTTAATATCATGTGAGCAGGAAGGAAAGTAGTTATTATTTTTCCACATGACACTAATTCCTTTTGCAACTGACAGGCTGAACAAAGGCTTCACATGTTTCATTTGGCCAAAAGGCTAGTTTTTGTTTAAGAGCATAATGGATGATTCATTATTTAAAAAACAACACTGCAAGAAAATAAAGGAAAATGTCATATTGGTGAAATGCTAATGCAAATATTGTATCATACAAACAGCACCTGAAACATTGGTTTTTGTCACATTAGCAGGTAGATTTTTTAACAAGGCTATTCAAAGGAAGCCAGCGTCCTCTATTTCCTGGCGATTATATGTCCCCACTGAAAATGTTCATGTTACTATCTTGAAATTCCTGGAGTCCATTCCCACAATATGCATAAATTTTAATCAACCAGTTGGAACGTAGAATGCATGCTGCAGATAGTTGATAGCAAGTTAAAGCTTATTAAGCAGGTTGCCCACAGCCAATAAACTAGTTTTATTCCAAGTCAAGTAGATCAAAACAAATTTCAAATGTAGAAATTATAAATATTGGAAGTTGAGTGTGCTTCTGCAGAAAACTGGAAAGGGCAGAATTCACCCATGAGTCTGTGAGGTCTTTCTCTATTGTCTCACCATGCCTCAGAAACAGAGTTCAATCTATAGCATCATCATCACATTACGATGAAAGAGAGAGATATACTTGAAAATGGTATAAGATGACAGAGGATTCCAGTTTAAAAAAGCTGTGCTAAAAAAGACAGCATAGAGATAGCGTATATAAAGCATATAGGCAGGAGTTGAAACCTTAAGTGGTGAAATAAATTACTTAGTTATTTAAAGGATTAAAGATGGGAGAGATTGGGTAAGATTAAAAAAAATAAATGTACACAACAGGTGCCCAAATGGGGTGACAGTAAAAGATGTACTCAACTGCAAAATATTTTCCCGAAGGAAGTGATAAATGGTCCATTTCTTCCAACATTCAACCATCATGCAAGAAAAGCGCTAGCAAAGACACAAATGAGGATTAATCTTCATAGGTAAAGAGAAGGGTGTTGTTTTCTAACTGGGGTGTTTGGGAAACTTTCCTTTATTTCTTTATATTTCTAGTTTTTAAAACATGCTTATTTCATAAGCATAAAGTTCAGCACTCAGACTTGCTGAAAAACAGTTGCATTGCATGGAGCTAGCTAGCATAATTGTTATTATGCATTGGTGTATTGTCATCCAAAGAGGTAACATAAATCCAGTGATACTGCATATATCATCACACACTTTAACACAAGGTAGAGAGAAATTATTTTTTGCGATGGTTTGGTCCTTTCCTATTGATACAACATTGCTCCAGAGATAATGTGTCTAAGGGTTTCTCTATCTCCTGTTACTAACACTGAAAAGAAACATGGTTTGAACATATTTGAGTAAACTCCCATACGCTTGTCAGGCAAATTTTCTGAGTTGCTTTTGTCATCATTGTCGATAGCAGAGATAGTAAATCTGTTCTTACTTCTGCCATTAATAATCAAAGCCTCCTTCTGCCTGATGATGTATCCAGCAGACAATTTTTTTTTATCATAGTCTCTTTTACCTGATGAATGAAATTATTCATGGTGATAAGTAACACACATTACGTTCTAATTTTACGGCATGCTCCTTACTGACCCAATGACTGTGTTCCACACTCTATTCTAGCTGGAACCTTTATTTCGACTTTAAGCTGCCTAAAGCACATTGCAATTTTTCCACTGACAAAGAAATTCTTAGAAAACTTCAGAAAATCTAGCCCCAGCCTCTCCTGACATAATTCCTCAGAAATGACACTTTATCATTACCATTTTTAAAAGGTTTGGAATATTCACTAAATATGTTTTGACATTTTCAAAATTATGAAGGTCTCTTTTCTTGGTCAAAACGCCTTTTAGGAGGTAAGTAAATTAACAGACAAATAAGTTTCCAACTGAGCAAAATCACACACTGAGATAAATGAAACATTTTGACAGACCCTTGATATTTCTCCCCTCTGGATTTTCAGTTCATTCTTACAAAATACCAGTTTTTCAGCTCTGAATGAGTCAGTACCAATATTAAAAATCTTTCTAGTCATCCTCTAACTCAAGTTGTCAAAGCAGTATTTTTTAATACATTCGTAGGTCTCCAGTCTTTCAGAACTTATTTCAAGAATACTGTTCGAAATGGTTTTTAACAGTTGTCAAGTCTTTTGCATTGATGGGTTGAGAACTGTCCAGGAACTTGGTATGTTATGCTTACCTCCTAGAGTATTTATCAAGGGTCCAGAAGCAGTGTGACCACATTAGCACAGTGTCATATCTGAGAAGACAATCCTCTCCACTGTGTTTATTAGCTGAAGCTCTGTGTCATGTGTACCTGTCTCTGATTTCAGAGCAGACATGTCCAGAGACACTGTCAGTTTGACTGCATATCTTCCTCTTGCACTGTGGCTACCCTTTGGTTTCACTGTGTGGCATTAGCTGAACACTTGACTACTCCCACTCACTGTTACACTTCACGAGCCTGCTGTATCAAAGCTCCTACCTCAAGTATGATTCTAAAAAAAAGTCCATTCTCCCTACAAGGCTGCTCAGTAGACCCCTTGTCCAGCTGGGGACTTTTGAGCTAACAAGACCCCTCCCATCTGGAGGAATTAAATAGTAAGACAAATCTGCAGTACAATGATGTGCAAATTACACTCTGTTTTAATAGTGCATGTCTTCTCATGACTTTCCCCCCAGAATATATAGGTCACTGTGATTCCTATCCAGGATATTTTAAAACACTGGAAATAAGAAGATCTTTAGAAAATCCATTCCCTTTCTTTTTACCTCCTAAACCAGGCATTTATGGTTCCAACCACATCAGGTCACACTTTGTCTGTTACCTAAGAAGGCTTTCAAATAACCCTGGCTTAGGCTGAGATTTCTTTTGAAGGGAAAATCAATGGGATGCTTTATTTTATTAAGTGTTCTAATTTTACCATTCACAGTGTAAAGCATGGTTGTCAGTAAAGAAAAAAAAAAAAATCCTTCCTCTCCCCCTTACCTCCCCCAGCCTGCTACTTTCTCCCTTTTGAATGTCTTCCGCCTGAGCTGTGGAGACTTCAAAGACTTCAAAGGAAGCTGATACTGTTGCTGGGACTGACACGGCAAATGCTGGATTCAGCAAAGAAAGCAGTTTATAGATCATGGAATATCTTTATTTGTTTCAAAAGAATGGTGGCTTCTTTCATTTCAAATGAATTAAAATTAATATCCAAAACAAGCCAAACAAACAAAAGCAGAGGAGGGAAAAAATGGCAGAAGGAAGAAGGAATTAGTGCGCAGCAAACAAGTCAAATTTTCTCCTGTATTCAATATATATTACGGAGACATGACATTAGTTATGGCTCTCTCCATGGCTACTTCAAGCCAAGAAGGCAGAGCAGCATCAACTCTTTCTTAGGTGTCTTTGTCAGTGTGCATCATATTCAAGCTGTTTCCTAAACCTTGGTCTTGTTTCTGCCACAGGCACTGGAGCAAAGGCAAAAAAGCCAGCACAGTGTCCCAGAGGGGACTAGAGGGACCCAGCACTTGGAGAAATCAGAGGTAAATTCATCATGTGCACAGGGAGTTCTGCTATGCTATTGGGAAAGGGCTAGAGGAATGTGGAAGGTGAGCTGCCTAGAAGAAAGTCATAGAGAAGCTCAGGGATTAACTAGGGAGGGAATTTTATTTCTGGTCTGGATTCATGCCAAACTCTGGGAAAAAAATCCTGTGAAAGAAGTTAGGTGGCTCTCTGCTTCTCAAGTAACAGCCAAATTATCCATTTCTAACCAGTTTCTTGCCATCTGTAGTGATCTCAGCATCAAGTTCACCGCTGTTTGATCTTATATCTGCTGCAGAGGTCAGAAACTTGGTTAACCACACATGCAATTTCTACTATTCATTAGTATTTAATGGTGGAATTATCAAAATAAGCCTAAAATACTGATGTTTTGTTTACACAGATACCTGCAAGTCTAGCAGAACCTCTTGAAAAATTCATCAGGGTTGGATACCATGTCAATTTTATTTCAGGCATTATGCTTTTATGCACAGTATCACAGCTTTTTAACTAGTGCATATGAGCTGTAATGGGCAGGCAATGAAATTAGTGCATAGAGGCTCCACATCTTTTATTACAGTGGTTTTTGGGATTTCAATTTTGGGATAAAACAATTAAAAAAAATACCTTGAAAGGGTTTGAGTAAGAGCCCTTCAAAATGAAAAATTATTTTCTTAGCTAGTTCTGGATGAACTACTCTGGTAAAAAGAATATTGTTTAATTTTCATTTTGAATTAAAGACCTGGAAAGCTGAGTAATACACAGGCTAATGCTGAGCTGAGCTGTGCTTCCACTCCTCTGAGGGCCATAAAAATGTATTAAAACAGGAATTATTTTGTACACTGTGCTGTACTTCAACATTTAATTCTCAGAAAGCTATAAAATCACTTTCAGGATAATGAAATTACAAAATAATTTTAATTTCATTTTCAATCTCTTATCATTACAAATTACAAAGAGAAGATGGTTGAAATATGACTAATGACATTTCTACTCTCCATCTTCTGATTGGTCAGGGCTTTTTGACTGAAACGAGACATAGTGCAGAAGATCCTGAAATATGCAGCTGTCTATACCAGTTTATGCAAACACTTAGAATTCCAGGTGGAAGTAGCATTTTTAGGCAAAATAATAATAAATAGGCAAAACAAATAGTAATCAGGCAAAACAGTAACAATAAATACCAGTACAGTAAAGCTTTAAGGTAAAGGCTTATTATAACAAAAGGACAAAATGAAATAATCAAAATTCATTAAAATGAAATTCTGTATGTTAGTTCAATAAAAAAAATAATGTTTCTGACAACTATACTTCAGTATTATCTCAAAGAAAAGCCAGGAAAAAAATAGAAAAAGTTTCCAACAAAACTTTTCCCTGTAATTTGCAAAATATTCAAGGATGATGTTTTTTATTTTCTGGGCCAAAGTCCACAGCTGTTGTTCAAACCAAATTCTCACTAGAATCAATGGAGACATTTTAGGTTTAGACTTCTTTTTGAAATTTATGCAGAGGCAAAGGCAGGCCTTGTAGGACTGAAGCAAAAATTACTGGCCTGTTACAAAGCAGATCTTAATGTAGTTCTTCTTTCATGAAGGAGGAGTGTGGAGCTGGATCTACAGAATATTTTAAATTCCTGCATGCTTAAAATGCTGGTTTGAGCTAAAGTTAAAGGTTAAAGCCCAGTAAAGGAAGGGAATATCCTCAAAGGTCAAGGAAAAGAAGTTCCAAGAAATAATCTCTCCAAGAGAAGATTTCTACAGGAGAAACGACCGTAAGTACCTAAATTGTGTTCAAGCACTGATGTCTAGACATGCACACAGGGAAAAAAAAAGAAAAAGAAACCCCTAAAAATTTGCTGGACAACAGCCTAAGCAGTTTCCCATGTGCAATTTTACACACAATGTTAGATTGAGCACATCTATTTTAGCCTTGAGTTCAATGCAAAGCACAACAGAGCAGGCCACTTCAATTAACAGGGAAAGGCCTTTAATTACCAAGTTGCAGTCAAGCAAGAGACAGGCAGGACTGATTCACACTCTTGGGAAAGCAGGCTATTTCACTGACAGCAATGGGCAGGGTAAGGTAGGTGGGAGCAGACCAGCTTACCCTGCCTCCTTCAGCAGCCCTCAGTCCTGGCCAAGCAATGGCTGAGCTTCTGTGAAGAACATCACCTGTGGCTAGCCATCATATTGAGCTGTGATTTTCGTCTTCTTTAGGTGATCATCCCTATGATTTAAAGCAGTTCACGACTTGCTTTATAAGACATGTTGTAACATCTGAGAAAAAGAACTGGAGGTCTTAACCTTGTTTTGTCACTGGACCACGCTCACATAAATCAGCCTATTTTTGCATCACAGTTCTCCCATCAGCCAGTGATGAGACGAAGTTTTGGTTTCCACTCCAGATGCAGCTTGTGCATCTTATCCAATGACTTGTAAGAAGACAATATATAAAAACAGGAGCTGTGTGAGAATAGAGGCAAAGAAAAACAAAGCAATGTGCTTGAGTCTGTAGAGCTGGACACAGTCCAAGCTTCCAGCTGAACTGTCCCACAACCCTGGTCAGTGCTTCAGATCTTGCCTCCTTTAGAAAATAAAGAAACTAAACCAGAGACACAGAGAGAAGGGAGACAAGGGAAAATACAATGGAAATGTGTCTTGATTGTTCACTTCAGAAATACAGCTACATTACTCAGGTTTGCAGTGATTTATATCTGTTTAGCAGATGCCTGATCCAAGCCCTCATGGGTCATGTGTGCCAACCTGTTCCCAAACAACCTGTGAAGATAAGCCATGAGTGCTCCTCCAGCTGGGGATATGACCCATATTTCACTTCTTGTGTAATACTACAGCACTCTGTGTTTAACAGGTTTCTTTCCTTATTTTGTTTAGTTTACTGCAACTTGTTAGCCTAACACAGTTAAATTTATGAGTCACATTATTTATGCCTCTCAAACCGCTCCATTGTGATGTATGTGATGAATACTGAAAGAGAAGTGATTCCAGAAACTGCTCAGGCGTCTGTGTATCCTTGCCAAGTTCCACATTATATTTATCTCTCAGCTATCGCTCGAACACAGGCTCAATTCATACTAAACGTCCTTTCTGCTTCTACAATATTTTCTTTTATTTTCATCCATAAAATACAAATTACAAATTGCCTTTAATTTTCTGTCACTTTCTTTTACCAGGACTTCTTCACTTTCTTGTACTTTCTTTGCATTATTCACCCCTATGTTGCTAATCTTTATGAAATTTAAACCTTCAGGAGTAACTGCCTTTTCCTCCTACCTTTTACCAAGATCAGGTAAATCAAGTAAATATGGCACTGATTAAATTTAATGCCAAGTGGTACCACTATGTCTTATGGGAGGGAGTCCCGTTATTAGTTGTAGAAAGCAATGTCAAGGTCAATATGAAGAGGAAGTGATTTTCCAAAAAATAGACCAATGTTGAATAAAATCTGGTTAATATCCACAACTAACTTGTATGGTTTTACTCTTCCACTTCCATTCAGAACTACAGCCACTAACAATATCATTGATTAGGTCTTCAAAATATAGCTCCTGTGTCATTTTCTTACCTCCAAAAAGTCAAGTCCTTCACAGAGAAGTTCACGAGCTTGTTCAGTTTCATGCCAAAGCCAGCAGACTTTCCAGGATTCTTTAAAATATACATAGAGGTTCCCCTGGGAAAAGAAAAGCCACTGGGAAATATAAACATTTGAAATAAAAATGAAAGTTGTTCACAGGTTCATAGTTGACAACTAACTTGTATTAGTCCAGAAAACATCAGGGACTGGGTAACTTTTTTAAGCCATTAGGCATAGGATAGATATGATGATTAAACAGATGAAGCTTTTTGTCATCGATTCTTTGGCAATGTCAATCACTGGTACACAATTCTGTCAAATAGGTCTTCATCCTTGTATCAGTTCTGGTGTAAATGAGCATCTGGCCTGGCTGTCAAAGATACAGGGATACAATAGGAGATATGTTCAAACAGAGAGGGCAGGTGTCTAGTAAAAAAAAAAAAAAAAAAAAAAAAAAGCTGGTGTGATTTAGGATTTCAGAAGTTTTCTGTAGAAGCCATGCTGAAAGCTAAGTGCCCAATCTGCTGCAGTGCAAGGTTTTTTATCCTCATTTGCATAGCATTGGCACATATACCTAAGTTCCCAAGCCTATACTTCTATGGCATTTTAATGATCCACAGCTCAAGCCAGATTTTAGACTTATAATATGAACATTTTTTTTATTGTTTGATAGGGAATGAAGGAGCTGACATTTCCACAGTTAATGAACACTTAAATCATCACTCCTTTAGGAATACACTGTTTGCATTTCAGATCTGAAGTTTCATGTTTTCTGTGGTCTCAGGTAGACATTAGGAGTAGTTAATATTCAATTCATATTTTTACACTCTGGGTAAAATTCACAAATTTAAAGTTGGAAAGTTGTCATCAAAAGATTATTTTGTTTTGCTTTCAGCAGAACATAGCCACAGAAACCTCTCAGTAATTTCTGGTTTAACTATGGCACATGTTTCAGAAGGACATTCAATCCTAAAATAAAGGATCCACATGGTAGACCACGTTCCTAGGTAAGTTATGATTATATTTAGTTACCTTTAGTGCTAAAAATGAGTTCTGTGTTTCAAGTTTGTCTTGCCTCAGCTTCCAACTTCTGAATCTCATTATGTTTTTTACTCCTAGATTAAACTATGAGAATTCTGTTTCTCAGGTAGGTATTCAGAGACCATGATCAAACCATCCCTTAGCCTTCTCTTCAACAAAGTAGATGAAGCTTCTTATGTTTCTTAGTAAGAAATACATATTCCAAACTCAAAATCTTTAACTGTTTTTCAATGCTTCTTTTTCAGAATGTTTTTTTAAACTGCAGCACCAGAAATGGTTGGGTTTTTTTCAGTTATGGTCTCATTAGTAGTACACAAAAGATAAAAACACCTACTATGCTTAATTGATATTCCTGTCCTTGTACAGCAAAGACTTGCATCAGCTGATCACAATGACAGCAAAGATGTAACTGTTTATATTAAGGCTTACAGACCCTTTTCCAGTGTCGCTACATTCCTGGATACAGTCCCTTATTCTGGAATACTGACCTACACCCAGTTTTTAAATGTATGACCATGAATATTTACAGTTATAATTCCGTAGGAGTTTTCATTTCAGATGAGTAGTAGACAAAAATTTATCTCCCATAGTACCTACTTTTTTTCCTAGAAAAAGTTCATTTTTTCAGATTCTTTTTCTGCTATGAAATTTAAACGAATACTTGCTTCAGTATAATTTTCATGGTTTTATTTCACATCAAAAATGTGAAATCATAATCTCCTTAGGATGAATCCCATCCAGGAATTGTAGTTTATGCCCACATTCACAAGGGATTGTACCCTACCATAATGCAGTATCTAACAAATTGTTGGATAGCACTCAAACACTCTGTTGTTGGAAGAATTCTTTGGTTTCTACTGGTTTTTTCTGTCATCTCTCAGTTAAAGCCTTTTTACCTCTCATATTAAATTTGTGTCAGGTTGGGACTGGTCATGCTTGTTCATGGGAGTGCTAAGCCAACTGCCTTACAGAATCCTACTATATTATGTTAGTGGTTAGTTCAACAGGATCTGTTTTCTACAAAATGGTTGCTGATTCATAGAATCATAGAATCATATCATAGAATCATAGAATGTTAGGGGTTGAAAGGGACCTCTAGAGATCATCCAGTCCAACCCCCCCTACCAAAGCAGGATCACCTAGGGCATGTTACACAGGAAGGCAACCAGACAGGTTTTGAGAGTCTCTAGAGAAGGTGACTTCACAACCTCTCTGAGCAGCCTGTTCCAGTGCTCTGTCACCCTCAGAGTAAAGTTCCTCCTCATGTTGAGGTAGAACCTTCTGTGCTCAAGTTTATACCTATTGTTCCTTGTCCTGTTGCTGGGCACTACAGAAAAGAGATTGGCTCCTTCCATCCACCCTTCAGATATTTATAGACAGCAATAAAATCATCTCTCTGTCTTCTACTCTCAAGACTAAACAGCCTCAATTCTCTCAGTCTTTCTTCATAGGGGAGATTCTCAAGTCCCTTAATAATTCTCATAGATCTCCGTTGGACTCTTTCCAGTAGATCCCTGTCTCTCTTAAACCAGGGAGCCCAAAACTGGACACAGTTTTCCAGGTGTGGTCTAACTAGGGCAGAGTAGAGGTGGAGGAGAACCTCCCCAGACCTGCTGGACACAGTTTTCTTAATGTACCCCAGGATGCCATTGGCCTTCCTGCCCTCAAAGGCGCATTGCATGGATAACTCGCTGTCCACTAGGACTCCAAGATCTTTCTCCATGGTGCTGCTTTCCAGAAAGGTGACCACTAAACTGTACCGTTGCCTGGTGTTATTCCTCCCCAGATGCAGGAGTCTACACTTGTCCTTATTGAACCTCATGAAGCTCATCTTCGCCCAGCTTTCCAGCCTGTTTAGATCACATTAGATAGCAGCACAGCCTTTTGGTGTATCGACCCCCCCTCTCAGTTTCGTATCATCAGCAAACTTGCTGAGGAAACACTCTAACCCCTCATCCAAGTTGTTGATGAAGATATTGAACAAAACAGGACCCAGTACTGATCCCTGGGGAACACCACTGGCCACAGGCCTCCAGTTTTACTCTGCACCTCTGATCACAACCCTCTGAACTCTGCTGTTGAGCCTGTTTTCAATCCACGTAACAGACTGATTGTCTGTGCAACATTTCTTGTGTTTTTCTATGAGGATATTATGGGAGACAGTATCAAAAGCCTTACAGAAGTCAAGGTAAATGACATTAGCTGCTCTCCCTTCATCTACCCATTTGGTCATGGCTTCATAGAAGGATGTCAGATTAGTCAAGCAAGATTTTGCTTTGGTAAATCCATGCTGGCTACTCCTGATAACCTTCTTTTCTTCCATGTGGTTAGAGATGGCCTCCAGAGTGATCTGCTCCATCACCTTTCCAAGGATGGAGGTGAGGCTGACCGGTCTGTAGTTGCCTGGGTCTTCCCTCTTACCCTTTTTGAAGACTGGATTGACATTGCCTTTCTTTCGGTCATCAGGCACCTCTCCAGTTCTCCATGATTTTTCAAAAATAACGGAAAGAGGGCCAGCAACAGTGTCAACCAGTTCTCTCAGCACACGTGGATGTACCTCATCGGGGCCCATGGATTTGTGTGTTTTCAGTTTATCCAAGTGATTCCTATCCCAGTCCTGACTGACTAGTGGAGTGTCTTCTTCTCTCCAGTTCTGCTATCTTGCCTCCAGTGACTGGGGTTCCTGAGGGCTGGTTTTAGCAGTAAAGACTGAGGCAAAGAAGGCATTCAGCAGCTCTGCCATCTTTGCATCCTCTGTTACTATATCTTCCACATCATTGAGCTAATTGGCATTAGCTATGTAACCATTCCTTAACTCATGACAGACCACGTTCCATATTATTTTTACCAATACTGTGTCAGGATTGATTTCAGAGGAATAGGATACAATTTCTCAGCTCATCCTTTCAAAATCTCAGGACACCTTCTGAGACTTCCATACTATATCAGGATTTGCTAAGAAGAAAAATCAATTATTATGTGAGCTCCTTGACCAGCTTTTTCCTGAATTAGAAAGTTTTATGTGAAATTATCAGCTGTATTGACTAAAAATATTTTAAATGTAATTATTATTAGTGCCTTTACAAGCCTGTATGCATGTATTTGGTTTAGTGAGATCTGAAGTTCAGAAGAACCAGAGAGGTTACACTGCTGTGAGATGCTAGTTTGATGCTAACCACAGAATATTAATCTTAGCAAAAGGCCAGTTGTTTTATGGTACTGCTACATTTCCTGGTAGATAGATAAGCAAATGGGAGACAAATGTATATGGACGAGGCGAATAACTGCGCTGCTAGATATTCTGACAGTCCACATTTAGACATAGACATAGACAAAGAGAACTGAATATATAAGAGAAGCAGGGGGAAGAGACCACTTGCTTTGCATATGAAATTCCAGGACAAACTGCTCAGTGTACCATCCAGAAAGAAGATACATATATTTTATCCATAAAACCCTCTCCTTTCATTGCTGCTGCTTCTTCTGAGGAAGTTGTCAGCTACTACCGTGAGGCAGAAAGAGGTTTTACTCCCACTCTTTTCACCCACCTAGCAATCTACTCACAGCTCTTCATTTTAATTAGGTTCTCTTACCCTCATACAATTTTGCCTACATGGTTGGGAAGCTTTGAACCAGAGCTAATGAAATAAAATTATTTCTGACAAAGCTGATAAACATCTTTACTTTTTTTCCTCAATTTTTACTTTGTTAAAAATAGTTCACAATGAAAAATAGAAAATTCTTGCATTCTTGAAATTAAAATAAAAGAGGTGTTTTTTTTCTTTGTCTCCTTTAACCATTCTGACAGAAATTCTGTTCTCTCTTTACAGTGACAAAATGAAAATGTAGGTCATACTGAGTAGGTCTTATCTAAATGGAAAGGACAAAGTCCCTTTGTGAGCTAAAGAAGACAAAAACACTTTTGACAAAAAGTACTATCTCCCCAAGTAAAAATGCATGTGTTGGGATGTCAAGACCACTCACAAGCTTGACTACTGCTGTGGTATTATCTTTCCAAAGGTCTGTGGGTTTTGCCAGCTATCCCCCTCACTGTTAAACTTGGCTTTTCCCTCTTGAATTCACTTAGTCCCCCACCTTTATCTTGTAGTCCCGCACTTGTCAGTGAGGGAAGCAGTGGCAGACAGAAGGGAAATGTTTGTCACCTATACCAGAGTTGAGCTCACGCTCATTTGTATTCTCACTTGGGTACTTAATGTGCAGTCAAATTTGAGAGGTTCCACAGTACACTTAGTGAGAGTCCTCATGTGTCCTGTGGTGGTACCCTTGGTCAAACTCACACTGCTCCTCTGTTTCTTTGGGGTGAATCTGAAGCAGCATCAAAATGAAAGGCTCATAGCCAGTCACTGAAGTCATGCAATACCAGAAGAGGTATTTCACTTCTGTCAGTAGACATAACAACAAATACACATCAATATAAGCAAGATTTTTAGTGACCCATATCCAGCTACAATACCCAGATCAGTACATTAACTTCAGAAAGGCTAGAAAACATCTTAAAGGGAAAACAAAGGGAAGGTGGTAAGTGGTAAATGTTCAGCACAGTTCATGGTAATTGACTTAGCCATACAGTTCCCATTACTGTTAACAGGAATCAGATGGCTAAATCCCTGTGCTAAAAATGCACTTTTAAATAGATATCTGCATGAGTGCCAAGCACAAAACATCAAGGTAGTGTAAACTACCAATGAGGAAGATACAAACACTGAAGGCATTTACTGAAGGCATCAAGAAAGGTTACAGACGGACTTATGAAACGGGGGGAAAATTGTAAATTAAGATCACTTACTGGAAGTAGTTTTCATATAAATTGGATAAAGTTTTACAGAACAAAGTGTGCACTGGCTGAGAACACAAGTCTTCAAAGACAGGGGAACATCTGTGCTTCTCCAGAAGACAAGAGGAGAATAGGGACAGGCTGTAACAGGGCCACATAGGAGTATAAAACTTTGACTTGCTGCCTGGGAAACTGCACAAGCACACTTAGTGTCAGAACAGAAAAAGGAATGGTTATAGCTGCTGAGTTTTGCTAGTATAGCTTACTGGCCTAAACTCCTTCAGAAGACAGGGATAGTAGAAGAGCTATTTGCAAACATATATTACAACATATATATTTAAAAATAAAAAAATTCAGAATGAAGGTTACATTCAAAGCAAACACCTGAAATCAACTGAATTTTTAATGTTCAAATAAATATTTTGTTAGTCTTATTCTTTAAAGATACATATAAAGATAAAGATGACAAAGAGATACATATATTACATTCATTAAGGGGCAGCTTTTCTAAAAAAAGGGATGGCAAATCTACAACCTGGAGTTGTATTAATGTTAATTACTTGTTACATACAACTGTTAATAAGACTATGTTGTATTAATTTTGATAAAATAATTAAGCCTGGTCTGTCAAAGTTGTTTACATTACTGTACAACATAAAACAAGGCTCAGGGTCTGAAGGATAAGGACTACTCAGTTGCCATGACAAAGAAAGAATTCAGTGCCAAAGTCTGGACATTTATTGATACACAAAAGGAAAAGAATCAAAACAAAATAAAGAGTTTTCTGAAACTGAAATAGAGTTTCTACACGAAGGAAAAAGAATAATCAAACTGTATCAAAACCCTCCTTTCAGAGACAGGATTTTGGATATACTCTCTGATTCCATCAAGTAACCTTTCTTTGTCAGGATGAAAGAGTTAGTTTTGTTGTTCAAGTATGAGCTGTGAATGATGGTTTCTATCTCTGCCTCTGAAAAAACAGGCAGATATGGTTACAAAAGGGAAAAAGGTACATAAAGGTGGAGGAAATATGGCTTTTATTGATGTTCTCAGGCTCCGTGGCAACTGTTGAGCTACAAACAGGACATTCTGGACTGACAAAGATGGTCATGATGCTCTTACCCTGAACTTTGTCTTGCTGATATCATCTGAGTAGGCTGGCCAGGGTACTCTCCTTGTTCAACCAGGCTCATCCAGGCCATTTTGCCTTGCCTTCGATATGTCATGAAAGGGGAGAAGGCGTATAGGCCCCCAAAGACATCTCAGTGTTAACATGGGACAAAGCTGGTTCTGATGCCATAGCACAAATATTACGCACTCTGCATCCCCTCTGTAATCATGCCCATGTACACAAGCTCATACTCAGTCAGGAAAGGAGGCCACAGCCTTGGTGATGAGGCCAAGTGTGTACCTGTGAGTGAACACCACTGCTGCTTTCACACTAGTAGATTAAACAGATTGCTGACAAATGGCAAGCCCATATTCCACTTCCCCAAAGAATGAGGTGAGCACCTCTGTACTGCCTATTAGAGACAGTCCCAGGCCTGTGTTATACCTTTAAATATCTCCAGAAATTGACTAAGAGTCCTAGCTGATCCTGGCCAAAAACATCCCTACCACACAACTGGTGATAAAGTGCCAACAACACTACAGGCTGTACCTGGCCTGATTCTGTTTACTAGCATAAGCAAAGCCAAAGAGAATGATCTGATCTGGAGAGCTGCAGACTAGATGTTACATGTTTGCTGAAAACCATAGGCTGAGAGCTGCGAGGCTGTGAGGCAATCCTCCAGTCACTGTCTGTAAACCCTTGAGTTACTTTGCTCACCACTGACAAAGGATTTGAACAGAGAATTATTCTGAAACAACTCCGAGCTCAGCTCTGTACTAAGCTGTCTGTATAGTATAGTAGTACCTCTGAGGTCAGATAGCCAACTATCTGTAAGATCAAGATCCATAAAAGACTTCAGGGTGCTGAAAGTGAGACATGCTTTTCAGTGCGGCTGTTTGGCTCATTCTTTCCAAGACATCAGGATTATGCCTTCCCAGAAACACACACTCAACACCAAGTCAGAGTATTTCCTTCTTTATCCCCTTTTCTGGGTCCACTAACCCTACATTAATTTTGCCATTATGTTCTGGACTTCAGTGGAATGTGCTCCCTACATGAGCTAGAGGCTCTGGAGGCTACAACACTCTTAAGAGTGCAGACTATGCAGCTTTAAACCCCCAAACCCTTGAACTCAGATGTCACATTTGCTAGAAAGGTACTGTAACCAGACAGGGCATTGTGTAGAAGGTGAACAGCTCTTCCTCTACCTGGGTCTTTAAGGAGAGGAAAGGAGCTAGCAAACCACCCAACAGGCATGAGTTAATACCACTGTCCAGAAGGATGCTTTTCCTTGCAAACCCCAGTTTTACATAATTATGCAGTTCTGGGGGCATTCTGAGAAAAGTGGGATTTCAGACACATTTCTCCTTTACAAACATTTGGTTCTGTCTCACTTTGGCTTTCTCCCATTCAGTGTGTCCCACTTTCTCGATTTATTGCAAAGGGTTTACTTGGGCTCTGTGTATTCCCCTCCTAAAATTGCAACACTTACTAGCCCAGCAAGGCTCATGCTCCTCTGTGCATCTTTGTCCGAGTGTCCTTGCTTCTAGTTCCCTCTCAACTGAACAGCAAAAGCCATTTAACAGGCCAGTGAGCTTGGTCCTTTCAAGTCAGTCGGAAATGAGTTGCCCTCAGAAACCATTCTTCCCTTTTGTCCTCTCATCAGGATTTTGCAGTTATCCTTTTTCATTCCTAACTGTGGCTATTTAGAACTCAAGTCTTTTGTACTGATATGTCACTGCCACAGAACTGGGCAGATTTGATTATCTTTCTGATCCTTGTGAGTAATCTGATTTCAAACTTTGACCTCCCACAGGCACCTGCTCCTTTTGACATCAAAGCCAGCTCTTTATCAAGGAAGTAGCTTAGCCTTATGGCAAAATTATCGATTGCAGATGACTTATACGCTTTCCCTGCTGTGCTCTATCAAAACATGATCCTGTCTTTTGTTGCTTCTTTTGAAAATTAGGTGGAATTTGTTACTGTCTCAAGCAACTGGCTCTATGTTGCCTCATAATTTCTCAAGAATTGTCTCCATCTCTCTTCTTTTTGCATCCCCTACTTCCCTTTCTTACTCGTTGCACCATTTGTCGCAACCCAATTGCTGAGCTACCCCGGGTAGCACAGAGGATCATGCAAGATTCAAAATTCCCTTGGAGTAAATTAAGGTGAAACAACACTTAATGACTGATCAACTTGTTAATTTTATTGGACACAAGAAGCATTATGTGTAGTTTGGAAAGATTTGGTCTCTAATGCCTTAAAGATAAAAAAGTTTGTAAGAGTAGAAGAAAGAAAAAGGGAAAGGGAGAAGAAGAGAGATATCACCACCCTTGGTTCCAGTGACTTCTTGAAGTACTGGTGTAGATCTTGACTTCTTGGGTGGTGTGTACAAATCCAGAGATGTCTTGCAGAACTGGTCAAGATCTTGGGTTCTTTCACATTGAATGTCCACTGATCAATATACCACTGTCCTTTTTATACACCCAGTACATGGGTGGAGTAGCCATGGCCATGTAATGAAGAAATTAACTCAGGGAAAAGACACTGTCCCACCTTCGCAGAACTTATCTCTTCTTATAGTTAACTTCCTTATCTGCAAGGAGCAGGCTTTGCCTTGGGCCTGGAAGGGGCAGGGTTGTTGCCAAATTTCACACCTTCCCCATTCAGGCAGGCCTTTCTCATTCTCCACTCAGGTCACAATGTTATCTCGTCACCACTTGAGGTTTGAGACATTAGTCCTTTAAGGAGCAGTTAGGCTTCTACACAGTTATCCTATAGTGCCTCAAAGAGAGGCAGATGCATTACCCAGTGTCCCTGGTTTTTTCATCCAAACTTTGTAGTAGATTGCAATTTTTGCCCATTCTAAGTCTCTGCCCATACTCTGTAGACCTGCTTCCTGTTCTGTGTTCTGCAAAACAGCTCTCCTGTGGGAGAATAGACAAGACCTCCCTCTAAACTTGGGCATATCACTGGCTTTATGTCCTTCCTCGGTGTCTTCCATTTCTGTTGGAGGCATCTCAGGGCAGGATTATCTCACCACTTATGTGAGCTGTAACTCATAGCACAGGGATCCAGTTCTGGCAATGGTTGTAGTGGCTAGTGTGATTATGCTTGCATTTCCATATATGCAAATGTCTCCCAGTAGGCTCACCAATATTTTAAATGAGAATTTATCACAATTGACATGTTCCCATTTTTTTGACAATAGGTCTAATTCATCTGGCTGTGATCAGTTCCCTTTTCTAGCAGATTTTCCTTCTATTTTGGGCAGAGTCCAATCATTCTTTTCTGAAGCTAATGATGCATTGAATGAATATATCTGTTTACCAATGCCAACTTCTTACATCAAACAAAATTACTTTTGCTACCTTCATGTACTCAACAATTTTCTTAGACTTTTCCTAAAAGGGTAATGACAAGTTTGATACTGTAAGCCAAAAAAGTAAATAACTACCTTATGCTCTAGCTTCAAGATCTTATTTTAAGTAGTCTATCCTTCTGGTTTTAAGCAATTGCTCCTGACAGCCTTTCCCCTTTGGTGCTTTATTCCATTCAATTTCACTTACAATGTTCTGCCTGCTCCCAAGGTATTAGGGAGTAAGTGACCATTGAACATCACTCTTCAAATCAAGGTTCAGCTGCAGAGCAAAACACAGCGAAAAGAAGACTGGGAACATTTTCTACCCCTTAATGTAAAAGAGCTCAAAAGCAGGGTTTCCCCAGAATTAACTCAAAACCGTGTCTTGATTAGAATTTGCCTCCAGTTGCAAGATTGGCATGGCTTTGTAGTGCCTGGATGATGACATTACACAGAATGAAATGTGAACTATGGGAACATGAAGCTTTAATCTGTACTTCTGGTAAATCAGAACTCCATAGGAAGAACTGCCTACGTAACAGGTGTCACCTGCTGAGAGTGATACTGCAAACCATGGCCACAGACTCCTCTCTATCTAGCAATGGCTGCTTAATTTACTGCCTTAATTAACATCTACATTTGCTGTCAGAACATGTTTATCTTTGTTACTGTTTTGACTTATTTTTTTTCTTTAAAATGTCGATGATATGATGTTACAACAATTGAGAATGATGAAGTTTTAGCACTAAACAAAAATAAAATCTAGCTGAGAATGGATTTCAAAGAGCTTTACTGAATTAAACCACAAATCTTATGCTCAAATGCACATAATCAAGATAGAATAGCATGCTAACAATTAACAGAAACCTTCTTACTATCTCAAATCCTACAAAACTCATGTAGAGTTCCATGCTTAACACTATGAAGTATCTCATTATTTGGAGAAATAACAGATATGTTGAAAGACCTTTTGGCTAAGAGTGGTATGTATGAGAAATGAAGACATACAAAATGTTAACATTTATGGAAAGAAGCAAAGGATAAGGATACATATGTGCACATTATTGTGAATCTTTCCTCCCTGCTCTTAATGTGTCCGTCGTCTTTACTGAACAGAAGTTCTTTCAGAGCAAAGACCCTATCTACATATGAATACATCCTCTATTTCATACTCTTTAGGTCTTTGATACACAAAAATTATAATAAACTGGGTAGTAAATACACTGATAGAAAACAGTGTTTTCTTATCAGTTATAGATATTCCAAAACGTGGAAAATTTAGAAAACTTCTGATTTCTAACTGGATATTGAGAATAGATTTTGAGTGTAGATTGCACATTAAATGGCAGGTGATGTTGTTCCAAACTTGTTTTCTCAGCTAAAATTCTGTGACTTTTCTTCTCTTTTGCATTATTACTAACATAAATAATCCAGGCACTAGACACAACCATTCTGTTTGTACCAGTTTGCAAGGGTTATACTATAATAGAGTTCTGACATTTAACACAACACACATAATTTGAGACCAATACAATTCTGAGTTAAATCCAAACCTCTTTTATAAGAGGTAAAAGTAAGGCTCTTTATACATAATTGCACCCTTAGGAATAAAACAAAGCATAATAAGGTGATAAGGTGTAAATTGGACTGAAATATATGCTCACCTTTCAGGTTCTTGACAACTTCAAAGCAAAGCCCATTGAAAATAAAGGAAATTTTCCTGCCTTCAGTGGCATTAAGTGTATTCAATATCAACACAAAATTCTTCTTACATTATAAAAAAGAATTAATTGCATCTATAGAAATTAAGAGATCCTAATTTTTTTTTTAATTGGCCTACTGTATGCACACTGCTGAACTTGACAAAAAAAAAATTTGATATGATAGATTTTTTTCCTTCTTGCCTTCAGATAAGGAGTTAAGTATGGCAATCATGAAAGGCCATCAGTAAGTAACATGATAGGTTTGGGTGCAGATACATCAATTTGTATGTTCCTCATTTCCCTCTGGATTTTTTTCCTGTGGCCAACTACACTGAAAATTATCAGCACCCACTTCAGTTTCCCTCATTGTATAAAAATCCAGGCACAAACTGTCAAAGTCTAAAACTCTTATCTTTGATGTCACCTATTAAAAGACCCCTAGTGGCATGCTTCAGTAGCAATCCTTACCAGCGCTCCTGTTCAGATTGGTGCAGGCATGAAAAGTTATGCCTTCACACCCATCAATATACGCTAAACTCACACTTGTGATCACACATCCATATTTTGCTGCTGGTTGTACTGGTTCACAACAAACCTAACAGACATTGTCAGTTTTAGCTGATAGCTTCATATTTCCAGGCTAAAAGCAATCTTTAAAGCTTCCCATAGGCTGCTGGTCCACCTTGTCCAAAACCGCTATTTGGAAACAGGAGAATTGAAGTGTCCTGGCTGTAAAACACCTTCCAGGTTCACAGTATGATCCCAAACTGATTGGCCATAAAGGGCACCTGTGGCAACAGCAGTAGGAAACTACATGACTATTCTTTGATTACAAACATCTGCAATGAAGTGTATGGCCACTGATGCAAAATGTGTTATCATGGTGTACATGAGGCAGATCGAGGTGTTTGCTAGAGGCAAAAAGGGTTAGGAGAGAGCTTCCATGTTATGGCACACTCCTGCCATTACAGCCTCCATGTCTTGATCTTGGAATTACTTAGTACTCTGTGGTAAGACTAAAAACAGTAGGTACAAAAGACATCCTGTGTCTGTCTTAGTTGAAAACACAGTGAGAGTCAAGAGCTAGATAATATTCACAAATGCCCCTCCCAAGATGAAGCAGCTCTCAGTTCCAAGTCTTGCAGAGTGCTGTTTAATATCTGCTCTCATCCCAAGCCTTTGGTCCCTCAGCAAGACATTGCCAAACTCTGCCTTTGGGTATTTCTTCATGGGGTGGTGGATGACAATGCATGCTGCAGAGGCAATGAAGCTAAGAGTGGTCAGAAAGCTAAAAGCAGGGTGGTCTAAGTAACATAGGTCTCAGAGATTTGACCTACCTGTGCATTTGGGTCAGCATCTCTGCTCTGAGCTATATAGTCAACACTAACTTTATTGCATAAATGTAACTGTGTCCTAGGAACACAAATACCAGGAAAAAAAAAAAAAAAAAAAAAAAGGAAAACCAAACAAACAAACCCACCTTTTTTAATTATTATTTATTTTATGTAGTTCCAGTGAGATAGTAACTAATTGCTATTATTCTTCTCAGAGGGAAGTGAGATTTCAATATAATGTTACAGAAGAATTAGAGGATTTAAATAATGGGTATGTTTATGTGTGTTATCTATGTTTGTAATAGATACATATAAAAAATTGAATCACCATCAGAATCAGGTTTAACAGTTTAACACTTTTAACCTATTCCTTCTGGTTTGATTTACCTCATGAGACAATTTCCTCTTTTGGAGAAGGAACAATAACTGTCCTTATGAAATCCACTCTATTTTGAATAGAAGTTCAATAATTCTAAGTTTTAAACACTGAGAGATCTTGAAGCCAAAAAAAAAGATTTGTTCTTGGTTTTTCAACATATCTTTGAAAACTCTAATGAATGTTTGAATAAAACTAATTATTTCAGCATTTATTTAATCTAAGTGCCTTGGGAGTGGAAATTAGTGACTCCCACTTTATCATTCAACCCTTTCCTTAATTCTATTCAGATATTTGTCAGCATCATTGAGCCTCCTGATATTTGCATGAGACACTGGTTATTTACAAAATTATTCTGTAATAGAATAGAGTTGCCAAGCCTTTTGTGCCTATATCAAATTAATTCTGACCCTTCCTCTCACTCCTCACACCGAAAGCACATGGTTATCCCAACCTAGCCGTTTTGTCTGAAGAGCAGTACAGCCCTCTGAGATGCGATGTCTCCCACAGGTATTTTCCTTTCTTCCTTTCTAAGTTATTTCATCACAGGCTACCTCCTTTTAGTGGAACTTGCACTGCTACCAGAGAACGACCCAGAAGATTCTCTTGAGCAACTTGATTTCAATTTCTGCTTTTATAATAGTATATATGCTTTGGACAATTACCTTTTGAGAAGAGTGTGTGTGTGTGCACATAAATGTATGTTGTTGCGTTTTTTTTATTTTGGGTGTCTACTTTGCAAGAAGGGAAGTGATTCTAATCTAGTTCATTATATCCTGTGCCTGGTTCTCAGACTGAACTCTCTGTAGATGGAGACAAATCAAATGTTTCATGGGCACCAAATACCCATAAAGTTGACTAAGGAGGATCTAAAACATTTGAGGGGAATTACCATCTAGGCTTCCTTGGTTGGCCTCCTTAGTAATCCATAACCCAATCTTGTGTCCATAGTAAGGCGGTCTTCAGTCGTCATGAATTGACAGAAATAAAACTTCCCAATCCTTCAAGATGACAGGAATCCCAGGTCCTCCTTTCCCTTTATTTTGATCTTTAAGGAATATCAATTTTTAAAACACCATCAGCAAACAGATCAGATCATAGTTTTTGATATTGACTGGGAAAGTGCACATGGCTTCCTGCAATGTGCACACATAGTGGCACATCTGATGCAACACTTCAAATATGTAGCATATTTTTTTCCAATTTTGTCACTTAATTCTTAGTCTGCAGTGATTAGAAAAACTGAAGAGAAGCATTAGTCTTGTATATGTGCCAATCTGCACTTATATTCCTGTAATAAAATCAGCGTCTTTAAGAAATAGGCTGTAAGTTTCCTCTCCCTGCAATATTTTTGCTTATTATTTATTACTATAGGCTGTGTTTTCTAAAGAAGCCTAAAAGATTTTGGTGCACAAATCTCAGTGAAATTAAGTAAAATGTGTGCTTAATACTTAGATTTCTCTTTAAAATCTCAGACTTCATATGTAATAAATGACTGTTAACTATTGCTGGCTATCATCATTAATTGATTTCCTAGAAAATCCTGATCACAGAACTGAGTCTAATCTTGGGGTGGCTCTCAGAAATAGGAGACAAGGTTAGTTACCTTATCTGAGTGTGTGACTTTGGATACTTAAGAAGAAAGATAGATAAAAGTTTATTAAATTAAAAAATGAATGGCTTTTTTCCTCACAGACTGGAGTGCATTACCCTTGATGGGAAAGGAAATTGTGATGGGAACCTGGGACATCTTGAAATCTTAATGCAGGAGCAGGGCTTTTGAGTAACAGCTCATAGAAAGCCAGAGGAGAGCAGAAGTTTGCTGCTTATTAAAGCATTAGTGAAGTGTTCAATTCTAGGGACAGAAAAGCCCTATTTTTTTGACATAATTTTTTTCTTTTTGGGCAGCCACTGACCCTGAATTTTCATTTGTGTGCATTTTGTATTTACTAACTGCATGAGACAGCACTGGAGTCTTCCATTTGCTTCATTTGTGGATTTTGGTTCAATGATTTCAGTTGTGTGTCACTTTGTTTATTTGCTGTGATTTGCTTCAGAGCGTGATTCCCTTTGGGGTGCCTTGACTCCCTCAACTGAATAAACTGTAGCCCTGATCTTTCACTGTAAACTAGGTACAAATACCGTGCAAACTCCCAAAACAAGCATTCCCAAGAATGAAACTGCAGCACAGTAAAATTAAGGCTTGGTTTGCATTTCTAAAAATTAATTTCCACAGAGCAATGTAGTTTTGGTTTGAGATGCTTGGGTTTTTTGTTTATCCTTTCTGCACTGTACTGGTTCAGCTATCTGAAAATGGTAAAATTGGGGGTGATTCTGCTGCTTCATTTTGCAGACTGATGTGCTGGCATCACCTATCCATCTTTTCCATTTCAGTTAATCTATTCTTATAGGTATATGAACCTTCATAGATTTTCTTTACATAAAATGGAAGGACTCATTAAACAATGGAGTGTAGGCTCTTAGCTTGAGAAAGAAAAAAAATGCTTCCAATAACCAAGCACTTCTGGATAGGAAACAGGTTAAAAATGATATTCAAATTACTTCAGTCTAACTCCAGAAATAAAAGTAATATAAACCAAGGTGTTTGCTGATCTAACTTAGAAAAATACAAATCTGGAGATGTGTTGAGTAAATAAGTGAAAAACAGAATCCAGCATCTGTAGACTATCCATCTGTTGCCCTGTCTCCAGCTGCAGCCACCTCTGATGTTTCTGAACGAGGTGAAAAAGAAATAAAGTCAAATTAAGACATGAGCCATGAGAATACATCTGCTGATCCCCTGAAGTCTTGGTAATATTTGGTTGCAGTGATTATCTTAATGCAAGAGTTCCAGCTGTTGTGGGCACGCTAAGGGTTGTGCTTAACTTACTATCTTTTCCCTGGACCACAAAATGATGACATGAGTAACAGATTCATACATTTACAAGCATTAAGGTCAGAAAGGACAAAATCAACTATTCCACCTGAGTGCCTGGACCTACAGGATGCAGAATTTATCACAGAGAATGGATTAAATCACATGTCCTAGAAGGATTTTTAATTTTATTTTAAAAATCTAAATCCATGTTGAGTTGTCACTGTCCCTTCCACACACACCCCATCCCCAACCCTTTTAGGACACTGTTACTTAGTTCAATTATCCTCTCTGCTAGAAAGCTATGACTTATTTCAAGGCTGAAATTGTCTAACTCTTGGCCACAGATCTTGACAGGTCTTTGTCAATAAGCTCAGAAAGCCCCTGCTATTGGATCTCTTTTCCATGTGTAAGTATCTAGACATAATGATCAAGCCTCCTCTCAGACTTTTCTCAGATAAGCTGAAAAGATTGAACTCTGTAAGTCTCACATAGTACAACTTGTTTTCCAGCTGCCAGATCAAACCTCCCAAACCTTTCATCTCTGGCACCGTTATTAGGCTGCACCACTACCCTGGAATGTGGGAGGGCTCTTCAAAGGACTTTAGACTGACCATCTGATATCCACACTGAAGGACTGTCTGAGGGGATTTTGGTATTTCTTTTGATTCAGACCTTGGCTTTAAGAGCCTGATGTCTACGGCTGTTTTAGGGCTCAGTAATGGCTTTGCCACAAGCAAGTAGGAGAGTAGCTCATTGTTATGGAAGGCAGATGTGCCTCCAGGTTTCCCTCTGCTATGCAGAATGTATTCCTGGTATTTTTTTTTTAATTTTTTTTCTCCCTCTGCTCGAGCAAATAAAGCTGTGGACAAATATGTGTAAGGAACAACATCAAAGCTCTGCTTGCACCTTATACAATTCATTGTATGTATGAAGAATGGAATGCAGCAGCCGCTGAGACATTGCTCTCTTCCATAGGTTACAAGCACTAATGTAAAAAAACTACCACAAGGAACAAGAACACAAATACATAAATGTGTATACACACTTCTTTGTTCATCATTTAACATTTCTAATAAAAACAAATATGATCTAAAGCAACAATTTCTAAACATTTTTATATGAAATGAGGATCCAATGCATTTTCTGTGACATTTCAAATCATTCCCTTTCAGGGGGGTGTGCCCAAATGTCCACAGATGTACATGTCTTTCCATTGACTTCAGTGAATTCTAGACATTTTCTTATACTATGAGGGTTAACCTTCTAAAGTTGTAATTAAATTCATTAGTTACTTTGTTCTGTCCTCTGACACCATTTCTAAACTAGATGGGGTGCTTATTAAACTCATTTTACATGACCTTCTAGTGAACTGTAACCTAATTTACAAGGAAAAAAAATCTATCATTTAGGAAATAGTTGACCATTTATACCTCCAAGGTTTTACACTCTTTTCGAAAACTAAGTAGGCTTGAGGCAAAATAGAAATTACTTAGAGCAATGAAATGCACTATGTACAAGTTCTTATACACTTAGAGTTTGCTAATTAATAGAATTACAACTATAAAAATAGTTATAAAAATTAAAATTAAAGCTTATGTGTCATCTGTGATTTTCTCACATCCTCATTGTAGATGTTGTCACATGGATTAATTTCTCAACTAGGGGTAGGTTTACAG
>WUAM01000107.1:29673550-29690389 GCA_024336885.1 Actenoides hombroni | reverse complement strand
GTGATAGAAGAGAGTTTTAATGAAGTAACAGGAGATTTTTAAGAGTAGTTTTATAATAAATATGTTTTAAAACTTTATTTCTCTTTTCTTTTTAAAAACCAAAAAGATTGCAAAATCTACACACAACACATAAAATGTTTCTGTTGGCCTAACTCCATTAATCAGCAAAATCAAACAAAAATAAACCATGTACTCAGATAAAATCCATACAATTCTTGCTGTAAATTAAATACTTTTGTTTATTAAATTTTGCAATATAAACTGTTTTTCATTGATGGATATGTGCTATGATGTGAAAATATGAAGTTAATTTGTATCCAGTCTTTCCAGTATGACACAAACTTTCTATCAAATATTTGACATAGGTATACTATTACATATGAAATATAAATACTAAAATGACCACAAAAATTTTAAGTAAAAAAAGTAGATAGAACCTTGAAAAAAAGTGCTGCTGCAGCTTTTTAGCATATAAGTCAATTAATATGCTTGTTAAAGAATCTTTCTAAAATAGAGTTAGGTCCAATTTAGAATAACTGCTATACAGAAAGTCTGATTTTTGTGGTTTTTAAATTTTATTTTTATTTATTTACAACTAACAGAAGACGTTTAAATAATCCCTTATTCCTCTGTAATCTGTGCCACATGCACACCTGAACGAGTGAGTCCAAGGCAGAATCAGCATCTCAGAAATGTGAAATGTTTCATTGTAGCTTTGTTTGAGCTCACCCTATATCTCTTCTTGTTGTTCTGCCTGATGAGAATTGCAAGTTTAGTTTGTCTCCATCCCTTTTCTCTTCTAAACTAGCACAATTCAACCAAGAAGTCTGCAGTAACTAAATCACAACTTCCCCTAGTTGGTACACAGCTCAGGCTACCATACATCATTGTTGATCTGACCCAAAACCTCATGTTTCATTTAGATCAGGGCTCTCCACTTCCTTGAACGTCAATAGAGATTATACTGCAGCAGTTCGTTCAGGAGCTGGGTAGCAGATCAATCAGCCTTATAGTGGTATATTGAGGTGGAAAAATAATGTAAGGGTTAGAGGGAAACATTCTGTTGTTCAGAGGCTGCCACTTGAACAACTGTCCTTTTCATTTTCCATTTAACAAAAGGAAAAAAGAGTAATAAGGAAATTTTCTCTGATGGGGAAAATACCTCAGTTCACAAAGATTAAATTCTTCTGTACCTCTGAGGAGCTGGCACTTTCATTCACACTATAAAGGGCCTGAAGACCAATATATCCACTTGATATCATGACTAAGACAATGATCATCACACCACCTTTCACATTCACTTGCAGGATGTTTAATGTCAGTCACGATACATGAGTACCCATTCAGAAAGGGTCTGTGTCACCAGTTGCATTACCAGCCAAGCTCAGAAAGAAACCTGGCTCCATGTACACATGAGAGTAATATCACTAGTGGGATATTACAAAGTGTTTCTCACTCATGGTCAGAATTCATTTTCTGTTATGAAACAATTAAAAGTCCTTGGAGTGATTGTGTCTGCCATCCTTTGTTATTACTGGGAAGGTGCGTGTTTTTGCACATCTGTTGGGGGCTGTGGGAGACGTCACTAGGGAATGTAATCCGAGGAAGACAGGGACTCACCAAAGTTTGAAGTGATTAGACAGACCCGGGTTTTAACATTTTCATCCTTTCCTGTATATCTTTAGGGGATTGGTTCCAGTATCAGACAGAGCAGCAATGCATTTATCTCAATCCCCAGTGCTATATACCATTGCCAATATTATCTCCACATCCTTTGATAATTCGTCATCTACTGTCCCTGGGAAACCTGATCCCTGATTTTAGGCAAACCTCTGTTCCCTTCACTTGTAAATACAAGCCTTAGCCTAACAAGACATCTCCTGCTTTGCAGTTTGTGTGTCTCTAATTCATGGCTAGCATTATGAAGATTATAATGAATTTCATTTTTTTTTAATCTCTGCTCAGCTAATACACTAGTGATTGGGGAGAAAACAGAATATTTTACTTGAGATCCTCTATGTTGTTTGACACTCTGTGGTCGCTTCTATTTTTCACTAAGATTCGGATTCTTGGGGAGAACTAAACCCAGTGTGGGCTTTGATCTTTTTGACTGGTTTCCTCAGTGGATGAAGTAGCCTTATAAAAAGGGCACAAGCCCTATTTAGATGATAACATGCTGTACATTTTCTATCTCATTCAGCACCAGGGTGTTTATAAAAAGCTCACCATCAGTATTCCAGCCTGTTTTTATGTGGGTCTCTATTATCTAAAAAAAACACTTCCTGATCTGCTTTCTCAGAAGGTCCGTATTAATTTGCTATGATCATTTCATTTCCTACGCCTTCTTTCACCTTGTATTAGTTTCTGCTGAGGCAGGCAAACTGCATATGCTATTTTTCTCTGCAAGCAAAAGCCATCTCTTTTTGTCCCTTAGTGTGACATGTGCTGTTTGGTTTGTTGTTTTTTTTTTTTTTCCTTTTTTAATGTGCTTTAAAATTTTTTGCCTTAGTATTTTAATATTCTTATCTGATTCTTTAATTTAACAAAGTCTGGGTTATTCCATGCAGATTGCCTGGAATAAAGTCTTTCAACTTCTAAGTACTGAAATTTTTCTTTCTCCTTTACTTTCCTTTGGTTTAGGCAATACAGTTTCATGCTACTTTCATGAATTTTTGAGGAAAATATTTATTACAAGAAGTATTTCTACTATCCCAGATCCATAACATTTTTTTATCTTAGTTTTTCATTGATGAGCAGCATATTCAGATTTGACTTTTTATCTGCATTAAAGTTCACATAGGGTTTATCAAGATTATATTTCCGTCAATGATGTGGCTTTCTTTCAGGATAATCAGAAATAACCATAAAGCCACTCTAAAGATGAGTACAGCCATAGCATCAATGAAAATTCTCTACTAGTTGATTTGATTAGTCATTGGTAAAAGAAAAATTTTCTTGAGCACTTTGTTATCCTCTCTCTAGGTATATGGGAACCTGTTTCACCATTCTATCAAAAACACCCTGGTTTACCCTGAAATCACATATAGATCTTAGAAAAATAGTTATAAAAAATAAAAATAAAAGCATATGTCTCATCTGTGATTTTCTCACATCCTCATTGTAGATGTTGTCACATGGATTAATTTCTCAACTAGGGGTAGGTTTACAGACATTTAGGCAAGGAAACAAAACAGAGCATATTTACATAGACCATGTCCCTTGCCTGACAGGGTTTTAATATACTTCTCACACACACAGACTCACAGTAGCAGCTCAGTGCCATGTTTATATCCTCACCTCACAGATGGAGTATATTTTTCTCACCTTTTCACACAATGCAGTAC
This sequence comes from Actenoides hombroni, assembly GCA_024336885.1. NCBI lineage: Eukaryota > Metazoa > Chordata > Aves > Coraciiformes > Alcedinidae > Actenoides > Actenoides hombroni. The sequence continues at coordinate 29,687,045 of WUAM01000107.1, read as the reverse complement.
ATCCTAAGGGAGACTTAAACCTCTTTTCCCTAGCTGCCATATTAGTTTATCAGCACCTGGCTCCTTTACTGTCTAAAGTCACCCCTGCAAAGGCGGACAATATCAGTTGGTAATAAGCAGTAAGAATTTGTTGCTGTTGAAGTGTCACAGTGCAAAATTAGTACCTGCTTTTCCCAGACATCTCTGAAACTTTAAGTAACATATCCATCTATCCTCACCCACAAAGAAAGACTAGAAGTATGTCACCAGATCTGCTGTCTGTGTTAGGTATCTCTCCCCTCATCTCTCTCAATGCAATCCTTTGAAGGTGTTTGTTTTGCTCTGTGAAGCACATTGCTGAATCTGCAGTATTCAAAGAGTATAATGAGAGTGTCAAAACTCAGTACTGATAAGGTAAACACTTCTGAATGAACTTACACTGCTGACATCAAAGCCAGTTTTGGCTGGCACACAGGAATGTGTAAACAGAGCAAAGGAAATCTGTTGTCCCTTAGAGTCCAGCAGGAACTCAGAATTTGCAAATTTCTGCCTGTTGCTGTCTCTTAAGTAGTGGTCAATTTACCTTCCTCACATCCAAGCAGTATGGGAACGGGCTGGAACAAGGCAGGGCAGGGATGAGGGCTTGTCCCAGGACTAGGAGCAAGACAATCATATGCCACCAAAATAAGCCCAAAGCAGGAGACTTAATGTGGGTTGCAATGCATAGGATACTGAAGTATTTGGCCATGGAGTCTTCTTGGACTCCTGATGTCACTGATCATATCTTTGAGGACTACCCATGTGGTTTCCAGTAAACAGCTGGAGATCTGACCTCCCACTCTGCTTCTAAGGAACAAAGGCAAATTTGGATTCCAAATCCACAGGTTATTTCTGCAAGCTCTAGTGTAGGAGTTCTAATTCATCAGCTTCCAAAGTCCCACATATGGTCCTATCTACTGCACCAAGTGCCTTATCTTAATTCATGTTCCATCAATTCTTAATACTATAAATACAATAATAATAAACCCTGGATATGTTATAGGTCTCTGTAAAGATTGCAGTTACCTGGCAAACATAATAATAAAGTTTGCTTATTACAGCAACAGCTAGTAACAGCCGCATAACAATTTGCATTCTAGATCCCTGTCCTCATTTCTTATAACCTTCAGGTGTTCAAAAGAGATGCCTCATACTGAGCTATTAATTCCATATTTAGGTACCTTGACTTTAAATGCACTGAGTACCTCTTGGCTCTGATGAATGTCAAACAGCATTCAGATCTAGACGATTGCATGAATTTCTAATTTTTTTTCAAGTCTCTGTATCTGTCCTTGAAAGTAAGGCAACCTCTTCATGTGTTTGCGTTACATTCAATAATAATAATGTTAAACTTGCCCTTATAATAATATCAATAATAATAGCATTAAAAGGAACAGGGGGTATGATATTAAAAAAAATAGGAAAATATCTCAATTAGCTATTAGAAAGTTACAAGAGTTAAGTTTTCACAAGGTATACAAAATTTTCTATTGAAAGAAAGCCAAGGTCATTAACAACTGATTTGCAATACGAGCTTGCAGACAGACAGGTGCATGTTTATGTACCTTAGCTTTTACATTTCAAGATTTGTCAGACATCAATCATGCTAATGTTTACATATTTAACAGTTACTGGTACCTAATGTTTTCAAACTCTGATCTGAAACTGCAGCCCGCAATTTTTCTGTTGTGTAATGCTCTTATACACAAGAGAACTGCAACTTCTCAACAGAGTACGGGTATTATGGCTTTACAACAAACATTAAAGTAGGAAGGTTGCACTTCCAGGTATCTGATTCAGAGAAGGAACAGTCACATGTGGATGATAAGTACCTGGATATGAAGATGTGGACTAAAATTTGAAAACATTTGGGAGTTAATGAAACTCATATGTATAGTTTCTAAGGGGAAATTCTCAAGGGTTTCAGCCCAGTGAAAGAGAAGTTGCCTGCAGTCACCCAGAGAGCTGTTATTACGAACAGCGGAGGAGAAGAAAACATTGAGTAGGCAACTGAGCAAGTTCTAAGAAAAAGTGGGTTTTTTCCATTGGAACTTTCTTTTAATTGCCCTCTTGCTTGAATCCTGACAAAGAAGGGAATTATGGTATTCAGGAGAACAGAAGAAAGATAGGAAGAGAAGCAAAGAAGGGTGAAAGCAGGAAGAAAAGAAGGAAGGAGGTAAGAAGGCTGAGAGGGAGGGAATGTAAGAAAATAATATGTATCTGAGAGGGACTGGTGTGATGACCAGGTAGGTCTTTTCCAACTTCTGTTTCAACAGCACAAAGTTAAATGTTGTCCAGATGGAAGATGCACCACGGACTTCATAGTGCTGGTCTCTAAGCCTTGTTTTTCCCTTCATGTTTTTAGAAAACATTCAGATATCACTCATCTTACTTTCATGATGGAGGGCTTTTTCCTTATGGTTTGGACTCATCCTAAACCAAACACCTCCTAGGATAAAATAATGGACTCCATTTCATTTCAGATCCTATTAGTTCAAAAGCCACATTCTTCTGTGAGTGAGGAGCAAAATCCAAGTGTCCAACTAATATCTGGCTCATATTATTATTAAGTGACCTGAAATTCACCCTGCTGCCTTCATATTAATTTTCCATGGATAATTATTAAATAAACATCTCATTTAAACTATCATCTTTTGACCCAAATATGATGTAGGGCTTTGGTAATTTTATACTTGAAAGGAACTCAAAAAGAAAACAAAATAAAGAACAGTTATTTTAATAACATATGTTATACCAGTAATGTTTCATAGAATAAAAAAATTGTAATTTTTGGAAAAAGGTTAGCATGAAATATATTGCTTAAGTAACAGGGAGGCCTCTATCTTTCAGAAGTAGTCCACTAAGAACACAGTGCAAGAGTGGACTCTGCTGAACTTAGGTATACAGCCAAATCCCAGACACTTAGGATTAGCTCAAAGAACTTCAGCTGTGTCATAGCAAGTTCAAAATCTTCACAGAGTACCAAGACCCACTCAGCGCAATGATGAACTTAAATTTGATAAAATGGGAAGCAGAGACTAGAAAGACATAGCTCAGATGGGGAACTCATTTCTTGCATCTTGTAGTCCTCTTTTTTTTTATCCAAAAAAAATTGCCAAAGGCTTTCTGAACAATGGAAAATGTGCGATTTCTTTCACAAACATACATCTATGCTTTGTTTTCTTATTGTTGTTGACAGAACCCTTCATTATGCCCTTAAAGAATCATTTTATGTTTATTTGTACTGTCTATACAGATTTGGGGACTTGTTTTATGAATTGCCAGAGGGCAATGTCTTTTTTTAATAAAAGTTTATTACACTTTGATTGATTTCCCTGATATTCATTATGTGTGCCTATGTTACAGTTACTCACTTTTTGTTCTAAAACCCGAATTACTGTAACTAATGTACCAGAGGGGCACTGTAACTGTTAGCAATTGACAATGCAAAATATTTCTTAGCTTTATTTTTCAATGAAGAAGTTTTCATGAAAAAATCATTAAGGTTAATTTGCCAGGGTGTTTATGAATTCAAGGAAATCTGCAAGAATAAGTCCTGAGTGTGAATGAGCACAAATGTGAAATAGATCTCACCTGATCACATTACCACAAATTAATAAATCACTATATGTCTTCTTAACTGTGTTGAGGATGTTAAATGTTTCCATATGCAAGCATTCACCAACGACAAATATATTTAAAATGTCTTATCTTAGCCTATAGTGAAAGAAGCTTGCACTAAACCAAATATATTCACATTTTCCATAAGCTAAAACAGTATGTAAATGTAGTTCCTGTCACTCTGCTGATGTTTGGTAACTTGTTAAACACTAGTAATTCTAATATCATTCAGAAATACATGCCAGAATGCCTTTTTTTTTTTTCCTCACTATGAAAATCTCTGTATTACTTGCAATTGTTCTATATAAGAATAAAATTGCCTGAGTTTCATCACTTGGTGAGTCAATTTTTATCTCCCAACAGAGTTCCTGTCTTTAACCCAAGTAATGTTCTTTAAAAGTGGCAATGGCTTTTTAGTGGGGCAGAATGGAATGAAATGAAATGTTTCAATAAAACCTGAGGTGTGTGTTATTCCCGCAGTACTAGTGCTGCTTCTCATATTGCCTATGGGGACAGTTAGATTAGATAGACTCGCTGAGTATACTCCATAGAGACTTTCACAGGAGAGTCATTAAAACAGCCTAGTCTTGCCTTCCATCACTTCATGTACTCTATGTGCAACCTATTGCATCTCAATAAAGACTACAACTACTGATTATTTCACAGCTAGATATTCATGCTCACTGAAGGACATAACTGAGCTGGCAGGTTTCATCTTGAAGGGAAAGAAATTGGCAACACTCGTTCAGTAACCTTTGGTAAATGCTGGTAAGGCGGTGTGACTTCAGCTGCTGAAAGGACAAAGCTGCCTGGCCCTGCTAGCAAGAGATAGGAATTAAGCCATGAAACTAATGAACAGTAGAGGGGCTGGAAAACAAGGTTATGTTGTCCTCTGCCCATTGAGTTAGACCTGGATTTTAATTCTCTGTCCTGCCTTCTGTGCAGTCAATAATGGCTGTCACACAAGGTTAAAACAGTTTTCTGTACAGATATGCTGCCCTAAAAAAGCCCCAGTGGACCCCCCCCGCCCACTCCCCCCCTACAATGCCTTCCACTAGTGAATATCAGGAGTGCTTTGGGCAAACCAGATTTTACTTTGAAATTGGCTTTTCTTTGAGCAGGGATCAGATCATGTGACCTCCAGAGGTCCCTTCTAATATAAAATGCTCCATCACTCTGTGAATCTGTCCCAATCATCCCCCTCCAGCATTTGGCACCAAGAAATGGAAATGGTACTGCTGTGTCTTGTATAAGGACTCCAGCACCAGTAGTGTGTGTTGAAACCTGGGGCTCCTTTTTTGATTGGAGCTGACTTGATTCTGGTCTCCCTAAAAGAGAAAAACTCATGAAGAAGTCTCCTGACAGCAGCGAAATTTGCATACCACAGAATACTCATTAGATCAACCAGTTAAGTAAGTTTTCACATAGCTTCGCTTCTTCTTTTAAAGGGATTTGTTTCCCTTGCTCTTATACCTCATACCCCTTTGTAAGGGAGACAATATTCAACTATATAGAATGTTGTAGGTAGCACATGCCCATGCTATGATCTGTGGGCACTTCTCCGATTTCTGAGGCTTCCCAAGCATTCCAGAGCACATACCACCCCCACACACACGTTTTTTTTGTTTTTTTTTTTTTTAAATCTACCAGCCAGTGTTTGATACAGAACCTGGAAATTATTTTGCTGCCAAAAGTGTACAGGGTGGTGGGAGACAATCTGTGGGCTTCTGTGAGAGCAAACACAAAGAACCATTCTCTCATCTAGTAAAACAATAAGATTAGTCCTTTTATCATTAATTTTTTTCTCTCCTTCACTGCTTTGTAAACACTGCTTGTATGACTTTGCCTCTTATCGTCTGCAAACTGAATCTGCTTTTGTTGAAGCAGTGTCAATCACAAGGGTTTTTCTGCTCATATACTTAGTGATATGACTGATTGAAAAAGAAGACAGGCTTTCATTTGGGTCTGCAATATGTGACATACTCATTGTTGAAAACATAAGGGGGGGGAAGAAAACAAAGGGAACAATTCGGTAAAGCATAACCCAAAGTTCACTTGCTCTGTCAAGGAGATTAAGATTAAACTGAAGGAGGTCAAAGCTATTAACATTTAGACTACAGGGTATATAACAATTTAGCATCTAGTTAGGTATTGGCTTTCTAATTGGAGAGAAGCTTGTTTCTAACTTTTTATGTAAACATTAGCATTAGTAAAAGCCTGGGTGGTCTCAACATTGTAACCCAGTGGACATATTTGATCACAACTCTCTGCAAAAAACGTCCTCTATGACCAAGCTCACATTTAAATTGTAAATAAGTCTCTTGATTCCTTTCTACCAACTGTGACAGTATTTGCAAAAGGAAAACTTCACAGTGATACTTCTGGGTTTGCTTTAAATTTGTTTTCCCAAATGCCAAATTCTCCTTCACACCATACACTTTGTGACAATCTTATTTATGTTCTGCTCTTTGGACCAAGCAAGAAGATTACTGCAGCCACCAGTAAGAAGCACAGACATGACTTGTTTGTTAATTAACTCCCTTAGCAAGACTGACTCCTAAACAAGTCAGATGCTTATTTATGGAATATCCTTCACGTTTTCAAGTCACATTATTCTCTGATTTTACAGTGCTCTCTCTACAGCTTCTTGTTCTAAATCCAATAGTGAGTGAAGCAGGATGGGTTACCAAGGATAAATAAATTAGATAGAAGCCATCAGGGTTAGCCTGTGGAATGTGATTGGTTAAGCCTTTAATAACACTGACCCAAACAAGGAGCACAATGACCATGTGTTAACATATTGCAGACAGACCTGTTGTGGTGGGTTGACCTTGACTGGATCTCATGTGACCAACCAAGCCACTTTATCACTCCGCTCCTCAGCAGGACAGTGAAGAGAAAATAAGATGGAAAAAAACCCAGCCACTTCCTGGGAAATAAGGCTTCAGTTTGCGTAGCGGTTGTCCTGGAAGACAAACGTCGTGATAACAAATGCCTATTCTCCTCCTTTTTCTTAGCTTTTATTGCTGAGCAGATGTCATATGGTATGGAATACTTCTTTGGTCAGTTTGGGTCTGTTGTCCTGGCTATGTCCACACTCAAGATCTTGCTCACCCCCTAGCCTACTAGTGAGGGGATAATATTGGAGAGACAGCCTTGATACTGTGCAAGCCCTGCTCAGCAGCAGCCAAAACACTGGTGTGTTACCAACATCTTTCTAGCTACCAATAAAAATCACAGCACCTTGAGGCTTACTACAGGGAAAAATAGCTCCACCTCAGCCAGAACCTATACACCTGGCTGGTCTCTGCCTATGCTGCATTAGTATAATTTCTGAGGTTGAATATGTTTTGGCTTTGTATGTAACCAACATAACCACCCAACTATTACAAGGGGATGGATTAGTGAAGGAAGAGTGAGCTTGTGGCCTTTCCCAGTACACTCTCTCATCATTCCCAGTGTGATCCACCTTTAATCCAGAGCTTTCCGCAGGTTGTACTCATACAGGGGCATAGATAAACATTCATAGGAAAAGTATTGTGCAGATTTTGAATGGGAAATAATCCTCAGAAACTCATTTTGGCTGCTCTGCTAAAATTTAAACCATAGTTTTTTTCTGTCCTACAAGAATGTGAAAGCTGGAGACAGGAGTGTTCAGCAAGCTGTCCTACAGAAAGACCGATACCATGAACTACCCTGATCCACTGGCAGTCTCTGTCATCTCTACTTAATGTGGTTTTTTACATCATCAGAGGAAGTCCTACATCTAAAACCACAGTTTAAACACCACCTTATTGCAATGAACAAATACAGTTCCTTGCTCAAGAATTTATAGCCCAGGGCTTCCTACAAACCTCTTTAAGCCCAGAGGGCAGCCCCTGAGAGTGAAGCACATAATAGTTATATCACCTGAGCTTTTAAAACCTATTTCAGTCCTTTGATATCAGGAAGGCTACATGTGTTAAATTTGCACCCTCCCTTTGGAGCACAGCATCACTGAGTTTATCAAAGCTTTTCAGGCCAAATTGCCTAGAAGTTGCATGTGGCTGTCACATCATTGTGACTGTCTTTGTCTAATCTCTCGATCTATCACCAGTCCATCACTCCATGTCTACTGACATAAAAACATTGCCATCTTGAGAAGCACAAGCAGTTTTCCTGGTTCTCGTTTTGCTAGATGCTTGTGAAAGAAGGTGAGTGTCACATTGGCATCCATTAGTTAATCAAGCATTGTTAAGTACACTAGTCTTCTGATAGAAGAAATCATAGAATGGTAGAGGTTGGAAAGGACCTCTGGAGATCATCGAGTCCATCAAGATAATACAAAAAATTTCAGGGAGAAGAGGTTTCGTCAAACATAAATAGAAACCTGTTATTTTGGAAGGATCAGAACAGTTTATACTCAGCTTTTTGAAAGCAACAAAAATAAAATGTGGCAAAGACTGACATGTATTCATGAAACATTTGATATTAGTGAGTCTCTATTTTTCATTAAAAAAAAGGTAATTTCACAAATCCTGTTTTCCAAGAGATACATTTGCTTGAGCATTTAGAAGTCACAGAAAAATATAATTCTATTGTTCTTAATTATAGTAATAGTCCTAAAGCAGAAAGGTCATTTTATGAAAAGCAGAGGGTTTAAATGAGAAATAAATTGACAAATTCTGTTGAACATTCATCTGATTTGTAGGATAGAATCATAACTGCACCAAAAAAAAAAAAAAAAGAGGTTTCAATTAAAAAAATTACACAAGTGTACTGTAAGCGTTTAACATTGACAAAACAGAGATGAACAGAATTGTAAGTGAGGTAGGTGCAAAGTGCTCTAAAAAATACCTAGCAGGAAACAAACATGAAGAACATACTCAAAACAAGATCATATTCCCTATCTCAGGGCATAAAGTTGTCTGTCATTTCTAATTTTGCCCATTAACAGTTACAATACAGAGACAGATCCTAGAGCCTCTGAAATTAGCAGTGTCTCCCACTCAAGAGACAGTTTCCTGATTTCTGGATACATACTGTACTGAAGCCTGACTCTCTAATCCACTTTACCATCTGGCAATCTATTGAGGAATACATCAAGAAAGTAAAAAAAGCTGAGACAGGCACTATGTCCTTCTCAGAATGTCAGTTGAGGTGGAGCTGTGAAACATATTCCACTTCTATGCCATCCTTCTTCCTTGGGAAGGGTTCTGTGGGAAGGCAGTTCTAAATTCTGTTACATCATCAAAATAAGGTAAAAGAAATACAACAAAATTAGGAAATAAAATCAAAGATGTAATTCCTAATCTGTAGACTGGTGTGTTATAAAAGAGGTACAAAAAGATATGGGTTTTTTTCTGTTATTACTGCCTTTTGAAAGTAATTACCAAAAGAAAAGGAAAACTATTTCCTTAAGTAAGCATCCATAAAACAAGAAGAAAAATAGACCATGCAATGTCAGCACTTCAATTTGAATAGCATGGTTTGGAGTTTTCACGCCACCAAATTAATATATGCTTGGAATATGCCATAAATGATGAACTCCTTAAAAAGTGCTGCATCCAACACTTCTGGAATGGTGTATTTGATTATTTTATCCTTATAATAAAATATCATAAAACTAGACTACAGAAATCAGCAGTAGCTTAAATAAAAGTGATCATAATTTGCTTCTGTTTGTTACATATAATCAGATTTAAGTCCAGACCAGTAATATGTATATTTTGTGGACTGGAAGAGCCAATTTTGCAAAGCTGAAAACAATTATGAGTTAAATCAGTAGAAAGAAAGAAATTAGACAGGAAATGTGGATGATAACTGGAAAGTATTTTAAAACATTTTACCAGAGATTTGAAAAAAAAAAAAAAAAAAAAAAAAAAAAAAAAAAAGAAGAAAGATGGGCTAGCCAAAATATTAAAATGCAAAACAAGGAAAATAAAAAAGGAAAAGTGGATAATAACAGAAAAAGATTTAAAAACATTTTACCAGAGATTTAAAAAAAAAAAAAAAAAAAAAAAAAGAAGAAGAAGAAGAAAGCTGGGCTAGCCTAATTATTGACTTGCATAACAGTGAAAATAGCTATGTAAATTAAAATAATTGTGAAAAATCCCTCATTTATTAGAAGCCATGAGTATTAGACAAGATAAAAACTACAGAATATTGACAAGGATGGGATCAAGAAGTAAGCTTTTTCATCAGTTAAAGATAATATTTTTTTTGATCTTGACTACACAGAAGTGTAGCCATGTCAATAATATATTCAAAAATCTGTATGTTCTGTAAAGAAATGTGATCTGTTTGAAGAAAAATTAGGCAAAATTGTTTCTGTCATAAGAAGACAATGCAATGTTGTTCATTCCAGCAGTAAAACAGGAGAATGTTAAATAACAAAATAAGTCAGCATGCCTGCATAATTTGTGACCAAGAGCTTTAAAAAGCTGTCTAAAGAAATTCCAAGCCCAAATATTCCTTTTTGGTAAGTCAAAGAACACTGGAGATGTTCCAGTGTACAGTAAGAAAAAAGCCAACATCATGCCATTTTTTAAAGTTATATGCGGAACCCAGGCAATAACAGCCCTTTCAGTCTGAGCTGAGAGGATAAATTAATGTAAAAGCTTATGGAAGATTAATCTAGCAAAGAACTAGAGGTGTGTAATGCAATTAACACCTAGCAAAATGGTTTAACAGAAGCTAGAAGTTGTTGTGTGCCTTTCCTAAATAACTCAGTGATTTTACTGTCCGCAGGAAGCAATGAAAAGCGAATGTGGCCAGGCACATATAAGACAAGATGGACAAGTAAACCAAGGTCCTTTCAAATCTGCAAAGAACATGTGGACAAAAGTAACAAAAGAGCACTGGTATCAGAAGGTTTCAGTGTTTGGCAGAGCCCATACAGATGTGAATAACCCTCCATGAAGAATAAAGCATCTTTGAAAAGTGGATCCTACAACTTTTGTAGCAATACTTCTTAAGTCCCCTGAAGTTGACAGTGTGTCTTTTTGTAAGCCCAGCTTTTAATTTCAAATGTTCTTTTTCCATATTGATATTCAAGCAAGGTTTACCTGGCATAGAAGCGGGGGAGGAAGGCTGTAGCGAGCTTGGTACTGTATTCACCAAGGAACATTCAGGAAAAGAAGTTTTCTGTATTAATACAAGTCTGAAAGGATAAAGTAACTTCTAACCAGGTAACACAGCTAATAATTGGGACAACTTGCTAACTGGTTAGGGTTAACTATGTGTAACATTGCCATTGATTTATGACTGTCAGGTTCACAGGTTATTTAGATTGTTCAATTTAGCAGTTTTCCCCAGCTTTCAATTGAACATTTTGAATCAGGTGTTCAATGGATTGATCGATACTAAGTACAATAGGTCTCTGTACCGCCTCGTAAACAAAGCTGATTTTTATAGCCTTGGTGTGATTTAAACCTTTAACACTTAAAACCATTCTGCAGCATTCTTGCCATGTAACCATATGTTTCTCTTCACTTTCCTTAATTCACATCAGATTGTGCCTTAGAAACATGCAGGGCGACAAAACCTGCTGTGTGCCTAGAGGGCCTGATCCTGCAAATGTGTATGCATGGCAATTCATGCAGGTAAATGACTCCTTTGAGTCATTTACCTCAACCTCCCAGTGAGGCTATTCACATATATAACCCTGGCATTGTGAATTAGTTTAAGGGAAGGACTGACATTTGAATATTGAGCTTTGTGGTTAGCAAGAGCTTTCCTAGCAGTCAGAGGCCATAGGGAGAGCCAGATCTCATTTGCTCAATGTGACTTGTATGATGTGCACAATTTTTCCCCATGTCAAATTCCCTTCTCCTCATAAAACATTTGCAGCCTGCTCCTCACCTCATGATTGTACATATCAGATGCACTTGGGTAGGCAACTGCTCATGTTCACCTGCCAGCTGAATTTGATTCCTGGTTAAGGGAGGAGAAGACGAATGTCAGGAGAAGAGTGAATGACAAATGCAATCCTGAAGGCTTCTCATTCTGTAGAGCCCCCACTGGATGTCAAACTCTCATTCTGCAGCAGAGTGTTTGAGTGAACGCACCAGACAAATCATCCCCCATTGCATGATCTGGCCCATTGTTTCCTTATAATTTAGCAAAGATAATGCTTTAAAAGGTCTGGAGAATGAAAACCTCAAATCAGGTTTTCAGAAGGACCTCATTCTCCTTGCTGCTTGGAGTGCAGATGGTAGAGCAAACAAAGTTCTCTGTCATGAAAGCAGAGTTATTCTCACACAGGAATTGGAAAGGAAGGACATATCCTCACTTTCATTCCTCAGTACCATGTTACTGACCTCCCATTCACACATGCACACGCATCACATTGTCCTTGAGTAAGTGTTGCTGGTTTGGCTGACCTTCGCTGGTGATTTCTCTAGAAAATCTCTAGTCCGCCTGACTAAATACCCCTCAGGCATGTGAAAAGCTTGTACGAATAACTGATGCAGTCAACACATGGAAAAATTTACTGTCTTACCCCGAGGTAAGAAGCAGATCCTCCCTAAGCACTTAAATAACTACAAATGTTTTCAACTTGGTGTTGGTATAAAATAATAATAAATATAACCAGTCCTGCTTTCTTCAAAAAAAGCAGGAAGGGAAGGGGTAGCTCTCTGAGCCATCACCACAATACGGCTTTCATCTCACACACTAAAAAGGCATACAAAATGTGAAGCAGTTGCAAATGTCTTAAAGAGCAAGTTAAACGATTACCACAGGCTGGGATCTTTAAATATCTGTTGAGCTGAATGTCACAGACTACACACATTTATGCATTTAACACAGCTTTAAATAGTACACATAAATGCCTGCCATTGAGCAGTGACAGGAGAATCAGGCAAGTATTTTTACTTATAAAAATATCCTCCTTCTATGGTATTATTCCACCTTGAAAAAGTACCATATTCAGCATTCCATGCCCTGGGCCCTGAGCAGCTCCATTGGCATTGGTTCCTGTGGATCAGACTCTTCAAGCTAAGAAGTGTTTCAGAAGAGGTCAAGTTTTTTCTGGTCTTGGAAGCTGTATTTTGAAGAAGCGGCTTTCTTATGTTCTTACACCACCAAACCCATGAAAAGGAAATGATTCATGTTTTGATTTCTGCAAGACACTGGGGATTATGCAGATTATTTCCTGATACATTATAAGGAGAAATGCTTGTTTTCATAAATAATGTAGTTATCTAAAACTCTAACCAAATAAAAGGCTCCCATCTCTTAGCCATCAGATCAGAAACAGCTATAATTTAACAAACTGAAAATGAAAAAGAAACTTCTCTTATGAAACTACCCTCATAAAATAATATCTTGTTATGAGAAGTTGCTGTAAGACAGCCATGACATTAATAGCAAAACTCTGTGTGTCTGGAATGAGATTGTACCTGAAATGTTATTTAGTAAATGAAAAGAATCATTAAAATATATTACAAGCTATTACTAGAACAATCCCTCCAAGTAATTTTTATATTGCCATCTTCTTGTTTTACAAACTCATTACAAATTTTGAAGGAAAGAGGCCAGACAATCAAGAAACAGCTTAATATAATGAGGAAAGAAAATATTTTTGCTGATGACTTGAAGGCCTGTAGAACTGCAACCAATGACCAGGGTGAGGTCCAGTGTAGCCCCTTAGGCACTGTAAAACTGGACAGCTGAGCCACACTTCTGCAGTACTGCAGTACACAATGGATCTTCTCACAGCAGCAGTGAAATTTTTACTATTTTTTTTTAAAGAATAGCTGGTGTTAGAAGTCTTGTGCAGTGCTGCCTCAAGTCCAGGTGGCTGCTTCCCACTTGAGGGTGCACATGCTATGGAGGTATGAGGCTTAGAAGCAGTAGGTGCTTGCAAACCATA
>WUAM01000107.1:29642450-29667805 GCA_024336885.1 Actenoides hombroni | reverse complement strand
GAAAGAAAGAAAGAAAGAAAGAAAGAAAGAAAGAAAGAAAGAAAGAAAGAAAGAAAGAAAGAAAAGAAAGAAAGAAAAGAAAGAAAAGAAAGAAAGAAAGAGAAGGAATAGGCGGAGTGTGAGAATTTAATAAGTTCAGATAAAATTACCATGAGTAAATGTTAATGCATAGGGATGAAATTTGTGGGGTTTTTTTTATTATTTTATACATATTAATAGATTCTCTCTTTGAGAAAGAATGACATCAGACATTGATAAATTTGACAGAAGTGAAAGGAAAAAATGGTCGCACTATTAGGAACACTCCTGAGGTGGTGTTGAACGGTGTCTTTGATACATCAGCCTTCAGTCTCTGAGCACATTCGTATTAACTCACATGTACACCCAGAATTCAAATGAGCTGCTTCTTTAGATGCTGGCTTTTAACAGCAGTCCCACCAGACAGACTGGAATCAAACTCATAGTTACAGAGTGTGGTATGGTATAATTTTCTCAGTACAGTTTGTGCCTACTGACTCTCTCAGAAGATTAGAGAAAGAGGCAGCATACAGCAGATCATTAAAGATCCACACAAGGCTGAAGGGTGAAAAAAAAATCTTCAATGAACACACTGCTCCAAGTACAGACATTCTTCTATGCCAAGAGATGGGTGCAAGGCTGTGTATTTAATACTGTTGGAAACAGAAAGATGACAAATTGCTTGGAATGGATTCACTTAAAGGCAAACAAGGGCTAACCATTGATGTCTGAATATCTCAGCGCAGCCTGAATGCTGGTACATTGCCACAACATGGATGCTCTTTATAACCCTTCAACAAAACACTGTGAAAACAATGCTACACACCTGCAATGTATGTGTTTGTCTGGAAACATTATAGGACTACAGTAACTGTCCATGAATCTTCCAGTAAAGCCAGCATACCCAGGTGCATCACATAGCTTTGGATTCACATTGAGCCTAGAAATAAATAAAAAGCTGAAGTCATGCATCTTTTTCTCATTAGCCCATTGCTTTTGAGAACCAGACATAGGGAGGCTGGATTTTTAAGATACGAGTTAATACTACTGACACACATTTCTGAGCAACTTCAAGACAAAAAAAAAACAAAACACAAACCAAGAGGAAAAGATGTGGGAAGTGGAAAAGGAGGCACACATGTAAAATGAATGCATAAAGAGAAGAAACAGTGATGAGAAAATGTGTGTTAGATAACAAGAATCTGCAAAGGAAGAAAAGAACATAAAGAATGAAAAAAACTGGAATATAATAAATAGTTAAATAATTGGAGGTGATAAAGGAATATATCTGTAGTGGGTCTGGCTGTATATAAGGTATATACATCAGTCTATCAGAAAAATTTATTTTAAATCTAGTTTTATAGAAATTAGAGTTATTCAGTGAGATTTCTGTATAATGTCTGCTTTCAAAAACAATAAAAAAACCAAATTTCTTTAACAAGGAGTCATATATTCAATAACCTTTTCTCCCTTTTTTGTCACATCAGCATGCAAGCACTCTCTTTGTTGACGCACAGATACAGAAATAAGATATAAATGTTCACCTCTCTGTTCATCATGTAAGAAAATATAATTGATTACTTATTCATTTTTTACCTGATTTTATAACAAAAATTGAAAATATTTGTGGTTTTTTTCTTTTAAAATTTTCAAAGTCTCCTTTTGATAGGCAAATGTAGGATATCATCCATATTTTTACTTTTTTTTTTTTTCAGATGTCAATCATAACGCTGCTGGAAAATTCATTTACATGTATAATCAAGATGCTGAGTGTTAGTAACTAACATTAGCTCTTACATGCAAAACACAAGCATTTCAGTCCACTCAAGACAAACAGTTTTTACCAAATCTACTGTATATTTGAATCTCTCAATGCCTACTATCACAGCATGCCTAATAGTTAAAAGATAATTACAGTGATAATGCACCTGTTAACTGTGGAGGTATTGTGCCTGCCATCAGACTGCTTAAAATAACTGAAACAAACTGGCAGAAGAGTTGAGCAGACTAGATGTTCCTGATGGCTAAGAAAAGCCTCACCACCTCGTGCTGTCATCAGTGAAATAAAGCAAGAGTTCTTCTGTTTTAAAGAGCAGAGGCCACAGACTAATAGACCAAGTATTTTATTGATGACAGTCTTGTTCTTCATAAAATCAGGTGGGTCTGATTTTTTTTCACTGCTGTGTGAAGCAGATTCCTTCCCAATAACGTTTGTCTTTACGGAAATTACTCCAGCTGCTTACTGGTCCTCTAAAGAGCTTTTAGGTGTTTAACACGTCTTTTACCTTCTCTTACAGCAACTTGGTGTCTTCAAGAGTATTCAAGATGAGACGGGAGTTTTCCCTCACCCCATATTTTCAGCATCATCAACATTGGTGTTTTCAGCAAGCAGTCCTGTCTAAAGAGCAGGTTGCTTCTGAATGACAGAAATGCTTATACACTGTGTTTCTGGATATATTCAAAAATGACAGATAAGCAGAAAATAAAAGAACTCCTCTTTCTACAAAACAATGTGCTTACTTTAAGGATAGAGGTGTTGTATTTAACTGGCAATGACCGCTTCTATTCTAAGCTGGCAATAATCTGCAACAACAAATACGTCCAGGCATTTTACTCATCCGTGGGTACTCATTTTCTTCCTCCTGAAGATATCTATTCGTTATATGTGTCCAGTGGCTAGAAGCCAAGAAACTCATTTTACGCTTGATAATTCATTCTTAATCAGTGCTAATCTTTTTGGGAAAACAACTATAGCTCAAGCAGAGTGTCTGATCAGATCGATTGCATTGTTGGTAATTGTTCATTGCTGAGCATAGCTCTGTGAGCTCCTCTATGGGACCCACCTGGAGGTTTACTCTCTAGCTGCAAGTGGTTTTGCACCAAGAACCAGCACAATGTTGGTGTTTTTTGAGACCTGGACATTTAAAATAAAAGTGAGAAATGAATCCTGGTGCTATTTGCACCAATTTCACTGTTCACATCTCTCAGAACAGTAGTCACTTCTAGTATAGATTTACCACTGCAAAGCTTGTGGGAGATTGTTTTGGTCCTACTGAGACCTACTCAACTGAAAAAAAATAATTGTGAGAGCTTTGTAAGGGAGGTACACATCATGTCAGGTTTGCTTTGAATTTATGGCACTTAAATTTCCATTAGGCAGAGACAACCATCACCAGAATGTTTTATATGGGCAATGATTAGGAGCAAAATTCATACACTGCAGTCCACAAACACAACCCCAGAAAATGCAAATCCCTTGCAAAGCAACTGTAGGCTGGGGAGGAAACAGAGGCAGACTCCCCAGATTCAGTGCAATCAAATGACTCATGGCTTTCAAACCCTGGGAAGGTGCCCAAACAACGAATATTGAATTAACATCATGCAAAATAAGGTTTATATTCTTGCTGCAAAATTCCTCTTCTGATATCTTCCTGTAGACTTTGAGCCATATGTTTCTGGGTAATACAGCAAAGGTGCAATTACGCTCCTCTGCTAGACTGTGCTGTGCTCATGCCAGAGCTCTCCTGAGCAGAGGCACTGTAGCAAGGGGAGCCAAGGCACGCACGGGCTGCGGGCACTCCTGCATCCCACCCTCAATCTGAGGGCTCGATTTTTAGTTGAGGTTGCTGAGGCATGTCTCAGCTCAGCTTGATGGATCTGTAGGGTGGTTATTCAAATGAGATGTTGTCCCAGTCTCATCTGGAATGTCTGCATGACAGCATTTCCCACTCAACCCTATTTTTATTTTTTTTATCCATTAAAAATAAGACAGCATGAGCCTCTGAGAAACCTGTCTATAAAATAAAGGTCTGCATTAAAGCCAGGTACAAAAACTATCTTCCTGACAAGCTTTCATTATATGGAGGTGCATCTATCTCTCGGGGAATCGGTTACGTGCCAGAAACCAAGAAACAATCCCATACAAACAGCAACATTAGGGGAATCTTAAGGCTGAAATTTAAGCACTAAAAAGATAGAGTGCACCTCAGGAAAAGCTAGATTAGCTACCTTATCTCTGCCTGCAAGCATACATGCAATATTACAGCCCTTAATTAAACAGACATGTTTTCTCTCTGACAGAATGTATCAGATGGTCTTCTAGATTTTCTGTGTTTAGCATGTATTAACAATTTGTCTCTTCACTGTGTGTCCATCATTTAATTAGCATAAAAGCCCCCTAGCCCTTTGTTCTCTTGGTAGTCCTTATAGTACATCCTCTTATCTCAAAGGAACTTATTTTAATAATTTTGTCAGTGCAGATGTACAATACATTCAACGACATTTTTCCTCTTAGAGACAGATGTACTTCTTAACAATAATTCATTACTTATTACCTCACAAGCTGTTTTTCAGACAAATAAACTCACAATTCCATTACCAGTATCTTTTAATGATGTTTCTGTCTCAGATTGCTTTATCATCAGAGTCTAATCCAAATTTCACTGAACTTTCCCATTAATTTCAGAGATCTGAAGGTTCTGTTCTTCATTTTCCAAGCAGCTGCCCTCAAAGCACAGCTCAGGAAAATCTCTATACTATTTATCCTATGAGATGTTTCAAAATAAAAAGGAAAATATTTCTTTAACATCAAAATGCCTCTCTAACGAGCAAAACATCCTGCAGAGGCTTTTCGCTAGTTAGCCGAATACATGTCCTAGAACATCGTATGAGAAAGAAACCTGCATGTTGAATGATAAATGGGAGCAGGGCATTTTCAGAAATTATTTTGGAGCACAGCACAAATGGGTTTCATATGCAGACTTGCAGAATCATCATACTGCATGAATTTGAAATCTCTTTCAAAGTGGTAATGTTAAGACTGAGAAGAAATCATATTACAAGAAAGTGTTTGAAGAATAAGGTGGTCTCTGGATCTCTGGGCTGTGTACCACCTATCTCACACTCCTAAACACATCTGTGGACCTTTGAGAATTTCCCGCTGAGGGAAGCTGTATGCAAAGAAGAGAAAAAGCTCTGAAAAGTAGAGGCTTTGTAGAGTGACTCTTCTGTAATACTCTGTACTCAGTGTATTTCTGGGTGTGGGAACCCTGGACTTCTTGCAGAAAAGGACTTAGGTCCATGAAGACCTTCTGAAAACCCTATCTTATTTTATTAAGTCCTTAATCTTGTTGTGAGTTTTTCAGCTACAAATCTCTCCAATGACATCCAGTTTTGTTAAATTGATTGGTGTAAGCTACGAGCATGCACTAAAGCCAAATCAAACTCGGATATCACTGTGATGAAAGTGGTGATCAGACAACACCGAAATAGAATATTCCATTTTGGCATGAAGCAGGAACCCCAATATCCCTCTATTCCATGCTCCTCCTTAATGGTTATAATGTGAGTTATGAAATTTCACTACCTATATCATGATCCATTCTTGAAAAAAAATCTACAAATTGGAAAGGGTACCTGAGAACTTTGTCATGTTAAAAATTCACCTGTATCTCAACTCCTGATTTTCTCCTCTCATTTTTCTCCAAACTTAACTTTTCTGGTTTGTTTTGCTGTTGAGTAAGTACATTACATGATTTCAATCATGTTTTGGAAAAAGTAAATGGGAGATTAAAAAAAAAAAAGTACTTCAAGCATTAATTTTAGTTAGTATGTTGTATTAAGTTAGGAATACTGAGTACTAGGCCCTCATTGAATGGAAATTCAAACTAAGAGAAAGAAAAAGTTACCCTGAGGGCACCACAGGAGGGGGGATATCTATGCTTATTAAAATATTAAAAATAGTAAGATATTAATTCTCTATAATTAATCTATTTTTCCTGCAGAGAGGACTGATGATTGACCCTCTGGAAATAAAAAACTGAGAAGACCTGTTACACAACTGATTTTCTTTCCTTGTCACTACAAACTTGTTCCATATAGTTTCTTCTCTAATGGTTTATTCAGGAGTTTGTTTTTAAAAAAGACTTGTCATTCTTTCTTGCACTTTCGCAAAAGAATGAAGAGATTTAAGCAAGAGAAAAAATTGAGATACTGTATTTCTGTCTTATCAATATCAGAAACTCATCCTAATAAGGATTACTCCTACACTGACTTCCACAGTTGCCATAAAACTATTCAGAAGTTGCATATATTTCCATATTTGATCTGCATTAATATTAAAATCCTCCTGAAGTTTCTGGAAAGATTTACATGTTTTATCATCAGATAAATCCTTTATTATCTTGTACTAAAAGTTCATTCCTCTTTAAAATGCAATAAATTTTTAATTTGAACAAACAAAAAACAAAACGATGAAGGAAAAGGAGTCCTCCATGGAAAGAGACACCTGGAGACTGAATTCACAATGACATTTGCTGTCTGCGTAAAAATTACCGAACAGAAAAAAAAGTAGCAAATATCAAATCTCATATGTAGAGGGCAGAAAAGATAGCAGGTTATTACCCTCAAACACTACATTACCCACACACTGCTATATTGGATGGATGAGTAGCAGAAGAGATAGGATATTACTGTGGCTGCTTGGGACAGAATTTAAGAGGTAGGTGGACAGAGGAATGGGACTGAACAGACAGCAAATTTGCTGGTAATACAGGCAATAATAAGTGATAAGCAAAACTCAGAATGTTTTGGATTTTGTTTCCCAGGAGCTATACGGTGTTGAAAGTTTGTATTTATTTATGGTAAATCCTTTGGAGTTGTAAATCTCACAAGATGTTGCTCAGAAAATCAGAGATTCTTCAAGAACATCATATCTCATGTTGTTTCAGCAATTCTCATCACATCTGCTTCCCAAGAAGCACTAATAAGAGAACAGAAGGGAAGAGAGCAGGAATAAGAAGCTCTTCTCCCAGGTAACTTCAACAGTGGTTGGGTTTGTGTCTAAGGCAAATTTGTCATTAAATATAGCCTAGATCTAAACTACTATATCATTTGGAATAGACACTGCAAATACTGCTGGTCTCACTCCTGATCCTCCCAAGTATTTTACTCCTACAGTAAAAAAATAATTTCATCCTTATCTTATTTGGCTATCTGCCTTTTCATCTCTGCTATATCTTGCGATCCCCATCTCTGTGCCATCCATCAGTGAGACAGGCTGGGGAAATACAGAACCACTGGTACTTACAAAGTTTGAGATTCCTGGATAAATCATTAGAGAACATGCTACAGGGAGCAACTTCACAATGACAAAGAAATAAAATCAATTTTATAATAGGTCTTCTCAAATTCTAATTTCCATAGGGTCAATCCTCAGTTATTCCCACAGAAAACTCTACCCAAGAGGGAGGGAAAGAGAAAAATTGGCTGAGGTTCCCCTCTGAGAACATTTGACTTCTTCCTTGGAGTTGAGGGAATTTGCTCCCCATGCTCCATGGAGCAATGGTGGGGGATTAGTCTCCAACTCCATTAAATTTTCCCAGAGCCACAGGGGACTGTGCAATCTCTAGCTCTTTTCTAAATGATAGTTTGCTCAAAGGCCTCCTGCTACACTTGAAATATAGGACAGGTGTTGCCACATTAGCTACAGACCCATGCAGAGAACCCAGAGACAGAGGAGGGAGTAGTGCCACGGAGCCCACAAATACTGCTTCATAACCAATGCAGGAAAAGGGGTTTTCTCAGACTAAGACTATATGGAAAAACATTGGTTTTCTGTTACCATTAAAACTTTAGAGGGGAGCTGAAAGTGTCAGGTTCTCCAGCATTAAAAACTCTGAAAACATCTGTGCATCACAGAGTACAACACTCTCTTTTAATGCATATCTCTTTCTGATATGACACCCCACCAGGCAACTGTGTTTTTAAGATTGTTATCTACACACCAAATAATCTTTATCCTGTCACAAGTCTTGCCTGTTCCAGGAGTTTGTTTCATGTGATATTCTCCTCCTGCTATTTCCATTTCAGAATAAACCCTCTTACCTCCTCCCACTCCAGTGAAGTGTGTATGTTACTGCAGCTAAAAGTACAGGGTAGTTGCTGACATTGTCATATTTATGGGAACACTGTGTAGATGACTCACCACGCTGACAGCCTGAAAACTCCCTTTTTTGCCACAGGCTGTTTTCTTGATCTGGTACTTGCAATTCCTCCTTCTTTGCCATTTCCCAAAAGTCAAAATAAGTGGAAATGCACATGTGTCACTTGGGGTGCGTGATAGCAGTTATCAGAAATTTTTCAGTGTGCAAATGGTTTTGGCTGAAGTTCCCAGGATTCGTTTTTCCTTTCATGCCTGCAATGAAGGAAACATTCCATACCAATATCATTCATCAAGTCAGTGACTGCACATAGGTAAAATGGTGGGCATGAATCTTAATAGTACAGTGGCTCCTTTAAGCCTCTGTGGTGTAATAAAAGGACATCAAACTATATATGAATAATCACCAAGGTCTTTGAGGTCTCTCTGTTTTACTCATATAAATGGAGCATCAAGAGAAATTATTATCAGGTCAAGTAACTAAGGGTCAAATCCTCAGCAGATGTGGATTGCTATCACTCTACTAAAAAAAAAAATAAAATCACCATTTATGCCACTTTGAGATTTGGCTTTAGGGCACGTTTATTTTACCATGCTCACCTATTTTATGAGGAACTTGTACTTAAAAATTAAAGTGCCTCTCGGAGTCAGGTGAAAGGGTCAGTTTTACATGAACAATTAGATATGACAAAATGATACTAAACAAAATTCAGGTCTGATGAATTCCCAACTAGTTTATCTTAAAGAACATGCAAAAAATGTGTTTCACTGGAATATGATGTTGTCTGGAGATAACATCAAAGCTAATACAATACCACTGCTGTTACCTTTCCAAAAACTCTATCTGCAGTTAAAAAGATAAACTGGGCACATGAGAAAGGTAATCCCCACAATCTAAAATTAAATAGTTTGCAGTCTTCAGTTAAATTAAATGTGTAGCACTACAATCTGAGAAAATATAGCATTCATTTCATGCCCATTATATAGATGGCTATCGGTGCTTGTTGTGATTATAAAATCACACTTCAGATGCTCATGTGTCTCCAGTTTTCAACTCATCCAAGAGTTATCACTCTGGCAGTCCTCCATGGTACAAAAACACAGCACAGCTTCTTGCAATTTCCTGAGATAGTGCACCTGCAATATATTCATACTAATTGCTCCAAACTCATGCATACAGATGACAAAAGAAGCTGAATGGCAATTCAGCTTTTTCATGCAGAAGAAACATAATTGTTTCATAATATACTGTATGTTTTAAACCTGCAGGTTAAGTATTCATTTAGTTATATAGGGAAAGGTTGCACTTCTCCTTCCTCTGTGCAAGAGGCAGGCTGTCTCTGCACTACACCAGGAGAAGTGTGGGGGAAGATCTCAGACTCAGGATTTTCCTTCCTCTCTTCACATCGCTCTTTCTCTTTCCCCTTATTGTAAATGCAATATTGCTTCTAATGCTTCCGCTCATCCATTTACCACTAGTATTTTCAGCAACAGGTTATTTGAGACAGATATATTGTGGAGCAAATAGAGGAACAGGAGGAGAAATATGGACTCCCATGCTTCCTACATAGTCAATTGAATTCATCAGAGCTATTACAAATCTTGTAAATCAGACATTTTTCTAGTTAAGGGATTGTATTTCAGACCCTATCAGCAGAATGGCAGGAAAAAGAATGATTCTGCAGTAAAATTAAAGGTATGGAGCACTGGAACAGGCTGCTCAGGGAGCTTGGGGAGTCTCCTTCTCCGGATACTTTCAAGACCCACCTGGATCTGTTCCTGTGTGGCCTGCTGTGGATGATCCTGCTCGGGCAGAGGGGTTGGACTTGATACACTCCACAGGTCCCTACCAACCCCTACCATTGTATGATTCTATGATTCTGAGCTTCTGATGAGAGAACTACTTACCTCTGCAACAACAGACTCAGTAAAATACATCTGTACTAGTTACCGAAAATCTCCTTTGGCTCAAAACATTGAAGCCTGTGTTTTTTAAAATTAAAGAAACAATCAAAAGACTTACCTCTGGATATGTGTGCATGTTTGATCCAACAGTTGTAATTGCAGCTGTTGTCTTCAGCACACAGAGTCGTTAAGTATGTCTAAAGGAACTACATTAAAAAATGATCAAATATGAACCATGACTTAAATTTTCCAAAGACTTTAAGTAATTCAAGGGTATAATTTTCATTTGCACTTCCTAGATAGTAATTAGGCTTTACAGAATTAAGCAATGCAACACCTTGTTCATTGTATCAATCCTACCTCTTCCAATACTGGCACAAAATTTCCATGGATAGGCACCTAAGTGCAGGGTCAACAGAAAGCTGCTGAACAGGGCGTGAACCAAACTAGCAAGAAATAAATTTCAGCAAAAAGGGACACTGCTTATATGTGTCCAGAGAGACAAAGTCTCTGTTCAGAGCCATTAAGCTCCTAAATATTCTCAGCCACTAACATGATACAAAACACCAGGTTTCTGTTTTTACAGAGTAATAGCAGTAGGCCAGGCGAAGTGAGAGCACTGGAGTTAAGTCACCCCCTGAGGAGGGGAGACGGGGTCCTTCTATCCAACTCTAGCCTGAGCTTGAGTTCAAACCATCACCCTAAGTTAGCTTCACAACACCCAGCCTTCTGTGGGGTGGAAAAAAATAGCTCAGTTACCAACACAAGAGTTGCTTCTCTTTGTAAAAATAATTTGATACACAGAAGACTGAGGCCAGAGAGCTTGGCTTTAATCCCAGCAATTAGGAAATGTATCTAAGGTGGGAGTTCAAATACATGTCTCATAGGTATCACTGCTCCAGATCAGAGATCTGAACTTGGGTCTTCTAACTCTCTCACTGTTACCATTTGCTTTGACTACGTTTTGACCATGCCAGTAATATTAGGCCCATAATGAAGACAGTCTCAGAAGACTTCTCAGAAGATTTTGAAGGCTTCAAGGCTTTAGGCCACAGCAGTCCTTGAGGTAGATCTCAATATTTAGTGAGTTCAGACAACAAAATTTTGAGCATATGCAGGACTTTACATGCTAAACTAATAGTCAGAAAGTAAGTGACAGCTGAAGAGTAATTATGCCAATGGTACCTGAATGCTGGGACAAGGTGATATCTACATTGTGCAGTGGATTACGGTCTAAAAAAAAAAAAGGCTTGGAGCTGACTTTCAGAGTACATCTACAGAGTTCAGCACAGCACCATGCAGAGATGCTCACAAGGGTCTCAAAGGCAGCCCAGTCTTTTTGGTATGGCAGAACATGCATTATTAAATTCAATCCCTGTTTCTCAGCAGAGCTAATTAGTTCAGGTGCAGCTCAACACCACTATAATTATACTCCATCTGCTTCCAGAGCTAGCTAGTTTGGGTGCTGAGAGCTTGGAAATTTCTCTGCAGTACCCCCACATGGGAGAGGGCATGATACTATTATGTCCTTAGGCATGAAAAGAGATGGATTGACGCTTTGGTCCCTTTGATGATGCGAGCCTTAGCAGCCTAAATCCTGCCGAGTTAAATCCTCTCTAGGGACAGATATTTTAAGATGTTTAAATAGCTAAAGCCCCAGGTATGGCCCCAGTGTGATTTCTGAAAAATGCCTCATAAGTACTAAGTGTTTGTTGGGTGGTAAATGACTCTGTGTGGCAATGCAGCGATGAGAGACCCATGTCAGACACCCGACTGAGGCGATCTGTCACAGGCAGCAGCCTACAGGGCCCCGGCTCTTACCAAAACTTTGATGTGCTCAGGTTGGCTTTGCTGGCTTGCAATACAGTATATAAGTGTTAAAACTCATTTGGCTACATAGAAAATATCAAGCCTGTTTGCTTTTCAAGAAACGGATAGAAATGGCTCAGATGAATGCTAATTTAGCGTGCTGTGTTTGTTCCCCTTAAAATGAAGCCTTGAACTAAAGACTCTTGCAGTGAATGGAGTATCTCTCTGTGCTGTCAATTCATATCGGATCAAGTCCTGAATTTGTGGCATGGAGTAATTAGTATGAAATAGATTAGGCAACAACTTCCTTTATTCACTTGTACAAGTTATTTCAAGATGAACTGATTGCCTGCACTTGTTTTGTACAGGCAGCTAAACCATCAATACCAACAACACCAGCCTTAATCAACACAGAATGATTTCCTTGTTCTTGAAGGTATTTCGCTTAATATCACTTTACAAGGGCTATAAGGGACTGTCTGTAGCTTCCAGTACAATACAGCAGTGCCACAGCACAGTTTTCCAGGCACTGGGGTCATTCATATGCATTTGCCCTGTGAACTTTCCAGCCACACGCTCAAACAAGAACATTTTCAGTGACTGCATGAACACCACAGCACAGTCTCATCCTGTCCACTGTGTTTAACCACCCATCAATTCAGTAGCATATATATGTACCTGTGGGTGCCTATATGTGTGTGTGTGTGTGTGCAGGGAGAGTGTGCTCTGCTTCCATCCATCTGTGTTGTGCAGGCATGAATGATACCTGCATCTAACAGGATGGAGTCTATGTGAACACAGCCATTTATATTTTGATTCACCACACTGCTGTCAGTACCAGCTCTATCAGTACTGCTATGCTTCTGCTTGCTTTCTGCTTTCCAGAGGCACTGAGACTGTTAAATTTTGACTGAAACCCACTCAGTTGTTACTTATTTAATCAATATGCGTACATCACCTTGTGCAATAATTTTGGAAATGGACAAAGGGAGCTGTGCCACGTCACCTGCTCAGCAGAGAAGAGCTCTGCATTTCTGCTCCGAATCAGACATGGCTTTCTCACTGCCAAGCTGTTCTCTCTACAGACAGCCTGTAATGCCTTCTCAGACATGAAATAGTTGCTTGTTACATAAAGGTTGTTGCTTACTGCACTCATGTATATTCGGTGTATTCAGTCTTGTTTCAGTCCTATATCTTCCACTGCACTGAGGCTCTCTGACTGGACTGTGTGAATTAAGTGATTTTCATGGGGTCTGGTATACCATGTCAGATAGCACCCAGAATGCCTTTTTGAGCCCAGATCTGTGCCCCAGCTCACCAGCCATCCCTACCATTTTCATTCATCACTGAGCAGCCCCTGGCTTGGATCTCCCAGGGAGCTTCCACTTTTCTAGGTATACCTCATTGACAGCAGCAGACTGTTACAAGGCAAATCAGACTGAAAGGCAGTAATTAGCGATTGAGAGGTGGTAAGGAGTAGGTGTGAGCATTTTTGCCCATTTCAGTGCAAGGCTAGCAGTTTAACTCAAAGCATCCCCTGCAGTGGTTTAGGCTGTTAGTGTCTGGCTTTGTACTGAAAATAAGAGGGAGGACTCAGAGGCAGTCACAGCAGAGAGGCATTTTGAGAAGCTATCTCTACTCAGTTGCCTTACCTAGGCTGCGAAGTATGTGTGACTGGAGCCTGTGCAGTGTATATTGCAGCAGGTAAGTTAAAACCACTGGCAATTAAAAATAACCTCCCTGAGGAGGTTATGAGGAAATGTCACACAAGTGCTGAAGCTCAGCTGAGAGGCAGCACCTAACAGCTGAAAGACAGGACATGACTATGGAGTAAAGTGGACACAATAACAAGAGGTCAGGAGGCTCTCATGCCTGAAGCCCAGCACTCAGGTGTGGTCTAAAAATCTCTCTTAGACATGACTATAGTTCATTCAAGAAGCCTCATGAGTTTCACGGACTGCAGCTCCCCTGGATGACCAAAATCAAATTCAGCTGATGCAAAAGAAATTTTCTAGAGTTCTTTTTGTTTGTTTGGTTGCCTTCTTCTCTTGGTTCATATTTTGTTCCTTTATAATTTTGTAATCTCCTGTCTGTGCAAAGAGAAAGGTTGCAATTCCAGCATTAGCTATAGCTCTACATTTCAAATTTCAGTTAATTTTTGGTTTTCAGTTCTCATTAATAGATTACAGGTGACTTTTTGTATTAATTGCCACTTATTTTACTACTTAATTTATTTTTCTGGGAAATAAATAATTTCCTGACCTGTTCCAGTCTTGTTTTACTTCTTAGCTAAATATCTTAAGGCAGTGAAGGAAAAAACAAACAGCTGAACATCTGCTGAAAAGGTTGCAAGGGTGAATAAGCTCTAATAGCTTGTAATGAGCTTCTGGAAATATATCGCATGAGGAGCAATGAATAGATCCCAGTTCTTAAGGTCTTATAATATAATCCTGGTCAGTTACTTAATTTAGTTACGGACAGGAGTAAATTCAGATGCAGATTATATTACCAGCTACTTTTAAAATGCATCCTACAGTGACATATATCTCTCTCTTCAAGCTACCATTAATTGGGCTTAACACACAGGCTGCTTTTGTGCATTACTGGTGCAATTCATATCAGATAAGATGTGGAAGGAGTACTTCACCATAAGACTGGAAGAAGTCCTTCATCATCACTGAATCCTCCATCACTTTGGTGCACTATTTGACTGTCCTGTAGCTCCACAAGGGCAAATTGAGCAGGCACACTTTGGACCTTCCTTGTGACCTGCACCCAAAGGCTCCTTTGATGATGCATCTCATCCTTGCCCCTGGAAGTGAGCATTAGAAGGGGAGGTTCAGAGATTGAGGATAGCATCTGGTAGCTGTACAGGTGCAGAAAGCAAGTGTCACTACTATTTCCCAACTTAATGGCCAAAGCAGTAGCAGGGAAATTGTTGCATATTAATACCTTCTCTTTGCTTTGGACATCAATTTCTCCTCTTATGGTTGCCCTCAGTTCAGCCACATATATCTACCTGCCGTGCTCAGGCCTTTTAGAAGCAAACGCAATATGAGGAAAGTCAATAGAGTTTCATTCACTTACAATAGAAGTGAATTGAGCCATAAATCAATAATGAAAAGCAAAATGTTCCCTACATGCCTGTTCTTGTAGCTGTCCTTCATCTGAAGAGTTCAGCCCCACTTAGAGAATCAATGTATTGATAGGAAATAAACTGTGTTTTCAATAAAACTGAACATGTGAGCAGATTCGGTACTATGTGATTATTAATTTCCAAAGTTAACCACAAGCTTTAAACAGTTTTCATTAAATCACTAAAGGAAATTGAAGAATTTGGGTAATGATCAAAAAAATGCTGTAGTAAAAAACTCTCCTCCATCCCTCTACATGTTCAGAAGCGCATTCATAGGGCAAGCAAGGATACACTGTTGACTGAAAGCAATGATGCTTCACTGCCTCATATTTCTGGGATAGCCCTAAGCTCATTCTGCCACCTTGTGTGATCAACATATATTACAACACAATCTCATTTTCAGGTACCTATTTCTTATTCCACTCCAGTAGGTCTTGACTCTTATTTGGTACTACTTAAAGCCCAAAGTAATTTAAACTATGTGGAGACAACTCATCTCTGATACTCTAATATGGATTGTCAGGATGAACGAAATTTAATATTTCATTCATACTCTACCTCCCAAAAAGCCTCTTAGTTTTAATAATTAGAGCAGTGAATAATTTTTAACAATTATATGAAAGAATGCACATTTCCATTAGCTTATTATTAGATTATTGTTCTCTTGAATATATAACTTTCTTGAAATTATTTGCTAAACAATGCCTGGCAATAGTTTTAGCCCATATCATCCATTCAAAGCAATTTGTTGAAAAATCCTCACTAGTTTTTCAGAACTTGAGCTGTGTGACTAGCCAGTCTTTGTCTTAAGTCCTATTTCCCCTTTATAGAAATAGTTTCTTCACACTTACCCTGACTGGAAATCTGTGACCATTAGAAAAACATTAGACTTTCGCTGTAAAATGCCTGTGGAAAGCAAATACAAAACTAGTCTTTCGGAAAGCTTCTGCATTGTTTTCTCAATGTTCCTCATTTCTGCTGCTATATTCAGTCATGACAATACGAAGGAAAAAAAAATAAAACTAAAAAAAAACCAGCAAAAGCCTTTAATGAAAACCCCAGCTAAAGCCTGTTGGATAAAAATGTTTGATGTTTTAATTAGCTGAATAAATTCAACTATGTTGTTCTGGAAACAGGAAAAGCATTCCTGAAGTTCACCTACAAAAACCTGCTGAAGTTTTAGGTCAGACTATCACGAGAGGCCCTCCAAGGGATTCACATACCAAGAAATGACTGCTGGTACAATGCAAAAATCAATAAAGCTGCATGAAGTTGTTACCTATGGATATCACGTCCCTTCGGAGTACCAGAAAATGCTCACACACCCCGTAGGTACCAAAACACATAAACGTGACATTAGCTGCGTCCAGAAAGGTTTCCAGTATGGAGGGGTGTTTCACCCTGTTCACAGAAAGGCTCTCAACACATCCAGATTTTAAATGCCTGTAAGTTTGTGTGCACTGATCTGCTGGTAAGAGAAGGTGACAGAAGGTAGGAAGCAGAGAAAACAATTATCAAAAGCTCCTTCTAAATCCCACAAACACAGATGCTGACATCTATTATTGCCTTATGCTCTACAGATATCAACTACATTTCTTATCTAAGAAGTGAACTATGGCTCAGACTTAATTAACCAGAACTGCAGTGCCTACAAGATCTATGCTAAAAACATAAGCAAATGCAGTCAAAGCAAAACTCATTCCTGTAGTCTGGTTTTAATGTCTTTCGCATGGGGAAATAATTACATCTAAAAGCTGATGTTTTCAGTTCATACTTATCAAATACAATTCATCTTACAATACCTCATCAACACCCAAAATTGTGGCTGTGGTCAGAAAACTGTTTATGTTAACATTGCACTGTTTTACTCACCATACACTCTGCAAGTAATCAAATCACAGGGCTGATCTCCAGTCCTTCCGTGAGGAGGAATAATTGAGGCAGAAAGATTCACAGCGATTTTAATAAGAACCAGGCATCTACCAGACACAAACTCAAAAGAAAACAAAAATAAATATACAGTTTGCATGACAGAGAAATCATTAATAAATTTGAAATTTGACAAAAAATTTCAGGCCACCCTCCCCCAGGAAATTATTAATTAAAGTAACTTCAGAAAAAATCTCTTTTGTTTCCTGACTTTGTACAAAATGTTAACCTTTCTTTCAGAAGATGATCTTTCAGAAGTTTTGAAAGGATAAACAACAAAAACAAACCTGAAAAATTTGCCTCCAACTCTGTGTTTCAGGTTGACCCAGAGAGGAAAGTCATATTAAAGTATTTCTTCCAATCACCTACTGCTTAAAAAATGCAACCTTCAAAACATGCTACGCACAGTTCTAATTTCAAAGGACTTGGGCTCAAGTTCCAAAAGCACAGAGCAGCCCTAAAATGTGCATAATTAGCTTGGTATAAGGGAGCATACGGTAAGGGAACCTGGAAAGTTTGAATCCCTATACAACCTCTTGCAGAGCCTTTGGCAAGTCATTTCATTTCCTTATATCTCTATTTCCCTATCTATTAAGTCAGGGCAATAATACCTACTTTCCCTGAAGAGGTGACAGTAATTAAGTCAATGTTTTGCATAGCACTTTCAAGATGCAGATCTTTGCATTAACGTTCTAAGTACTATTATTATTATCATCATTATCACTGATTATCATTAAGCTAAAGCTACTGCTTAATTCTGTATGTTCTCTTCTCATTCTGAGAAATACATTCAACTGCCATTGTAAGCTAATTATACCATCTACTCTTAAGTATAGGAGTACAAAAGCATACCTTCTGCTGCATTTGCAGTCTGCTCCCTCATTCAAATACTCTTTGTGTAAAGGAAAGTATATTCTTAACTAATGCCTTAAGGAAGTTTTCACAGTATTGCCAAATTAGCTCATTGCAATTAGTATCTCAAGTTTCTCTACAATCCCAGGAAAATAGCAATAGCCACGAATGCAGTTAATAATGATGACTTTGTAAAACAGAACTGGAGGCTAATATTGAAAGGGCTGTCAAAGAGCAAAAGGCTGCTTTTCAAATGACCTTTAAATCCTCTGCGGCTCCTGTGGAGGATAAGAGGTAACGTGAGTGACAAAAAAAGGTTTTTCCAGCTCACCACATTTTGCCAGGTCAAAGAAACGTTTGTAATGAATAAATAAATAGATAATTCATCCCCCAGCTGTTTCAGCATCTTTTCCAATATGAACACAGGTAGGAAGCAGGCCTGTGGAGCTGGATGAATTTCAGAGAACAGTCAGAGAACCAAACTCAGAGAACTGAGCCTGAGTTGCTCATTATGCAGAGCAGAAGTGAACAGAAATTTGCCCACAGGGCTTCAGATGCAGTGTGTATCTATAAACCATACGGTTTTTAGATGCCAGTGTCAAAACTACTGATTCTTAAAATCAGCCTGACTCGGTTTCTTCTGGTTTAGCTCTCACAAACACGCAGACGTGTGATGCCGTCCTGCCACCCCACCTGCCTACTGATGCAGTCAACTGCAAAGCTCAATGTGTATGAGCTTCCAGATGTCTGTGCACAAAAACGGCCAATGCTCAGTCTTCTTCAAAGCTTACCTGAGACTAAAACAGACACATACACATAGACACAGACTAAAGAGGTGGTATGTCACATCTTGCCATGCAGCCGTGGAGAAAACCACTCCTCTCCCTGTGATTGTTTATGTGTTATGATAATGCATTAGTCTAAATAAAAAGCAATTTTTTTAATGGATATTGAAATTTTACAACTGTCAGCCCTGAAAGAACCTCTTAAAGATGAGAAATTTTTTAACAACACAGTATTTTGCATTTATATAATCTTTATTTCTAAGGTTATCAACACAAAAAAATGTTTTTAAAGTCAAATAATTGAAAGTGCATGGAAATCCTGAGAGGAAAAGCAAATATTACTTTTTATAGGGAAGGAAACTGAAACATAGAGACTAAAATCTGCATCGAACCTTAACAAATGGGCTGGGACACAAAATAGCCCATAGTCTCAGTCCTGGCATGGTACAGATCCACCAGTCATTTGAAGATCACTGTGTCTTCAGCCTCTACAATGTGTCAGGGAATTTTTGTGCTGCAGGAGAGGCTTCCTGCTGTGGCCCCAGTCTCACCTGTGCTGGGGGGCAGTCAGATGCAGCTGCAATGCTCATGAGGATTCAGAATGCCAGGCAGGCACTTCCAACATTAGGCACAATCTGAGTGGTGGCCCTCCATAATATAGGAACTGGAGGGAAGACTTTTCTCCCCAAAAACCTCCTTTCTCTCAATTAATGTGACTCCCTGGTTTTCCCCATGGGAGGACATTCAGTTGATATTTGCTCTACCATCATGAGCAAAAGAGGTTAATGAAGCTTTCCAAAGGAGGAGAAGGTGCAAATTACTTTCTTAATGGAAAGAAGGGCTTGAGAAATGAATGAACAGTATTAAATGACATTGATACCTGAGATAATGGAAGACAATTCATAAAACACATACATACATACTCATTTGTTTATCTTCTCTTTACCTCCCTTTAGGTCTTGTAGAAAGCTGTCCTGAGGTGGGGTCGAACTGGCTGCTGGTATAAACAACTTTTCTTAATTGCAATAAGACAAAAAAAACAAAAAAAAAACAAAAACAAAACAAAAAAACAAACCACAATAGACTGCAAGAAGGGAATTCTTGATTTAAATGACACCTGCAAGGCCATCCAGTGCTTTCAGTCAATACACCTCAAGTGAACAAAGTTTACTGGTAAGTCAATGTGGCTCGTTGATGAACTTCTATGCAAGGTATTTATTCTACTTGTTAAAACATAGTGTTCCAGAAACAGCTTAATTATCCCCATATAAGAAATCCAAGGAATGACTTGGAAACATTATTTCTGTCAGGTGGCTTTCAACTGCCTTTGTACGTTTGTCCCATATTTTTAAATTATGTTTAAGTGTTACTACACAATTTTAAAAGATAACAAAAGGAGGATAGGATTAGACTGCCCAATAGTATGTCAGATGGCACTCATTCTTTAAAACTGAGATCACTGAATTTTGTCATCCAGAAAGATGTGTAATGCAAGGAACCCACTTAAAAGATGAAAAATATCACTTACTCTACAGTATCATGTCTTATCATATAATAATATAAAAAAATATTTATCGCTGCATTTAAAAATGATGTAGTGCCAGTTTCCAGACAAAACAGAATTATAATTTCTTATTACTTCATTGTTTCTTTTTTAAGTAACATTTGAATAAGCTCAGAAATGGCTGGAATTTCAGGTCTAACCTCTACCAATTCCTCAAAACATCTGGATATTTGTATCTCACTCATTCTGCTCCTCAAAGCTTCAGATTGATATTACCGGAAATTAAATTGACCTATTTATTCATCACTATAGCAGAGCTTAAACCTCAGCAGCATGACTGTCATCATGTCAGTGCTGATAATGACCTAAGTCTTGAGTTTCAGAGATTGCCCCAGCAACACTCAATAATAAGTAGCAAAACATTATTACTTCCTTTGGTACTCATTACAAAAACATTAATTGGGGTGAAAGGTAATCCACTTCATATGCTAAGTCATGGATCTTCTCTAAGGGTGGACAAGAAGGATTGAAAGAATAAGTATGTCATGGTGAATTGTTGCCACAGTATTTCCTTAAAATTTGAATGAATGGACTACTAGAGGGTGGCACAACAAGGAAAGACATTCTTTTGATTTAAATTATCCAGATCTTATCTGAAAAGTCACCATCAAAATGAGAACACAACACAGAAAAGGGATGAGCTCTGACAGAATGTCAGTAAAATTTATGGAAACCAATTTTCCCCTAGCCCATTTTGAACCATTTCATTTTATTTATTTTAGGGAATCATTCCATGGCTTACACATCACAGCTAGTTAACATTCACAGTTCTTTTACCACACGATTCCTATTGTCTCTCCCTTTCAAGCACTGTTTTCATACCAAAAAAAAAAAAAAAAAAAGAAAAAGAAAATCCCCACCAATTTGCTTCGGTTTGACTCCTGTGGCAGAAAAGCATTACACTCACAGTCAGACAGCTGTTTCCCCGCGCTCTAGAGTGTTGTCACCCTGCCTCTTTAAGCTCTGGTTTATCAATTGCATAGAAGTTTTTTTTTCTTCATTTCAAAGAGCACATTAAACTCTCATTAACAGTAAGGGGAATTAGGCATGAACAGTTAGAAAATGAAGAGAAAAAAAAAAAAAAAAAGACAAATCCTGCACTATCTAAGTAAAGAAACAAGATTCCCCTGACAAATGGGTATTCACAAAGAAATATCACTGCAGGTAACAAATAGGCTCCCTTGGCTAAGCCAGATATAATTTCCTACATTTTCTCAAAGCAGGCACTGTCTTAAAGATATTTCAGCAGGAAAAGAAAATGAGTTCTGCTCAGCCTGGGTTTATCTTGAAATTTTGGACTTTCATCTTTATGGAATAATAATGATTGAAAAAACCAAAAATTTAGATTAAATCCCAAGTCTTGTAAGGAGACATCTCAGGGCCCAGCTACTGGCAGGGCTGGAAATAGTGCTGCTGCCAAATGGAAAATGTGAGCTGGCAAGAGGACCTGAAATCTTAGATTTTGAACTTGGCAGATCTGAAAAGTCTTGGCATTTGGTTACAGATCCTGGAATGCAAAGCTTGCAAACAAGTTTTCCCCTGTAAGAGTACAAAAAGCACCTTTAATATGTATAAAGCAAACTTCCATCTACCTTTCTTATAAACAGCACTGGTGTGTTTCACACAGTATGAAGTAGCCATTAGAAATGTGTTGATTTTTAAATCCTACCTTCATTTGTCTTGATTTATATCTCATATGGGCCCCTGTGACTTTTTGACCCTCCAGTAAATTTTAGCATCATTCAAGAAGGTTAAGTAGTCTGGGAAAGCAAAAATGGATTAAAAAAGAAAGAACTGTGGTGGATGGACAATTATCATCATAAGCTTTATTCAATATTTCAAATGCTGCAGACTTTAATAGAAGCAAACTTTTAAAAGTTCAGCTTCTGCTTCTACTGATATAAGGGCATGTGGTTAATTTTCTGTCTGATCTTTAATACAGAACAGCTACCCAAGACTTTCTGCAAACTTATATGAGCTATTTAAATTATTTTATATTTATTTTTTAATTTTATGGGGTTTTTGTATATAAAATATTATAAAATTAGTATCCTAGTGTTTGCCTGTACCCTTGATAGCAGGGAATAGTCATGACATTACTTGCATATCTCTACTCAGCTTGGCCAGAATCCTCTCTGCATTTTCTTTTGCAGGGTAGAGGTGGAACAGACAGTACTGGTAAATCACAATTTGAAAGTAAATAAAGGAGTGGTTGCAGTCTATTTAAATAAAGAAGTGGTTACAGTCTATTTAATAGCAACATATTCTGCCTATTAATATTGTTACTGTCATCTTTACCAGCATTACAGCTGGAGTTTAAGCACGTAAGAGACACAACTGCTTTCATAAGTTAAATCTCCTGTAATTTGCTTACATGCAGTGAGCAATTTATCCTGTTAATATCTTGTTCAGCTATTGAGAAGTCAGAGTTTGAAACCATGGAAAAGAAGTCCAAGACATAAGGTGCAAAGAAATGTTAAAAATTCTTCTGTAGCTGAGCCAGCCCCCTTTGGACCTTGCGTGTGCAGAAAGTCTCCAGTCCATGAATCATCTATATAGTATGTTGTGGTCCACCATACAGGCTGTAGAGAAACACATGTTAATAGCTGATCTCCAAAGCCTCAGACAGCTTAGTCAGTATAAATCATCTCTTAGAATGAATTACTCTGTCCTGATTTGAGAATTTGACACTCTCTCCGTTTGTAACTTGTTTTCTTCATTCTTTGCATGCACTAGTACAGTACTGGGATATATTTAAAATCACAAGAGATCCATTCCCATTAGTTTTGAAGGTTATTTCATGTAAGTATTTCCTTGATTCTTAATATTCCTTTACACATTTTTCTATTTTTCTCATATATCCTGAAAAAGGAAAAGAAAATGGCATAAGCACTGTATAGTGTTTCAGCCTTTTTTTCTTTTTCTTTCTTACCTTTACAAGACCACAATATTACCATTCATTCTTTTTCTCATTCATTTGAAGCTACATTTTTTAAAACTTCTCTTTGGATTTCCTAGATAAAACAGACGTGCCTTCTAATCAAAACTGTTTATTGTCAGTGCATTTTTGAGGTGAAAACCTGATATATATTTATAAGACAAAAATTAAATTTGGTGTCACACCTCTAGTTCAGTAAACCAGAAAAACCCTGTTCTGACTCCTGCTTGATGCGTGCTGCTGAAACTGCACTGAGCATGCTGGCTGGGCTTGCTCCTGTAAGGCTGCCTCTGCGGTACAGAAAGGAGGACAGCAAGCATCACAGGTCTCCCAAGGATTCACAGGTAATTTAGGATTCAAATCCTTCTCTCCATCCCTCTCCTGAGGATTTCCATTTCATGAGTGAAGTCTCCTGCTGGTGCAGAACTACTGTACTGGAACTCACACCATCCCCCTCCCAGCTACTGAGCTGGGTGCTGCTCTCCAAGATCATAAACCAATGTCTCCAATGAGAATCTTTCACTCAAGATCCCACAGGCACTTATTTAAAGGAGTATCTAGCCACAGTATGATTTATCAGCAAAGACTAGTGAGAAAATAATGGGCTTTTAAAAAAAAATTCTAGAAAGTATCTGTATAACAACCTGCTCTAAGGTCCTATTGGATGTAGCAGAACTTCAGACACGCTGCAGGTGGTGGCAGACTTGGCCAGAACCATTGAATCTGTTAAAGCTCTGAATGCATTTCCATAAAAAAAACCAAAACCAAACCACAATGAAACAAACAAAAAAAACACAAACCTGTTTATTTTCATTTATTTATCAAGTATATCAATGCCTTGCCACCACAACACCAGAAAGAAGTACAATTTCCAGAATAACGAATGTCAGTGATAAATGGCCTCTCCATTTACAGGCAAGTCTCTGAAGCTCTTTCACTAAGCTTGGTCCTAAAATAAGGTGCACCCTCCTGAGTTTCCCTGAAAGCCAACATTACAATGAGGAGGGAAGAAAAGTGAGGATACAAATTAACTGCAAAGGTCAGTGTTAACTTACCCAGTTAGTCAGAAAGGTTGAAGACAGTATGACTTGTTAGAAAAAAAGATACGAGTGCTGCAAGACAATTTACTGATACAAAAAAAAAAAAAAAAAAGATAAATGTACTGCAAGATGATAATCTTGCATTGCCACATAGTATTCTTTAAAATATCTATCGTTAAATACACCCCGAAGCCAACATTTGGAAATGGAAGACCTTGACAAAGAATTTAGTTGCTCTTTCCTTTGGTATATATAGGAACTTGCACATGGTTAACATGAAAGTCAACTACCACAGCAGACCTCTGATGCTGTGTGTGCCCTCCAGTGCAGACACATCTGTAGACAAAGGTGGTTGCACTTGACAGACAATCATTCTGGACTTACATGTATAAGTTCAGATGCAGAAGCCATAAAACACTGTAAACCACACTTCACAAGTTCACAGGGTGTGATTTGGCGGATTTCGCCACTGTTTAAGGCTCTCTGAAAACAGATGGAAACATGATGTCTTCTCACAAGTTTCATTCCCACATTACTGCTACAGACAGCTCTCACCTCTTTGAAGAACAGATCTTTCTTCTTACAGAAGCAGTAACAGGATACAAAATACTTTACCTTACTGCTGACATAACTGGTCTCAAGCAATTACTACTGAGACATTGCAATTTTCTATCATTTTTCGCTCTCCTCCCCTCTGTCACGGAGTCTCTCAAAATAGACAAGGCATGTACTAGAAATGAGATTTATTCTAATCAAAATTGTTTAACACTCCAACAGACATTAGTAGACTACAGATTCACATATCTGTCAAATGGAACTAATACCACACAGCTGACTAAAGCTTAAGTTTTAGAGATGATGACCCAAAATGCATATATCACTCACCTAAAAGATGAGGGCTTTCAACCTCAAGGAGTCACTTTGGGTAGCATGCTGATCCAAGGGGAGAATCCCTAGCTGCAGACCTACTGCCCTGCAATGTGGCTCCATTTATACACTAGCCAAATCTGATCTGTGGTCATACGTGTTCAGTGGTCTAGAAACGTCTCTCAACAGAGGCATTTTCTTAGCTGAGGGACTTGTCTGTCAACTGAAGGGCCTTGCCTTTCCTGTCCCTCGATTGAGGTGTGTCCCTGACCACAGCGTCCACATGGCTGGGCTGCTCAGCCTCCAAACCACAGCTTCAAGTTTTAATTAGTTCCTTTTAGCATTCAAGAAGTTTTGGACAATATTGGGGTGGGTGAACCTGCCATACCCTCCCAGAACATATTCTCTTTCTTCATTTAATCCTCTTCCATTAAAAACCAACAAGCAGGGACACACAATGAAATATCAAGTATTTACCTTCTCCAAATGTCACAGAATCACAGAATCACAGAATGTTAGGGGTTGGAAGGGACCTCAAAAGATCATCTAGTCCAACCCCCTGCTAGAGCAGGA
>WUAM01000107.1:29624939-29640110 GCA_024336885.1 Actenoides hombroni | reverse complement strand
TGCCAGGTCCTGCACTTGGGCCGCAACAACCCCATGCAACGCTACAGGCTTGGGGAAGTGTGGTTGGAGAGCTGTCTTGCGGAGAGTGATCTGGGAGTTCTAATTGACAAGCGAATGAATATGAGCCAGCAGTGTGCCCAGGTGGAAAAGAAGGCCAACGGCATCCTGGCCTGTATTAGAAATAGTGTGACCAGCAGAAGCAGGGAGGTGATTGTCCCTCTGTACTCAGCACTGGTGAGGCCTCACCTTGAGTACTGTGTCCACTTTGGGGCACCTCAGTACAAGAGAGATATCGAGGTGCTGGAGGGGGTGCAGAGGAGAGCAACAAAGCTGGTCGAGGGACTGGAGAATAGATCATATGAGGACCGCTTGAAGGAGCTTGGTCTGTTTAGTTTGAGGAAAACGAGGCTGAGGGGAGACTTTATCACTCTCTACAACTACCTGAAAGGACATTGTAGAGAGGATGGTGCTGGTCTTTTCTCTCAGGTAATTAGGGACAGAACCAGAGAGAGAGACCTCAAACTGAAACAAGGTAGGTTTAGACTAGACACTAGAAAAAAATTCTTCACAGAAGGAGTAGTGAGATATTGGAATAAGCTGCCCAGGGAGGTGGTTGAGTCACCATCCCTGGATGTGTTTAAGCATTGCTTAGATGTGGTGTTGGGGAATATAGTCTAGGAGCGAACTTGTGGAGTAGCATTAATGGTTGGATACAATGATCCCAAGGGCCTTTTCCAACCTAAATGATTCTGTGTTTCTGTGAATAGGTTCTCAAATCAGGCCTCTGCATTAAAGCATCTAGAATATTTTACAGTGTTTGTACTGTTGTTATTGTACCTTTGCACCTCTTAAACAATGACTTCACTGTTATTTTCTGGTCATAAATACTGTAAGAAAAATCAGCTGCTATTTAAACAAAAAAGAATTTGAAAACCATCCAGAAGAAAATACCTGCTTCCCACTCATCATTTACACCTACCATCTATGAATTTGCTAAGGAAATATATGCTTAAGCAAGCTTTAAAAATTGAACCACACTATTATTAAATAAATTAATCAATCAACAAAAATTCATGCAATCAGTCAGTTGTGCCTGGTGATCACCACCTGGAAAACCTGAAGTCCAGTCTAGGCAAAGACTACTGGCCTCTAGGCAAAGTGTAGCCTATTAGTTATAATCCATGCTTTCCATATCCAGCTGCTGCTGAAGCATGTTTGCTGCATTTTTAACATGTAGTATTTTTCCTTGGTCTCCTCAGAGCCCTTCCATGAGCCCCAGAGAGTGCTTGCATGCCACTTGTATGATATTGTCTTGGCAGTTACTTTTCCAGGTCAAAATATCTGAACTGATGGGAGGGCTGCATTATGGTTTACCAGAAGAGAGGTTTTATAGTGTGATGCATACACTACATGTGCCAAGATGGGTCATGAGAGTGATCAGAGAGGTGTGAGCACAAAAGAACTTCTGGGATGGTGCTGGAAGTCTGCACAGAGTGCAGAAATCCAGAGCTTTTTCAGACTTACCACAAACCATAATATTCTTAAATCCACATGTGAATACAACCACAAAAACTTGGTTCACCTCAGAGAATCTCCTGGAGTGCAAACATCTTTGAATGATCAGGAAAGCTGGACCCTGGAGAAGCCTGGAAAAAATAAGCTAATTTTTAGTCTGCTGGGAACTTCAGAAAGGGAAGAGCAGTGGATCTGGTCTACCTTGACTTCAGCAAGTCTTTTGACTCTGTCTCCAATAACATCCTCATAGGTAAGCTTAGGAAGAGTGGGTTAGATGAGTGCACAGTGAGGTGGACTGAGAATAACAGAGCTCAGAGGGTTGTGATCAGTGGCACAGAGTCTAGATGGAGGCCTGTAGCTAGTGGTGTTCCCTAGGGGTCAGTACTGGGTCCAGTCTTGTTTAACATACTTATCAGTGTCCTGGATGAAGGGGCAGAGTGTACCCTCAGCAAGTTTGCTGATGACACAAAACTGGGAGGAGTGGCTGACACACCAGAAGACTGTGCTGTCATTCAGCGAGACAGAGACAGGCTGGAGAGCTGGGCAGAGAGGAACCTAATGAAGTTCAACAAGGGCAAGCGTAGAGTACTGTATCTGGAGATGAATAACCCCATGCACCAGTACAGGTTAGGGGTTGACCTGATGGAAAGCAGCTCTGCAGAGAAGGACCTGGGGAGTCTTGGTGGATAGCTGGTTAACCATGAGCCAGCAGCGTACCTTGGTGGCCAAGGCTAATGTTATCCTGAGGCACATTAAGAACAGTGTGTTGAGAAGGTCAAGGGAATTTCTCCTTCCCCTCTATTCTGCCTTAGTGAGGCCACATCTGGAGTATTGTGTCCAGTTCTGGGGTCCCCAGTTCAAAAGCGACAAGGAACTACTGGAAAGAGTGCAGTGAAGGGCTACAAAGATGGTTAGGAGACTGAAGCATCTTTCTTATGAGGAAAGGCTGAGAGACCTGAGTCTGTTTAGCCTCTGAGAGAAGTCAAGACTGAGAGGGGATCTCATCTATAAGTATCTAAAGGGTAGGTGTCAAGAGGATGAGGCCAGAGTCTTTCAGTGGTGCCCAGTGACAGGACAAGGGGCAAAGGATGCAAATTGGAACACAGGAAGTTCCTTTTGAACATGAGGAAATCTTCTTTACTTTGAGGGTGACAGAGCACCGCCCAGGCAGTGAATAAAGGCTGCCCAGAGAGATTGTGGAGTCTCCTTCTCTAGAGGTATTAAAAACCCACCTGGATGCAGTTATGTGCAACCTGCTCTAGGTAAAACTGCTTTAGCAGGGGGGTTGGACTCAATGACCTCCAGAGGACCCTTCCAACCCCTACCGTTCACTGATTCTGTGAATTAAATGGGGGAGAAGAAATTTCAGAAACTTTTACTCATTCTGACTTTGCAACTCATGAAAGTTTCATTACTGGAAAAATTTATGTTATAATCCACATGAAAGATGCCACTCACTTAGAATTTCATGGGTGCATCACCTTTGCTAAATTCTATTCTACAGAGAATAAATAAAAGAATTAAAATAATCTGGAACTGTACAAACTTCTATTGCCTGAGAGGTTAGATATTTAATTACATCATTTTAGCTGGTTTCTTGAAAGTCTTTCCACAGTGCCTTTTCTAAATCTTGAAGGATAGTTTGATTGAATTTCTCTATAGAAATGGTCCTTTGTTGTTTTTTGTAGCTAATGCCAACTTTCTTTAGGGTCTGATCAAACTCCTACTGAAGTTAAAGATTCTCAGTAACATCAGTAGAATGAATTGAGAGCATGTAAGTGTTAAGGATAAAATTTAACTCCTGACTAAAAACTCCATTGTGCATATACCTGTGAAGACAGAATTTTCTCCAAACTTCTGAAAACCAAAGATGTATGTCAGATACTCAAATAATATAATTAAAACGTTGCAGTAAGTGAATATATATTTTTAAAAATTGACTCTATTTTGCTAGATAGATAGGTAGATAATTCAATAGATACATTGAATTCCTGTGGCTTAAGGGGCATTTTGTACTTCAGTTCAAAGATCAATAGAAAAATCTGATTGTATTGTAGTCAAGATTAAAAGAAGCATATCCACTTCAACAGGTCCTCTCTCTATCCCCATCTGCACAGAAATCTTAACGGATTTTGTACAGAAAGTTTGACTGGAAAGTCTGAACACTTCTGCAATTCCCACCTGCGCTAGCATGCAGGTCTGAGGTGATGAGAGGAACAAATAAATCTTTTGGGGCAGAAAGCCCTCCAGCAGCTGAGGACTGCCTTAAGCTAAAGGGCAGTCTTGAGAAAGACTGGTTACAGAATTATGTCCTTTACACTGACAGAGAGTAGAGATATGTGCAAGAAGCTGGAAAAGAAAGGACTTCTAGCCAAATTAAACATGATACTCCATGTTCCAACTGTGTGAGCACAGAAAAGAAGGGTTTGTCTAGATCTTAGAAATTTTAACACATGGAATCAGATAAAGCATTCTTCATTCCTAGAGCTTCTGACATTTGTTGCTGACAGTTATTAAAATTATATTTAACCTTCTGGATAAAAAAAGATAGACTTTGGAAAATCAGGTTAGAGGGTGAATCATTTGAACTGTTCATTTTTAATATACCTTGAGACCAATAGAAATTTCTTCACTTACATTTTCAGAATTAGGTCAGTTAGTAAAACATAAAACATAGTGTGAAATATAAAAGAATAATGAAATGCTGCAAAGTCAGCACACAAAGCATATCCAGGTAAAGCAAGAATACATGAAGAACTCTTGTCCTGTGAAGGACAAGGAATCAAGCCAAAGGATCTTGGGTATATATTAATGTACGTAAGTATACCCCAAGTGCAAGTTCTTTACTCAGTCCACTGATACAGGAGACAATAATTTGGCTGGCATCAGGAACACATGACAGGACATTGCAGTAGGTGAAAACAGTGTTGTACAGTAACCCATACTCTCCATACTCAGAATACATACACCCAACAACTCAGTCACCAGGTTAGTAAAGGAAGTCAGTCAGGATGTAAGAGTTTGTTTAGAATAAGACAGAGGCCCTTTGTTCAAATACATCACCACCTCTAGAGAAATGCAGCAAATTCTTGCTTAAACTAAGGTGGCATTTGCAAGCATATACTGATTTGCCAAAAAAAAAAAAAATTATCAGTACATACATCAATACGTTATAACATATTTGGGAGTGCTCTACTGAAAAGAAACCTTAGGGCTTGCCTCTTGATAAGAAAAACAGGAGAGAAGGAACCACAGGGTTGATGAAGAGTGGTATGTTAAAATCAAGGGAGGGAAAACTCCAGTAGTGTAACCACCAGGCAGAATAACAATTTAGGGGCAGAAACTTGTCCAAATGAATCTTGTTTTGGATCTCATTCTGGACATGTTAGCTATCTAGTGTTGTGCACTACTGTAGCCAAAACCAGACTACATCAGTCTTGATTTGGAAAAGGTGCTTAAGTGTGTTTAATATTAAGGCTAAGTTTAAGCACTATTTTGAATCAAGGTGGAAAATACAACTATCTTCTTTTGTGCATCTTTAACTAACACCTTTTCACTATTCTTTTCTGTTCCTGTTGTGAAGGAAGGGGTTGATAATTATTAGAATTGTTTATTTTATTAATAATTATCATTTATTGTTATTGTTATTATTTAATAATATTTATTATTGTTACTGTTGTTGTTATTATAATTATTGTGCAGCACCTAGTCACTGAAAGCTGGTCCCAAATTTTCCAGTGACACAAACTTTACTTAGAAAATGCCATATGCCTGTCTTCTTCTAAATATTTCAGGCTCAAAACATATTTTGACAAACTCCAAGCAGGAGTTCGACCATTTCTAGTACACTGGTGGGCTGAATTCAGAGAAGACAAAATTAGCCCAGCCAGATTCCAGGACCTCCAGAGGCCTCAGTGCTTAATGAAAACAGTTTGATTTGGAAAAGTAAATGGGGGCGGCAGGCAAGGGGAGAGTGGGAACTGGAATCTTTTTTCAGTCAGAAGAACTCCCCAGTTTTCTAGACACTTCTAGTAAGAGACATTTGCTGTATGAAATAGGTTACAATTCATCTATCGTATTTTTCTGCATGTCATCATCACAGTAGTTAAACTAAGAAAGTTCTGTTATCTCCATCTCATATAAATGAAACAAGAAGCACAAAGGAACTAAGTGACCTCAAGTTACAATGGAAATCTGCACAATGTCTAGGAACTGGATCTCTCCAGTCCCAGTCCAACACTTTAGCCACAAGATGCTCTTTCTGCTGCTGCTGGTAGGAATATTATCAAATATAGCAAGTACCCATTGACTATGTCTACATTAGCAAATGAAACGAGAGACAGAATGCTCTTTGGCCTCAAGGCCAGCTGACACGGCATGGTTCCAATCTGCACAGCCAAGTTCTCGGATTCAAAACAGGATTTCATGTTCAAGCTGTTTGCCTAAAGCGTTCACTCCCGATCTACGTACACCCTGGTGCTGCTTGGGAGAGTGCTCCTTAGCAGCAGCCAAAAGTCTGACAAAACCTGTGCTAACAATGTAGCAGCATGTATGATTGCAAACCAGAGTCTGAGGCTATTCCCCGACCCTCTCAGGTCTGCTAGTACAGATGTAGCCTTGGTTTCCAGATA
This sequence comes from Actenoides hombroni, assembly GCA_024336885.1. Classification (NCBI taxonomy): domain Eukaryota; kingdom Metazoa; phylum Chordata; class Aves; order Coraciiformes; family Alcedinidae; genus Actenoides; species Actenoides hombroni. Next base: position 29,633,964 of record WUAM01000107.1, on the reverse strand, counting down.
ACAATTGTTTGAAAGCTTTGTCTGTTGAGAACACATAGTGTTTGAAAAGGCCCTGCCAACAATGCTAGGAATGCAAGCATTACTTTTGCTTTCCAAATATTCCTATAACTGTGAATTCTCAACATTATCTTGGTCTGCACCAAACCTTTATCCAGTGGTAATGCTAGGAAAATGAAGGGCATTTTGAAGTTTTATGCCCAAGTTCAACTTCAGGAGCAAGATAATATACTACAACTCTATTCTGGCCTTTTCTGGCTGCAGCTGGAAAGTTTAGAGCCACAAAAATCAATGTCCTATTGTTCAGTGATTTCTTTTTGCATGTTTCTTTGTGTGCTGGAGGGAGAATATTCATTTGCTCTCTTGTTTGAAATGTGTTATTTAGTTATTATTCACGTACTAGCCCAAGACAAAGATATGGTATGACATTAGTGTTCTAAAGTGCTATCGATTACCAGTACAAAATGAAAATATATAATTGGCAAAAACATCAGATCCTATGGGGACTTACAGTTCAAAAGGTTAAAAAGGAAATGCTGATCTCTTGAAACAAATTGATCTACATGCAGCCAAACTGAGATGAGTCTCTAAGCAAGCTGGGAGAGACAAGAAAGAGCTGCTTGTTTGTTTTTCATCTGTAGTAAAAATACAACGGCTGTAATTTGAAAAGAGCAAGTGTCACATTTGTGTAAAGTCGTGTGTTTGTTCTTCAGTTCATTGCTAGCAATACAGCTCTCTGCTTTGCAAATAAATTGTCTCATCTCTGTTCCTCAATCCCAGGACTGTCGGGGCTATGGCAAGCCTGGAAGCTGTATTCCAGTCCTGCTGGGAGGAAAGTACTGTGTTTTGCTGCTGGGTATGTCCTATTACCACATGGTAAGTAGTGTTAATAAACCTCACAGAGAGAGATGCTTGTCTTTTGGTTCACCTAGAAGAATGCCTTGCTACAAATAGGGTTTATGTAAGAAAGATTGTTAGAGGAAAAAAAATAAATCAGAAAATACCTTCCTCTCTTGTAAGGAGCTAGACAACTGGTAGCTAGTAGGTGGTGCTGCTTTATTGCCATGGGGACTTCCATGTTCAAACTGTGACCTGCCTTTTCCCAAAAGTCCACAGTCTGCCTGAGGACCAATACACTCAAAACACTCAAGTCTAGACTGAGTCGTTCCTCCCTTTTCTACTAAGTATTGCCAAAAGGAGTAACTCCCCTTTACTCTGCTGTGACTGCAATACAGCTGGCTTGGATATGAAAATTAGGATGTTTGCTGATATCTCTTGCTTTTATCTACCACTGAGGGCCACAAATGAACAGGCTATGCTTTCCCTTATCAACCAGAAGTAACTGGGCAAGAGTAGGGAGAAGGATGAAAGCTATCATGTGTAAGGATTAGTTTACTCCCCATCTAGAGCAAAGAAGGCATGTGGCAGAAAGCTGTCACAGCTGATTCTCTGGTCCATTCATAAGATGGTTGTCACTGTGTTTGACCTTCACTAATACTAAACTATGAATCTAGACACATTGAACCACTGAAGGAGAACATGTTCTTCAAAGGGAATCCCTTCTGTCTCATTCCATGGAAAGACAAAACATAAATGCAAAAATCATCATTTTCCCCTCAGTTTTCTCAGCAAAGGGCACATCGACCATCTGTCATTGAATCAATGAAACACAACAATTTTACAAAAGAATGTATTTGTCTATATTTGTTTCCCTTTAGAAAGGAAGAACCTAAGAACAGCTGTGTCAGGCAAGACAAAATGTCCATCTGTCTTAGAAAGCTCTCTGATGTGGTCAGTACCAAATGCACCCAAAACATATTAGGATAAACTGGATGCAGCAGTTCCCCACAGCTTTCTGCAGCCTGAGCTTACAGAATTTCTTGAATTCAAGGTCATTTCTTTGTGTTCCATAATCTAGAATGGACTTTTCATCCAGACATTTTTCTTCTACATATTTTTAAACCATCTAATTTTTGTCACCCACAATCCCCTTGGAAAAGTGCCATGCAATTTAATTGTGTGCTGAGTAAAAAAATAAGTCTACAGCACTTCTATGGTAAAAAATTGCCTATTCACAACTGCACTGATTGCTAGCACATCCTCATTCAGTCTTCTTTCGTTCAGGATGGAGTGCTAGTCTTTTCAGCCTCTTCACGTGCAGAAACCATTACATAACTTTGATCACTTCCATTGCCCTTCTTTGGGTTTGCTATAGGCTTTTTGAGATAGGTTGATCAGAACTGAATACAGTATCAGAAAGGAGCTCAATATGAATTCATAGAGGGGCATTATCATACAAGATATTCTGATGCTTCCTACAGATGGTTATTCAGCATCCTGAGAGCTCAGTAAGCCATTTGTGCTGCCAACACAACTCTAAGATACTGGAGCAACATCACCCCAATTTTGCAGAGCAAAAGTGGAAGCCTAGGGAAACAAATGTACCGATCAATAACTTACTATTCATTTCATCAGCAATGTATTTGTTTAAACAGAGGTCTAAGGTTTAGGCCTTCGGAGGTTTAACAGTTATGTGCCTAAGCACATTTGTAAATTTAAGCCTGAGAGACACTTTTGCTCCAGGTCAGAGCAGCAGCCTGTCGCAGATGAGGGAATTGAAAGCAGGTCTCCCAGATCTCACATTAGCACCATAATCACTTGCTTTCTCTCATCCTGTGTACCCACTACTGATGTTTAATGTGCTACATCCACTATATTTATCTGTCATCTCTGGAATCCTAATGTGTTTCTCGGTGGAATATTACAAAATCTACGATTTTTGAAACAGGAAGGTTATGTAATGAAGAGTGCTTAAGCATTCCTAAATTGAGATTTGGTTTGGAGTAATATATAGACTATAAGTTGCCTGCATATTCATTTTAGTGCATTCCTCACTCCTATGGAAAAAGGAGGGGGAAAAGACATCACGTTTATTAGCTTTAACACTGACTGCTCTTGCCAATGGAAAGCACTTAAATTCTTTCCTCCTACATCTACCTCTGCTGCAGACTTCTGAAACAAAGAAAGCTGAAATAAGATAAAACAGCAAAGGTCATAAAGGCTAATAAGTTGTTGCTTTAAAGTTTAGTTCTGTGTTTAAAAGTTGTAAGGTTTGAAAATGTGCCATTAAATTATATCATAGGCGTCTACTTGAGCAGAGTTCGGCTTGCACAGTCTCCTTTCTATTGACAACAATGATCCAGAGTCAGGTTTTTTCAATCAGGTTAGAAATTCACTGTTCAATTTATCAGGTTTGGTTTTGGCCTGAAAGAGGGCATATAAATTAAAAGCATACCCCAATATGACACAAGCTTTGATGTCTAATAAGAGTTCTGTGAATTCATTATTTTAATATTTTAGATTTATAATCAGAAGGCTAGCAATTTTGCTCTGGTCTGCGTAATACATTTTTCATGGTCCCTTTCCCAGCTCTCTCTGACAAACGTTCTCCTCAGATTACAGTCATTAATACTGAGGATGTTTTGCAAGCCCTAGGGCACTAAGATCAGGGATGATTTGAAACATCAACTTTCCTAGATATTAAAAATATAGTTCAAAAGAAGTTGAGGGACGTTTGCATCACTTGAAATATTTATCTTTAATAATGTATCAGCATAAATCTGCTGAAAAATTACTTTGAAGGGTGGTATAACATCTAGCAAGGTAGAAATTATAAGAAAAACCTGAAGAAAAGGGAAAGAACAAGTTTAGCAGAAACTGCACAGGATGAGATGACACAGGACATTCAAGAGTTCGCATTTTTGAAGGAAGCTGCTGTCACCATTTACAAATAGTTCATCCTTTACTATCTGTGAGCACACCAGAGCACTGAAGCTACACAACATTCCCACTTGGGCAAGCAATGAAGAAACAAAAAAAACCCACAGATTTTCTCTAATCCTAAAATGCTTGTGCTCCTTTTGATCATCCAGCCTATGTAAGTGGGACATAAAGCAGCATGGTCTGGCTGCTTTTCCGCTCACTTGACATGAAGCAATCAGTAAACTAGCTTAGGCAGGTAGTCAGGCTGAGTTTACACTTGTTTTATATCACTAGAGCAATACAAATCAGTGGGACAGTATGTGCAATTCAAAACAACCATGAGATATACCAAAGTCACAACTGTAAACAATGAAGTAGAGAAATTTCATATTTGGCCTTTGATGTTAAGTATATCAAACTTCCAGCTGTATCTAGGCCAACAGTCACAGGACACTCATCTTCTCAATTGTTCTCTAATGTTTAGGAATGGTGTGATGCCTTAGAGTTTCAGAATCAATCCTCAGGTCAAACTACATTGGAATATTTGCTTCACAAATATTCTTTTACTTCATTTTTTTCTTTTGAAGAAAATACAATGTGCAGAAATTTGCTTCTGGTATTTGTATTGCATGGTAGCTGCTTAGTGACTGACAGTCACTCCATAACGTATGGAGTCATACAGCATCCTAATTCTCCTTTACTTATATTCTTATGAGCAGAGGTAACTCCTCTCTAGAAGATATTTAGATTTGCACTGTATCATTTAGAATCATCCTTTATTAGAGAAACAAAATTTTCAGGTGAAATTTTATTATTTATTACAGTTATTTTTCCTTCTTACATCTGTCATATAGGGGGAACAGAAATGGTAAAACAGGTCTGAGACTAATTCATCAATGATTTCAGAAAGTTAAACTCTTCTTTAGAAAGTTTGATCAAGAGATCCCAACTCATTACATGTAATTGATGTTTGAAACTATGCATGTCCCAGTTTTCCTAGGTCCTGCCTTATGCACTTATATTTGGTCATTTTATGCATTTTGCATTTTCATGTGAACAATGTTAGTCAGGTGACAAAGTTCAAAATCAAGTCATAGAATCACAGAATGGTTTGGGTTAGAAGGGACCTTTACATTTCACCTCATCCAACCCACCCCTCTGCCATGGTCAAGGATATCTTTTAGTAGATAAGGCTGCTCAAAGCCTCATCCAACCTGACCTTGAACACTTCCAGGAAGGGAACATCCACAACTACTCTGGAAAACCTGTTCTAGCATCTCACCATCCTCACAGTAAAGACTTTCTTCCAAATATCTAATCTAAATCTACTCTCATTCATAGAATCATAGAATCATAGAATCATAGAATCGTAGAATCGTAGAATCGTAGAATCGTAGAATCGTAGAATCGTAGAATAATAGAATCGTAGAATCATAGAATCATAGAATCATAGAATCATAGAATCATAGAATGGCTTAGGCTGGAAGGGACCTTAGAGATCATCTAATCTAACCTCCCCGCCATGGACAGGGACGCCTCTCAACTAGACTAGGTTGCTCAAGGCCTCAGACAACCTGGCCTTGAACACCTCCAGGGAGGGGGCATCCACAACCCCTCTGGGAAATCTATTCCAGAGTCTCACCACCCTCGTATTGAAGAACTTTTTCCTAAGATCCAATCTAAACCTATTTTCCCTCAGTTTAAAACCTTTTCCCCTCATCCTATTGCTGGACACTCTTGTGAAGAGTCCCTCTCCAGCCTTCCTGTAGGATCCCCTCAGGTATTGGAAGGGAGTTATAAGGTCTCCCCAGAGCCTTCTCTTCTCCAAGTTGAACAACCTCAACTCTCTCAGGCTGTCCTCACAAGGGAGGTGTTCCAGACCCCTGTTCATCTTTGTGTCCCTCCTCTGGACCCTCTCCGACAGGTCCATGTTTTTCTCTTTCCAGAGACCCCAGAGCTGAACACAGTACTTCAGGTGGGGTCTCATGAGAGTGGAGTAAAGGGAGAGAATCATCTACCTCGACCTGCTGGCCACACTTCTCTTGATGCAGCCCAGGACACAATTGGCTTTCTGGGCTGCAAGTGTACAATGCTGGCTCATATTCAGTTTTTCTTTCACCGGCATCCCCAAGTCCTTCTCCACAGGGCTGCTCTCCAATCCACTCATCACCCAGCCTTTATTTGTCCTTGAGATTGCCCTGGCCAGTCTGCAGGACCTTGCACTTGGCCTTGTTGAACTTCATGAGATTTTTACAGGCCCACCTCTCAAGCCTGCCAAGGTCTCTTCCCTTTCCTTCCCTCTAGTGTGTCAACCACTCCACACAGCTTGGTGTTGTCAGCAAACTTTCTGAGGGTGCACTCATTACCAGTGTCCAGGTTGCCAACAAAGAAACTTTTTGCTTACTCAAGAAAGGTAATACCATTATAAGAAATTAATTATTTTCATCAGCATCAACAGAAATTGAATCCAAGTGGTCTTCAGGAGCTATTTCTTTAAAGGACAATGTAATTAAAGAGCAAGGTTAAGTAGCAATAAAAATATTAAAGTATAGCCACCCCCCAAAAAATGAACAATACATCACCCAGGGCCAGGTCATACTCAAAATGTATTCTAAAGTAATTTAGTTGTGGAACTGTAGAATAACCAACAAAACTACATCCCCTTCTGCTTATTACAAGCTCTATTACTTTCCAGCAGAGTGAGAAAAGACAGATATCAGACCAAGCTTTGTAAGGGGCTACAGAAGCAATTCTGGGAATTACAGACTAATGAATCCGATTAAATACCAGAAAATTAATTTGCCTTCTAATTAGCATAAAATACAATAGAAGCTAGAACAGGTGGGCACATGAATAACTGTAACATACTGGGGCAGAATCAACATCATTTTTATAATTCATGAAACAGAGATTTAAAAGACACAGTGAGAAAACAGCATTTCAGTAAGTATAATGCACCATGCATTCAAAATAAAACCAAACCCAACCACACACGTTAAATAAGATCCTTCAGCAACAGTTCTAAAGAGCAATTAAGGTGTCACATGATAAGAGGGAAGACATTTCAGTGATTAATAATGGTTTTGAAGACAGTGAACAACAGGTTGGAACAAATTATTCATTCTGAGAAGGTGGGGAATTTGCCACTATACATATGTCAAAAATAAATGCTGGGACTGATGCTGTTCAATAATGTATCAGTAATGAATGACATGGAAGAGTAAAAGAACACTGAGGTCTGGCCAAGTCTAACATTGGCCTCATTAGCTCTCCATGGTAAATTCGAGAAAAAAAAACTTGATGCAGGAGGTAGAAGACCTTGAAGCAGATGGCAAGCAGCTTCTAAGTGATAAAAACAGAGCAGCGAGGGGAAAGAAGTAAAGCAGGAGATAACAGTGAACAGGACTGGAAATGGCCACAGTCTATCCCCTGCCTCAAAGCTGGGTCAGCTGTAAAATGATACCTCATCCTTGATAGATGTGGTGGGAAAGCCTCTGACAATATAGCTTCTATGGGATTAGAAAAGCACATTGTTCAGCTGATTCAGTCTCCTTGCTGTTAGGAACTTACACCTAACATTAACCTTTCTTGCTGAAGTTCATGCCTATTGCCCACACCATGAATACAAGAGAAGAGATTATTCCCTTACTTTTTTGCAGAACGCTTTTGCATATTTAAAGTCTGTTGTCATAATCTCACATTTATTGTGAAATTACATACTCTAGACCTGTCATAGTTCTCCAGCCCTTACCAAGGCTAAGTAATGCAAAAAGATTATGTCACATGACTTGCAAACTTCCTTTTGTTTATACTTCTCACTATGAAGTTTGTCCTTGTGTAACAGCAAAACATTGTTGACTCATGTTCATGTTTTTATCACTATACTTGCAGCCTCTTTCCTGAAGGACTGTTCCTTAATCAGTTGTTTCCCATCCCCTATTTGTGTAGGTGATTATCACTGCCTAACTGAATATCCCTATTGATTTACAGGTTTTTATTACAAACCATTTCATCAGTTCACTGAGATAATTTTGAATTCCAACTTGGTCCTCCAGAGGATTTGCACTGCCTCCCAGCTTCATGTCATCACCAAGTTCAGAACACTGGTAAAGTCCTGAATAAACTCTGACCAGAAAGACCCCAGACAAATTTTGTTACAACTGTGTTTTGCTATTTAGAAAATAACTGCAAAGAGTTACTGTCAGATTTGGCTATCAACCAATTTCACTTCCTCCCTTCTGAACTTTCATGAAGACCATGTTTATCTAAAGAAGAGATGTATTTCCTGCTTCTCTTCTATCCATATGGATTGTTATCTTCTCATACAAAGATACTGGATTTTTGTTTTGGTTGGGGTTTTTGTTTGTTTGGTTTTGGGGGTTTTTGTTCCTGCTAAGTCCTTTTGATTGTTAAATATCCTCCTTTTATCTTCAAGGTGAATGTAGCACAACTTGGTTCACCAGTTGTTCCAGAATTTTCCTGGAACTTAAATGAAGTCTTCTTTTTCCCTTTTATATATATAAATCTTTTCTAGTCTTTCAGTGCTTCCTTGCTGTGGAATATCCGTAACCAGTGCTATGGTTAGCCTCCATATCTTAAACATAAGTGCTAGTATTTTCAAGTTCTTTAAATATCCCAGAATGATGCTGATCAGTTTCATTCTCTCAAAAACATCTAGTTTTCCTAATATCTCTCTAACTTGCTTTTTTTCCCATTGTAGTCTTGAATCATACCTTTTCACCCTCTTCTTGTAGTAATTTTACTGCATAGGAGAGAAAGAAACCTATTTCACTGATATTTCTCTTATAAATTACATATACACCGTATGGCTTCCTGCTATTCCTGATTTCTTTTGCCAGGTGCCTCCTATTCTCAGCCTTGGCTTTTTTAAATTTGTCCCTGTGTTACCATTGTGCTCTGTTAGAGTCATCCTTCGATATCGAATCTAACTCACAGGTTTGATGTGTGTATGCACATTAGAAGTCAACAGTGACCTCACCATTTAGCAAAGATGGCTTTTGATGCATTTCCTATTATGCTTTGTCTCTGCTCTTTGTTTCTGCCTGTGTCATTAGTACCATTTATTTGAACATACTTCTCTGCATTTAAGTTTATTTAAAAAAAAATAAATTAAAATAACCAAAAAAAAAAAAAAAAAAAAAAAAAAAAAAAAAAAAAGATGGAAAAAAAAAAATTTTTTTTTTGTTTTTTTCCTTCTTTTCTTGCGTAGGTTTTTCTTGTTTTGTTGTTGTACCCTTTACATTAC